>OZ007586.1:395513638-395923341 GCA_963931845.1 Maratus michaelseni | reverse complement strand
GTTCGGCAAATAAAGTTTCCGTTCGTGCCCGGACTGAGCCTGGACCGAACATTTATATTGATCCTGGGAATATTGGATCATTTGGAAATCTACATTTTTTTATGTAATAAGTAATTAAACTTGCATTCATTTTTTAAAATTAGCACAAACTATCAAAGCAACTTTCTTTCAACATTAATTTCTTTCTTTCATTATATATTTGAAAAATCCCGCATTGGAAATTATTTTTAAATTTTAATTATCCTAGATTAGAGATGGGAATACTCGGAAACAAAAACTGAAAACTTTGGGAAAAAAAACTGGATTTTTTCCGTTTTTTTTCCAAAGGGGTATTTTTCAAAATTGGAAAAATTGAAATTTAATTTATAAAATAATAAAATCAAAATTTTATTATTGCTGCATTTCTGATATTTTTTCATGTTCTGTGCCTTCCATGAAAATGTTAACATAGAAAATATGATCTGTAAGCAGTTTAGGAAGAACTTGAGTCCTTTAAAGGATCCTTTATAATTTTTTCACCATAAAACATAGAACCCTTTCAAAAAATTCAGAATATTTTTCAATTCCCATTCTGAATCGTCCAGAAATTATGATATTAGAATAACAAAACATGTCACATAACAGCTGAAATCGCCATGAATCTCTTATCTAGCTGTATATACAGTAGTGGCCAAAATTGTGGAAACCTTTTGGGAAAAATGTTTTTTTGAAGTTTGATGGCTCTAACATCCAATATTTCTTAGTTATAGCATAAAAGCTATATACCACTGGAAAGATAATTTAATCGAAAAATCAATCATACATAAATTTTTAAATCTGAAACAATATACAGAACCAACTTTTAAAAAATTGGGTTAACCGGAATCCAACCTGCAGAAATCTAAACTCAGCTCGAACTGAATACAGTGTCAACCCGAACTGCAGCTGATGCAGGATAAAGACAATTTTTCTCCAGAAGGAATTTCTGTGGCTGCATCAGGGGAGGGAAATTTCTCCCCCCCCCCCCCCCCCCCCCCAAAATAAAAAAACTTCCCATTTTAGAAATCCCACAAGAAGTGAGAGAATGAAACAATATGTAACATCAAAAGTTATAAGCAAAATTAATGAGAATGCATCAAGCGTACCCTACTTGAAATAAAATGATGATGTGCAATATTCATTCATTAAAATTACACGCAAAATTTGCAGACAGATTATGAAATTTTAAAAGCTTGTCGCAGACAGCTACAGAACTTTCTGCCACTGGGTTAAATACATAAAATACATTCAAGTAGCGGTCAGCAACTTATGTATGCATGCTTCATGGACATTAACCGAAAAAAACATCACTGGACGCATGAAACGTGCTGTACAGCAATCTCTGGAATGCATGAAAGTCATTCACACAGCGATCAGTAACTATGTATGTACGCTTCGCATACATTAACCGAAAAAAACCATCACTGGACGCACGAAACTCGCTGTATAGCAATCTCTAGAATGCATGAAACTCATTCACGCAGCGGTCAGCAACTTATGTATGTACGCTTCGCGTACATTAACCAAAAAAAACATCACTGGATGCATGAAACTCGCTGTACAGCAATCTCTAGAACGCATGAAAGTCAATCACGCAACGATCAGCAACTTATGTATGTACGCTTCGCGTACATTAACCGAAAGAAAACATCACTGGACGCATGAAACTCGCTGTACAGCAATCTCTAGAATGCATGAAAGTCATTCACGCAGCGATCAGCAACTTATGTATGTACGCTTTTGCGTACATTAACAGAAAAAAAAATCACTGGATGCATGAAACTCGCTGTACAGCAATCTCTAGAATGCATGAAAGTCATTCACGCAGCGATCAGTAACTTATGTATGTACGCTTCGCGTACATTAACCGAAAAAAAAACATCAGTGGACGCATGAAACTCATTCATGCAGCGATCAGTAACTTATGTATGTATGCTTCGCGTACTTTAACCGAAAAAAGACATCACTGGATGCATGAAACTGTCTGTACAGCAATCTCTAGAATGTACGAAATTCGTTCACACAGCAATCAATAAGTTATGTATGTATCCTGTAAACATTATCCAAAACAGAAAAACATCACTCGATGCACGAAACTACCTCTATGAAACTACCTCCTAATCTCTAAAATGCAAGACACACGTTTATTATCAAATAAAATCAATAAAAATTCACTCACTTTTATTTTTCAAATTTACCCTTTTTTTTTAAGGCCCCGGTTTGTCATAATCACTATCGCCGTTCACTTCCGATGATGGAGCAATATCTATATCAGCCACTTCCCCCACCACATCCTGCACTCTTGGGGGGTAAATCTGAATAATCACCCTCAAGAATGACACACGCCCCATTCTCACAATTTGTTTATGCGTCAATGTCTCAACCCAAGCATACGTAACAATTAAAACATCAATCATACTCATTTTACTTTCTTCAAACCAACTACCAAGCCTTATACTCCGCCTGACACAATGCTTTTCACCTTTCACATCGCCATTGAAATCCATCCAAATTCTTCTTTTCACACAATTTCATACCATTCCCACATTTCGGACATTCATACTCACTCGCAATCAAACCTTTCTCCATACAAAAATCAACTACAGCCTTTTTACACTTAGAGCTCATGTCCAAAATAAAACTTAAATCATTCCTTTTATTCATTGAGACGGACTTTCGAGGCATCCTGACACTTCAAATAAAGTGCTTACGAATCGATTTGAAAATATACAAAAATTACCCCAACAAACATAACTGCTCACTCAAGAGGTCAAAATTCAAACTTACCCCTAAATAATCTAAAAAAAACACTTCTATTATCCTTAATTTTCATTAACGACACACTACGCACAATATTTCAAATTTGTATTTACCGCAATACAGAATTTTTCATCAAAAACACAACACGTCAAAAGATTAAATTCACTTCACTTCGCAAAACCCAAAGTTCAAACGAAAATAGACATGCAATGTATACATTTGCCGTGACACTACAAATGCAACACTAAAGTCGGCCCACACCAACTTCGGACTTGATTTGAAAACCTCTCACTGTCCAATAAATTCAGCCCTACTTCCATATGCTTCTCGCCTTTGGGCCTAGTAAATTCCGCAATTACAGGCTTCATACTTAGACATTTTTATGGTATAGTGCATCTCTATCTACCTCATTATTCTCTGAATCCAACAATACGAGACAATAAACCAACACAACCAAACGAACGTAATTCACTCATAAACCAATCAAATTTCCAGATCAAACCACAGTAGAAGGGGTAGAAATGCAAGAAACAAATCGGTAGCAAGAAAAACTCATTTATCTCTTCGCCAAATTCAACGACGCCAATTGTCGCCCTTGTTGGAGGATTCAACCAAATTGTGATTTTGCTCCATAGTTTGTTTATATCAAGAAGGACTTGGGTTGAATCCTCAAACAAGGGCAATACTTGGCTGCGTTGAATTTGGCAAAGCGATAAATGAGTTTTTCTTGCTACCGGTTTGTTTCTTGCATTTCTTCCCCGCCTACTGTGGTTTGATCTGGAAATTTGATTGGTTTATGAGTGATTTATGTTCGTTTGGTTGGGTTGGTTGGTTTATTGTGTGCTGTATTGTTGGATTCAGAGAGTAATGAGGTAGATAGAAATGCACTATACCATAAAAATATATTTGAGTATGAAGCCGGTAATTCCGGAATTTATTAGGCCCAAAAAGCAGAAGCATATGGAAGAAGGACTGAATTTATTGGACGGTGAGAGGTTTTCAAATCAAGTCCCAAATTGTTTGGGCAGAATTTAGTGTTGCATCACGGCAAAAGTATACATCGCATGTTTATTTTCGTTTGAACTCTGGGTTTTGCGAAGTGAAGTGAATTTAATCTTTTGACATGTTTTTTTATGAAGAATTCTGTAATGTGGCAAATACGAATTTGAAATAGTGTGCGTAATGTGTTAATAATGAAAATTTAGGATATTTTAGGTGTTTTTATTATATTATATAGGGGTAAGTTTGAATTTTGTCCTCTTGAGTAAACAGTTTAAGGATCATTTTTGTATAAATACTGCTGCGTCATCAGAAGTGAGCGGGGATATTGATTATGACAAACCGGGGCCTTTCAAAAAAAAAAAAAGGGGTAAATTTGAAAAATAAAAGTAAGTGAATTTTTATTGATTTTATTTGATAATAATTGTGTGTCTTGCATTTTAGAGATTACTGTAGAGGTAGTTTTGTGCATCGAGTGATGTTTTTTGTTTTGGATGTGGTGTACAGGATACATACATGACTTATTGATTTTATTTGATAATAATCGTGTGTCTTGGATTTTAGATATTACTGTAGAGGTAGTTTTGTGCATCGAGTGATTTTTTTTGTTTTGGATAATGTGTACAGGATACATACATAACTTATTGATTGCTGTGCGAACGAATTTAGTACGTTCTAGAGATTGCTGTACAGCGAGTTTCATGCGTCCAGTGATTTTTTTTTTTTTTGTTAATGTACGCGAAGCGTACATACATAAGTTACTGATCGCTGCGTGAATGAGTTTCATGCATTCTAGAGATTGCTGTACAGCGAGTTTCATGCGTCCAGTGATGGTTTGTTTTGGTTAATGTACGCAAAGCGTACATACATAAGTTGCTGACCGCTACTTGAATGAATTTTATGTATTTAAAAAATTAGGAATTTAGAAATTTTCTCTAATTATAATATTTGTGCTTTGTGGCAGAGAAGTGATTATTTACACAATTTCTATGAGAGTTTCTTTCACGACGTAAACATTGTTTTTATTTCGTTTTGTGGCAATTTACAAAGTTTAAGCAGTATTTTCTTAGAGATTTTTTAGGAAAAAATTTACTGTTACATTTGCCAATTCTTTGTAAAATTCGGGAGAAAAAAATTGTTAGAAATTTGTAAAATTGGAAAAATCTGTTAGAAAAAATTGATAAAAATTTGTAAAAATGGAAAAATCTGGAGGAAAAAACAGCTAAAAATTTGTAAAAATGGAAAAATCTGGAGGAAAAAACAGCTAAAAATTTGTAAAAATGGAAAAATCTGGAGGAAAAAACAGCTAAAAATTTGTAAAAATGGAAAAATCTGGAGGAAAAAATAGCTAAAAATTTGTAAAAATCTGGAGGAAAAAATAGCTAAAAATTTGTAAAAATGGAAAAATCTGGAGGAAAAAATAGCTAAAAATTTGTAAAAATCTGGAGGAAAAAATAGCTAAAAATGGGAAAATCCGGAGGAAAAAATAAGGAACAGATGTATTACACTCACGCTAAAATGTAAACAAAAGATTGGCGACTGTTTGGTTGGCGCGATTTCCAAGACTGCGCCAAACGAATAACTTAATACAATGGCTAGGTTGCCATTAAAGGAAAAAATCCCCTAAATTTGGCGACTTTCTTTTTTTTAACAGATTAAATTTTTTTTTAGCGTGAGTGTAAAGCATCTAAGCCAAAAATAGCTAAAAATGGAAAAATCCGGAGAAAAAAATACCTAAACATGGAAAAATCTGGAGGAAAAAATAGCTAAAAATTTGTAAAAATGGAAAAATCCGGAGGAAAAAATAGCTAAAAGTTGTAAAAATTAAAAAATCTGAATGAAAATAGGGGAGACCGGTACACAGTGGACCACTTTTTCAGTTAACATTTTTTTTCTCTTTAATAGACTGACCGATTTGTATGAAAATATTTTTGAATATTCCTTAAACCTTTTTACATCCATCATAATTTTCTCACAACATAGTTTTCAATACATTTTTCAAAAAAAAAATTATATACGCTTTTAAAGTGGACCAGTGTACCCCGGAAGTAGGGTACACTGGTCTACCCACCGGGGTACAGTGGACCACTATTAGGTATTATCTAAAATACAATATAAATCTATTTTTCATTAATCTAATTCTTTTTTGTTGCCCCTTCACCCGCAAAATAATATAGTAATATAAATTTTGAAACAAAAACAAAAAATTAATTATATTTTGAAAATAATAACAGATTAAGACAGGAACAATTGCAATTTAGTTGAAGTTATTACTTAAGTACTAAAAAATCAGCACACATTAAAATTTGCAAATGAAATTCTAAAGTACTTATGAGTAAGATTGAGCCTGGAATTTTCAAGAAATAATTTTTGGTCTGAGAGCAACATTATGAAATCATTGACATCAACAGCAGATTCATCTACAGCTTCAGGAGAAATAAACTGATTTCCATTCAATTTGCATCTCATGAATCTTACTTGAATAGAATCATCAACAATTAGACTACAGTTATATTTATCAAAGGCAGTAAACACAAAACAAAATATTTCTTACTATGTTAAATAAATTGTTATTTTTATTTGTGTACTTTATTTTATAGTTAAATAACTACTTTAAAACAATATTTCTTTATAGAAAATAAGCAATTATTAAATACTTTGAACATTCTGCATTACAGGAGCAGAGTGGATTGTGGACCACTGTGCCCCAGGAGTGGGTGGTCCACTGTACCCCATGTTGAAGTTTAATAAATAATCATATTAATATTGTTTATAGCTTTCTTTTAAACATATTAACTTTAAAGTTAAATAAAAACAAGTATCTTAGCTTTGCAAAAAAGCTGTTTTATCTTAATTATCTACAACCTTTAATTACTAAAAAAATAATAGGATGATGAAAAATTTTACTTTTAGAAGCTCAAAACAACCAATCAGGATAAAATAGTTCAATCTGAGCTAAACATGTTTTCTGACGGCTATAAATAATCAGTGCAGTGCTGTTGTCTATTAGGATAGAAGAAAAAAATTTTTTTTAAATGAAATAAATGAAATATCAGGGGGTAGTCCACTGTGTACCGGTCTCCCCTATTACTAAAAGTATGTAAAAATCGAGAAATCTTGCAAAAAAACTTTTCTAAACTTTGTAAATAGCAGTAAAACTAAATAAAATCAGTATTTACTTTGTGAAAGAAATTGGCCTAGGAAATGTGTAAGTAGTGACTTGTCTGCCGAAAAGTAAGTGTTCTGATTGGGTGGAATTTGGAGGTTGCCGTGTTTTAGGTTGGCGCGTGTCCGTGCTTAGCGCGCGTCAAAAAAATCGCCAAATAGGGGGTCGCCCTTGTTTGAGGATTTTGCCAGGACTTGCTCTTCGCTGAAGATTTGGTGCTTATTATGGGACGCTATGGAAATAATTACTTCTAGATAAAAAATAATTAAATATTCACTATACAGCCATATTAAATATACATAAAATAATTTTTCAAATTGAAAATCTAAACAGAAACAGTAGTAAATACAAAAAAGGCATACCTGTTAATTATCATTCACGTCAAAAGTAAATGGTAATATGGAAATATTTGGTAAAATCTTTCAATTACAGTGGCGTAGCCAAGGATCTGGGCGTCCGGGCAAAGGAATAATTTGACCCCCCCCACCCCCTCACCAAAAAATAAGATAACCGCAATCTATCTAAAAATAAGGGATATGCGCAAAAATTTTGGGTATTCCTAAAAAAAATACGCTACGTCAAAGCATGGGCTACAACGACCCATTGATAAGTACTACATTTTGAATCAGTGCATTGCTGTTTAGATTGAGTTAGAATAATTAAAAATATTAATCTACTAGCAGATCCGCCCGACGTTGCCCAGTCCCATCAAATAATAATACGAAATGCGAAATCGCTCAAAAAATTGTTGCACAAAACCCTTCCACTGGTAACTCTGTCTTTTGGAAATTAAATAGAGAGATGGATGCGAAGCGGAAGTAAAAATGTAATCATAATCCAACTTGCATAAATACATAATCATAATCTGTTTTAAGAAATCGATTGTAATGGTAATCGATTACAGTCTTCTGTAATCGAGTCGAAGTCTGCTACTAACCCAATTTCCCAGTTTTCACCTATACTTGCAGGTGTGATTTCCTGAAAAAAGTGGCCTAGGCTGAATTCCTCTCCAAACCGGCTCGTAGGCTGTAAACACTCAGAAAAAAAAAGGATGGTACCGAAGCAGGTGGAAAACGGGATTCAAGTAATTGTAAACTGTGCTTCTTTTATGCATTTGCAGATTATGTTTCAATTATTGCAAGAGCATCACGAATTTTAGAGACTAATAATGTTACTTCAACTAAATTGGTAAAAGAAATAAAAAATAAAAATTTAGATTTGATCTGCCGGAGTTTGGATCATTAAATGAATTAAAACCTGCAGGTGATAAGATAAGCATCTGTAACATTTCCACAAGATTTTTGAGTAATGATGGTCCAGCAAACTATCCTTGTGCACACTGCATAAACTTTGGACACAGCATTCCCCCCCCCCCCTTTCCACTGTGGACTTAAACCACTATAAAGATGAGAACATAAGAGAATTTTGTCATAAATTTAGCCCCTTGATATTGAATGTACTATTGCTGAATGGAAGCAGTTCAAACTACTAATGAGCCTGTACTTTTGTCCATCCATAATCCATATCTCTGATTCAATTATTAGAAAAACTAAAATCTGACAAATTCAAGGAAAACAAAATATTAACAAATATAGTTGAGATCCTGCTAATGATTGCTTCAAGTAATGCTGAAGTGGAGAGAGATTGGAGTAGTACAAGAAACACTTTAAAGGACCGAAGTTTGTCAATGAAGAAAAAAACATTACATAATCGATTAATTGTCAAACTGTCTAAAGTTAAATTAAATAAATTTAATCCTACTGCTACAATAAAATTGTGGTGGGAGGTCTCAATTAAGGATGGAGACCTAATGTAAGTGCTAAACTTCAGTACAATTTTTTATTTTTTGCTATTACCTCTTACTTTATATATACATTGAGATTCAGCACTCCATTATTGCAATTGTTAACAGATCCTACTAAGTTTTAAATAAAAATAAAATACCCAAGATGTGAAATTATTTTTTATATTAAAATATATTTTAATTTCAAAAATCCATTTTTCTTGTCTGTTTTATGCAATGCATCAACATATCTTTAAATATAGTTTATCGCTTATAATTTGGCTGCAGCAATTACTTGTAATAACTGGCATTCCTCTATTCAATGGAATGCCAGTTTTTTTTCCCCCATCGAGTATAATCTTATCAAAAGGTAAATTAAGGATATTAGTAACTCATGATGTTAGTAGTTAGAAAAAGCATATTTTTTATCAAGTATTTGTAAATTTGTTACTGGCCAGTGAAAAAATATTCATGTACTGGCCAGTGAGTAAAAAAGTTAATTTTGACCTATAATATATGGATCATGATTACACTACTTAGTTGAATATATTAGCATTATCGTTTTAAATGTCATTTAAAAAAAAAAAAATTATACAAACTCGGGTTAAAGATATAAAATCATACAAATTTGAGGTTTGTTTTAATTTATTATCAGGGCCCAGGCAATGCTGAGCGTGTCAGCTAGTGTATACTAAAGATATAAAAATCTGATGAGATTTTAAAATGTAAATAAAGGTTGGCAGAAATTGCTTTTGAAAATTTTGCTTGCCAAAATTTAATCTCGCCTTTTTCACTTTTGCATCAAGGCTCCTATAACAAAGAAGCACCATAATTAATTCGAAAATAAAACAAGCTTACCAGAAAGGAAAACTTTAGCAGGAGGATTTTAAAAAGTTTATATTAATATGTTTCATTGAAATTCAAATACTTTGATTTCATCGTTTTACTTGTTTTTCACAAACTAAATTATTTTTCATAACAAACCCAGTTTTTCTTTAATTAAATGCATCACTTTTTTTTGTTATGAGATACATTTCACAGGTTAATATAGTCACGACCGTTTACATCAATCAATAAATCAAAGCAATCGCTTAAAAGCTAAATTGAAAACAAAACCAAAACCATACTTTTTACACTGTATATCGTACTAAACGGCATTTTATTAGAAAAAATTCAGGTGTACAAACGAGATTTATTAAAATGAATGCCATTCTGAGAAATCTACAACACAGTTAAATAAAATGATTAAAGTTACGCGAAATGAATACTTTGCATTGAAAATATAAGTAGCCAAGACTGTTTTTGCAAAATATTTAACTTGTAAAAATGAATTAAAAGATTTCTAACACAGCAATTTATTTTCCTAACACAACATAATATATTGCACAATTACTTCATATATCAGCAAATTAAAAAAATAAGATTAGATATCGAATTATGCTGTATAGAAGCCGTCAAGGACCCTAAACCTATTATTTTTCCCTGAAATAAATGAAACACAACTGGAATAATAGATAAGACGTTAGAAACAAGTAAAAATAACTTAGTTAAAAAGACCTAAAGCTTTATACCATATTTGACAGCTATTATCAAATCTAAATATTAGGCTTAATTTTCTAATAGAAACTCACCACTCTGCTCTCCGAGGAGGACAATTTTGAACTTTCGTAATGGATTTCCGAAATCACCGGATGTAGACATACTGAGACTAAGGAGTTACTAATTATTTTGATATAAAAATCTTCTCGTACAATAACAAGCACAAGATTACAGCAAGCACACACCCTGGTCAGATCAACACGTCTTCAGAACTTCAGACAGAACTGAACTCTTGCAGAATCACTTTAACCGGTTAATATCGAATGTTTTGAATGAATCTAGTTTCGATATGGCCTAAAACATATTTGGGCAGGCATTCAAGTGTCCGCTCATTTAGGATTTTAAAGTAGGGATCAAACTTTGAGATTACAACTTTAGGATCCTAAACATCTTTCATGATAGCAATAACACAAACGATAAACTAGTCAGCAAACAGAATCGCTTCGCTGCGGATCGATTAATCGTGCGCATTTATTTGCCGTGCTGCGTTTTGCACGCTTTTTGAAATCAGATTTTTCTACTTTTCTGCTTATCATCATTGGGAAAAAAAAAAAGAGGGATATAGCATAGCGATGAAGAATTAAATGCTCTGATTTTAAATATAATTAAATAATGGAAATCTCCAACTATAATAAAGAAGGAAGTTTGTGTGTGTGTTCTGAAGAGACCGCTTGTTTGTTTGTTTATTGAGAACATACATCTGACTTGGGTGCTTGGGGCCTCCGTGGCCGATTGGTTAAGACCCCATTCCGCTAATCGCTTGAGAGCGTAGGAGTCAGGTCGGCGGGTTCGACTCCCGTCAGCTCCATTGCACACACTTTGTGGAGCTTCCGGATGTAACTCTCTGGTGTTTTAAATGTCCTTGTGGCTATCTCGTCCATGTATATTGACGATGCGGGCATTAGCGGGCATTTGATGCCAAGCACACAAGTCAGATGTATGTTCTCAATAAACAAACAAACAAACAAACTTGTGTGCTTGACATCAAGTGCCCACTTATAAGTCATCGTCAATATATATAGGGACGAGATAGCCACAAGGAAATTTACGACACCAGAGAGTTACATCCGCGAGCTCCACAAAGTGTGTGCAATGGAGCTGGCGGGAGTCGAACCCGCCGACCTGACTCCTACGCTCTCAAGCGATTAGCGAAATGGTATCTTAACCACGCGGCCACGGAGGCCCCCGAAGAGACCGCTGCACGCTGAGCTACAAAATTTGGTGGTGCGGGAGCCAGGATTGAACCTGGTGACCCACGGGCAGTAGGTGATATCTTTAGTGCCGAGTAAAAGGCTAACTCGATCGCTTCCTGCGAGATACTCGTTTTCTACTACCCGTACAAGATGGCGTAGCCACAGTACTCCACCCCAGTGAGGAGAACGTGTCGTTGACGTTGAACGAACGATGTTCACTCGTGTTGCGCGGCTGTCACGGCGTGCGCACGTGTGACCCCGTTATGTGCGGCGTGACAGTCTTTTCGTGCTATGAGAGTCGTCATAGGCATTTGTGCTGTGATCGTTTCACAGGCTTTGCGTGCTGGGGTATTTTCAGTGCTCCATCTGTTGGACTCGAGAGGAGATGATGATGTCGGCGAAGGTGCGTGTTCTTTTGTCCAAGGTCACCAATGCAGGAGTAGGTGCGGGAGCCAGGATTGAACCTGGAAACCCACGGGCAGTAAGTGAGATCTGTGGCAACACCATCTTGTACGGGCAGTAAAACGAGTTTCATGCAGGAAGCGATTGAGCTAGTCTTTTGATCGCCACTTAAGATCTCACCTACTGCCCGTGGGTTCCCAGGTTCGATACTGGCTCCCGCACATAAGCCTGCATTCGTGACCTTGGACAAAAGAACACGCACCTTCGCCGACATCATCACCTCCTCTCGAGTCCAACAGATGGCAGCACTGAAACACCCCCAGCACGCAAAGGCTGTGAAACGATCACAGCACGAAAGCCTGTCAAGCCGTACATATCAGGGTCACACGTGCACACGCCGTGACAGCAGCAACCTGGCAACCACCCTGCAGTACGAGTGAACACCGCTCGTTCAACGTCAACGAGACGTTCTCCTCATTGGGGTGGAGTAATGTGGCGACACCATCTTTTACGGGCAGTAAAACGAGTTTATCGCAGGAAGCGATTGAGCTAGCCTTTTGCTCGGCACTTAAGATCTCACCTACTGCCCGTGGATTCCCAGGTATGGTCCTGGCTCCGCACATACGTCTGCAGATCTTTAGTGCCGAGCAAAAGGCTAGCTCGATCGCTTCCTGCGAGATACTCGTTTTCTACTGCTCGTACAAGATGGCGTTGCCACAGTGCCGAATTTGGAATTTTTGAATAGATTTTTTTAATTAATTTTTTATGTGATTTTTAGTGTTTTTTCACATTTTGTTGCGATTTTTCCACATTAGTAACCGGAATCCGGTTCTAATCTTTTAACCCAATATAATAAATTTTGTCATCTTTTCAATAAAGTTTATGCGAAATTCGTACAGCGATTTTTTAATTTTTTCCTTCGACGCTCAGAAATTTAGCGCAGAATGATTGATTAGTTCGGTGGTTGCTTCCGTTTTAGCCTCATACCATGTTCGCACCGGGTATTCAAGATATCTTAGATCGCCATTTTTGATGTGGTACCCTGCCAGAATTGAATACCTGTTCACACTGCAAAACTCATCTAAGATAACTCACTGAACCTCACTTTGTCTGAGATCTGAAGAAACATAGAATGTACGCATGCGCATAAGTTAAAGCCAGCCTCAACAGCCAATCAAAGTGAGTGGTTGTGGTTGTATCAGCTATAGAAAGTTCGAACTCACTGAGTGAATTTGTGGAACTCACTTTTATACCCGGTTCAGATCGGATATTTAAGATAACTTAGACCGCCGAACTCACTGAGGGCGTTCCAGAAACTCACTTCGTAAGGCCGAACTTTCTATTGCTAGATACAGCCAGTACCACTCACTCTGATTGGCTCTGGAGGCCGATTGGCTGTTGAGGTTGCCTTTAACATATGCGCATGCGCACATTCTAGGTTTGTTCAGATCTCGGACACGGTGATGTTCAGTGAGTTATCTTAGATGAGTTTTGCGGTGTGGACAGGTATTCAATTCCGGATGGGTACCACATCAAAAATGGCCGTCTATGTATCTTAAATGTCCGATGCGAACAGGGTGATAGTGAGTTCGGTGGTCTAAGATATCTTAAATATCCGATCTGTACAGGGTATAAACTACGCTCAGAATCGTCATTTTTTTCTCTTTTAAGCTTGGAGAAGTCCCGCAGTGACGCGGACGGTAAAGCTCGGTTCTCGTAAGATCACCGAAAGCCAAGCAGCATCGACCGAGGTCAGTGCTTGGGAGGGTGCAACCTCTCTCGTCTGCCTCTGCTGTGGGACCGTGTACGTTAATGGGAGCTGGTGCACGTTAAATCTGTTCGTGGCTCTAATGTCCTCCAAGTTCTATATAAGCGTTACCTCTGGGGGTGCCAACAGGGCTACACTACATACCGGGCTTGCTCATTCATTATGATGACGTCACAAAAGGTGGCTGACTAGGAGGAAAGACATACAGCGATTGGCACAAAACGATGGGTGCGTTGCTTTGGACCAATCGCTGGTCGCGGTCAGCCACCATTTGTGACGTTTTGAGAGTGAATGAGCAAGCCCGGTATCTAGTGTTGCCTTGGTGCCAATCCAGATGCAGGTCTCTCATTTGGAATAAGGAAAGGGCATCTGACGTCACTGTTGGTTAAACCGAGGCTAACGAAAAAGAAAGGCTGCCGCGGTGCTTTACGCGTATCTTTTTTTACAGACCGGCGGAGTCATGTGATGCTCAAATGCACCAATGCAGTTGTACGAAAAGAGCATCACGTCACTCTAGTGGTCTGTAAAAAAAGATAAGTGGAAAGCACTGCGGTAGCCTGTCTCTTTCGTTAGCCTCGTGGTTAAACTACTGTTGGTTTGGGAGAAAAACCTGTTCGTTCTTTACGACTCCTACAGTACACATGAGATGGAGGGATTTGATTGGTCTATGTTAAACTGGTCTATGATATGATTGGCCTACGTCGCCATGACGATTCCTGCAATGATAGCTGCGACAAAAATACATGGTAGATTGGTTGATGGAACTGTTTGTTTGTAAACATGCCCTTTCCTTATTGGTTCAAAATTAGGAGACTAGTTTCACAGTTATATGGATCATGTCAGCTATATAGAAATAAAAAGCTGCAAAACCGGGCCCTTTGGGCCAAACCAACAACAGGCTTGGAGAAAGGTGATAATTCTTTACAGATAAAAAATCATCATTTTAAAAGGGAAGGGTGGATTATTTATTATCCTCTTTTTTATTAGATTTTTTTAATTGCACTTTTTATGCGTTTTTAAACTTTTTTTCATGTTTTGTAGCGTATGACGTCACTCCATGCCGCTGGTAGCGCGACCTACGTTATACCGCGACCTACGATACACGGCCGGCGAGGCTAACGAAAAAGACAGGCTACTAAACCGGGAGGCGGCAGCACAGACAACCACCTCATCAAGTTCACGACTGAAATTCCAGAATTAGTTAAAACTCGATTCGCATATGAAAACGGAATCGGTCTGCCAAGTCATATCTTGGTGGAAAACACGTGAAAACCCGATTTTAGCGGTTGACTCGTAGGTTTACCATTGTGTTTTCCTGCACCCAAAAGTATGAAAACATGGAGAACTGGGTGCAGGAAAACACAATGGTAAACCTACGAGTCAAGCGCTAAAGCAGGGCTACACTACATACCGGGCTTGCTCATTCATTATGATGACGTCACAAAAGGTGGCTGACTAGGAGGAAAGACATACAGCGATTGGCACAAAACGATGGGTGCGTTGCTTTGGACCAATCGCTGGTCGCGGTCAGCCACCATTTGTGACGTTTTGAGAGTGAATGAGCAAGCCCGGTATCTAGTGTTGCCTTGGCTAAAGTCGAGTTTTCACGTGTTTTCCACCAAGATATGACTTGGCAGACCGATTGCGTTTTAATATGCGAATCGAGTTTTAACTAATTCTGGAATTTCAGCCGTGAACTCGATGAGGTGGTTGTTTGTGCTGCCGCCTCCCGGTCTATACAGCAGGGCATTCGACTTATCTTTTTTACAGACCGCTAGAGTGACGTGAGGCTCTTTTCGTACACCTGCATTGGTGCATTCGAGCATCACGTGACTCCCGCGGTCTGTAGAAAAAGATACGCGTAAAGCACCGCGGTAGCCTTTCTTTTTCGTTAGCCTCGACGGCCGGTGCATGACGTTTAGAACGTCACAAGTAGTGGATTATTTTTATACGGCGATTGGTGCAAAACGGGGGGAGCGCCGCTTTGCACCAATCGCCGTACAAATAAAGTCCACTGCAGTGATGTTTAATTAAACGTCATGAATCGGCCGTGTATAACGTAGGTCGCGGTTATACACGGCCGGTGCATGACTTTAAAACGTCACATGGAGTGCATCATTTTTACACGGTTTTTGGTGCAAAGCGACGCGCCCCCGTTTTGCACCAATCGCCGTGTAAAAATGATCCATTACGAGGCTAACAAAAAAGAAAGGCTACCGCGGTGCTTTATGCGTATCTTTTTTTACAGACCGTGGGAGTCCCGTGATGCTCGAATCCACCAATGCAGGCGTACAAAAATAGAACACGTCACACTAGCGGTCTGTAAAAAAAGATAAGGGGAATGAACCGCGGTAGCCTGTCTTTTTCGTTAGCTTCGATCCATTACATGTGACGTTTTAAACGTCACATGTAGTGGATCATTTTTACACTGATTGGTGCAAAGCGACGCGTCCCCCGTTTTTCACCAATCGCTGTGTAAAAATGATCCATTGCACGTAACGTTTTAAACGTCATGCACCAGCCGTGTATAACGTAGGTCTCCGAGACTAACAAAAAAGAAAGGCTACCGCGGTGCTTTACGAATATCTTTTTTTACAGACCGCCGGAGTCACGTGATGCTCAAATGCACCAATGCAGGTGTACGAAAAGAGCAACACGTCACTCTAGCGGTCTGTAAAAAAAAGATAAGTGGAATGCACCGCAGTAGCCTGTCTTTTTCGTTAGCCTCGCGTAGGTCGCGGTATACCGCAGATCGCGCTAGAAGTCAAACATCTTTAGAGAGCAGTTGTGAATGGTAGCTGATAGGATTGTAGGCACAGTGGGAAGACAACCGCGCAATTGTGATTGGCAGATGAAAAGGTCGTCAGCTGATTGCAATTCGAACAGCGAGTTGGGAATTTTTCGCGATTTGTTTTATGCGATATTTAGAGTTTTTTCATGTACGTGACGTCATTTATGTATTTGATTTCAGAAATTAACAACGATAACTTACTGTTTTTATGTAAAAAAAATTATTTTGTTTCTGTTTAAAAAGTTAATGATAATTCTTAATATTTTAACGTCGTTGGTTTATTTCTGTGGGGGATTTATGATTATTATCATCATTTTTTTTAATTCATCAAAAAAGATAAGCCTTCATGCAGAGCATCAATGGCCGATGTTTTGAATATTTGAATGTAATTTAAAAATGTTTTTAAGGTTTTAATTCCTTTTAGTTGATATTTATATTACTCAGGCGTACTCTATGTTAAGTTTCATCTGAGTTAAATTGTGTTTCTGCTGGGTTTTTTTCTTTTCGTTTTTTTAAATTTTTCTTCATTTGGTGTATTATTTACTACATAAATTTCTCTACTGAATCGTAAAGCAAGCAGGGCCTGATTAATGCACGGGCCTCCGGGGCCTCGGCCCACCAATTTCAGGGGCCCACAAATTATGTGGCTGATTTTTTTTCCTTAATCAAATACATTTCAAATAATATTGTTTTATAAAATATGAAACGTAAAATTTAAATATTCTGAATGACTCCAAAAAATTTTAGAAGCTTTTAACCTAGGCACTTTTACTTGAAAAGGTAAATGACCAAGAACCGAGCATGGACTTTATTCACTCTTGATAACCCCCGAATTGTATACTATGTCTATTGGTTTCAATATAAACGAGGATTTTACGTCAGAATTATAGTTTAAAATGATTACTAGACTGTTAGGAAAAACACAATTTTTATGATTTTGGATAAGGGGAGTTTTGAAAAAGACGTCCTCATTTATTCTGTAACATAAACTGTGGATCATAGATGTTTGTGAATTATACAAATGCTTATTTGAGAAACTGGACGGTAATTCATTTTCTTGATTATTCTTGTAAGTTAATTTTTTTTTGTAAACTTGAAACTTTCACTCAAACAACTTTGTCAACTCATCAAATAAACCTACTTTTTTTCTGAAAGTGTCGCCAGGAATGGGGAGGTAAGGGGGCCCAACTTTTTAACAGGCCCTGGGCCCAACTTCAGCTTGATCGGGCTCTGAAAGCAAGGGTGATATTTTAATATATTTTGCTTGATATTCCTGCAGTTTAAATGTATTTTTCAGTCGTTTTCATGCTATTTGTGTTGTTTTTTTCTTAATTATTTTACTTGATTACCGAAAATGTCTATATTCAGTTGTTTACTTTCCTAGTATTTAATAAAATTTTATAAAGATAGTCAGTCTTCCTGCACTTAATTATGCGATGACCGCGCAAAAAAATATAATCCAGTAACATTTGATAAAATTATCATTAGTGCTCTAGCTGTTAGAAAAATTTAAAAAAAAAGAAAAAAAAAACTCAGCAGAAACACATTTTAACTCAAATGAAACTTAACATAGAGTACGCCTGAGTAATAGACATATCAACTAAAAGAAATTAAAATCTTAAAAACATTTTAAAATTACATTCAAATATTCAAAACATCCACCATTGATGCTCTCCATGAAGGTTTATCTTTTTTTGATGAATTTAAAAAAATGACGCACTTAATCAAAAGTTTGTTGAATGCATATGAATGCCTTACCTAAGATTTAGCAAAACTGGAGCAGAAATTTCTTTAAAAAATTTATTAATACTGTTAACACGACTTTATTTTTTGCTTACATTAACGTTTAATGGGAAACCGAAACTTCTTGTCTCCAGCAGCCATTACAGTGACGTCACACTTCGCTGGCGTTGCTTTATCTTCGATCGTCCCTTGATGGCAATCATCATTAGTAAAACTATAACTTTAGTGAAAAGTACATTTAAAAGTACAACATTTACTAGCATTACAAACTTAATTTTGAACTAATTTTCTATTGTTAATGTATTACTTTTAGATACATTTCATTATTTTGCAGAGAAATTATTTGCCGTGAAATTTATAACTTTATTGAACAGAATGTCTACCATTACGACGTGTTCGCAGTAGGTGCATTAAGCCTCATATGAGGCTCCATGTTCTTTTCCAGTTATAACAGTTATTTTTTATTTAGAAACATATTAAACACATTATTATAATAAATACATATCTTAGAATAATAAAAATAATTTTCTTACTTTTGCTAAACAAATATTTGTTTAGAAGAGGGCGCTTTCTAAAATATCAACTCAGCGTGAAACCCAAATAACTTTAAAGCACTCATAAACTGCAGTGCTCCCATCTCACAGCAGAATCTAGAACAATCTAAAGCCTCATATGAGATTTAAGTGAGTATTACCAGTAAAAAGAATGTTTTTGTTTTCTATTTTAGCATTTTAAATCTCTTTGATCGGAGTTTAAAATAGGAGCCTCATATGAGGGTCAGGGGAATGAGAGAGTTAAATTATCTGAAACTGTTATGGGGCATGCGGATGAAAATTATTCAATATTATTGGAACTTTGGGATTGAATAGCTTTTTTCTATAAATGTATTATAGCTGTAATAATTCTATGAGTATTAAATTTTAACATTTTTGACCAGGAGAAAGAGGGGAGGTGGGGAGTTGCTCTGAATTCATCACTGATAACGAACTTTCACTTATTTACCATGCGTAAATAACCATTTCAAATTGCCAACTTTGACTCCAATTTATGAAAGATTCTTTCCCTTTATTGAAAACATGAGAAATATTCTTCTATTTCTTATTTAAAAAGAATTCCGGCTGAATTTAATGTATTAAATAATAAAAATTATTTCAGGAATGTGTTGGAAAGTATCTAATTTGGATCTCAGAATATCCTTAAAAGAAAAGAAAGTGTTTCATCCTAGTTTACATTTCCTAAAATATTTTATTCTATATTTCTAAAATATTCAGTTATCATATGAAATTTATCACATTAAAATGGTTAGGTATGAAATTAATATTCCGATAATTCACGAAATCAGTGTTAAATTCAGGCATTTTTCTCAGGGAAGTATTCCTGCAGCTTGCACTTCTAGACCATAGATAAGTATAAAATGGCATATATTCCGACGGGAGGGGGATTCACACCCGGGCCACCCCTGAATTCAACACTGTATGAAATGATTTTGTCAATTTTTTGCCTTTCAAACAAAAATCCGAAACCATTTTGGACTATCTTACTAATAAAGTGTTTTTAAGTAACTTGCATTAGATGGGGGGGGGGGGGATGATGTGTATAATACATCCGGTCACAGGGTCTGATTACCGACGGTAAAAGTTACTAGTAAAATTTAACAGAAATTTTCGTCTTATTATAACGAAATATTCATGCAAAAAAATTCCATTCTTTTTTACTGGTTGAAGTGTGCCCTGTTGGTAATCAGGCCCTGTCCAGTTCCAGGCCCTTTTTTATCATTTGAATAAAAAAATTAGATCAACAAAAATATTGCAACCCAGCAGATAAAACTATCTTATTTTTTCCTGGTCCTTTTACAAAATAAATTAGGGCCAGGACCTCTTTAAGGGGGAAAAATTAGTCTTGTCCATTGGAGTAGAAGAATATTGGGGGTTCTGCGCCATCAGGGGGTTCGGAGTTCAAGATGAAGGGCATGGCCTAAAGGTGATGGATAGGTGACAGGTGAGTGATTGATAGGTAATAGATAAGATAAGATAATGAATGAGGTTAATGAGAAAGTTAATGAAGATGAAAGCGGCGAGATCGTATGAAAAAAGGTATACTTACGGAGAGCGTCACAGAGACCACCTTCTATCATGGAATCCTCTGAGCAACTGAACGGGGTTTACCGATGAACACGGGTGATGACATCATCCTCTTAGGGGTCGCTGCGATCGGCGCTGTGATGGGTCGAGGCGAATGCTGCTTTCTGATTGGTTGCTTCCATTTTACCTGAGGGAATGACAATACTATCCCACCTAAAGGGGTTCGATGACGTCATGTTCTAGAACAATCTGACAACTTACGACTTACGACGCATGCGCGAGTTCTGTGAGAGAGAGTTATGATGCAATCACAAAAACAAAGAGATGCAATTCAAGTTTAAAAAAATGAAATGTTGAATTTTACTTTTTACAAATTAAATTTTTTTAAATATTTAGTCTACCGATGAACACGGGTTATAACATCATCATCCTAGGGGTCGCTACGATCGGCGCTCTGATTGGTTGCTTCCATTTCGCCTGAGGGGATGACAGAACCACGCTGCTACAAGTAGGATGCAAAGATTTAGCACGTGTCATTCAGAATTATTGCTGCTAATTAAGATCATGAAGAAATTTTAATTAAGTAATTTTTTTAATTAATTAATTATTATTTTTTTGTCAACTATTTTGAAAATGATTTTCAAATATCATGAAGTTAAGAAATAGATTACTGTAATGATAATAATTTTAGTGAAATAAAGTAACGAAAGTGTTTAACAAGTTTTATAGAATCAAAGTTCTGAAAATAAATAAAACATTAATGACATTAATTTTTGAATGCACAAGTTTTTAATGAATTAAGTGAAGGTTTATTTTTTAAATGAAATGTTTTGCTGAAAAGAAACAATTAGTTACAAAAAAGTTTTAATTATCAGTTACTAATACATTTACAAAATCATATACTAAACAGGTTTTATACCAATATGTAAAATAATTATATTTTTTGAAACAACTTAATTTTTTTATGAAAGTAATAAAAAAGGTTTCACCATAAAAATGAGTTATAAGTTATATATGTGTTGATACATTTTGTCTAAATGTATGTGAACTTGTCGGGATTTCTGTTACAAAGATATCACCAACACTATATATATATATATATATATATATATATATATGATAAAGTGTGTTCTCATTGTAACCGTTACCTTATGCATTAGCCCTTATTTCACTTACATTTAATGCTATTGTTAGAAAAACTAAACTAGTGAATTTAGTTCCAACTTTAAAAGAAAATAATATTATATGAATTTTGTAAACGAGTACTTTGAGAAATAACTTCATGTTTTTTTAAAGACGCTTTCTTCAAAAAAATTACAGAATCACTTTAACTTGTTATTTTAAAATGTTTAGAAGCATTTATGTAACTGATTCATAAAAAAATTTTAGAACAACAGTTTAAAACAAAAAAATTTCTTTTAATGTTTTGTTAACGAGTTGTTTATTTTTTGTTTTGATTGGATGGTTTATCGAATTATCGTTCTAAACATGTGTGTATTAAAAAAAAACGGACATATGTTTATAACGACAAATCACCTGCTTAATGCTTATAACGATCGCTCAATGCTTATAAAGACCGCTCAAATATTTATAATACTCAATACATGTTTTGAGTATCAAAACATGTTTTGAAACATGTTTGAACATGTTTTGCTCAAAACATGTTTTGAGCAGTCGATTTGTCGTTATAGACTAAACATATGTATTCTAATAGATCACAGCATATGTTTATAAGGATAAATCACCCGATCAATGCTTATAACGACCACTCAAATTCTTATAACGACCGCTCGGATGGTTATAACGGCCGCTCAAATATTTATAACGACCGCTCAAAAAATGTTTTGAGCAGTCGATTTGTCGTTATAGACTAAACATATGTATTCTAATAGATCATAGCATATGTTTATAAGGATAAATCGCCCGCTCAATGCTTATAACGACCACTCAGTGCTTATAACGACCGCTCAAATGCTTATAACGACCGCTCAAAACATGTTTTGAGCAGTTCTGTTGTTCGAAAAAATTAAACCTTATTAAAATTATTGTTTTAAGCATGTAACATAAAAACTAAAGAAATGATTGCTTAAACATGAATCATATGAAACAAAAAACCTTAGGTATTTATTTAAAACATGTATTAAGCTTTGAAATATATTGAACTGTTTTTAAAATTTAACACAAAGAAATGAACGAAGTTTGCATTGATAACTAAAAAATAATCCTATGATAGTAAAAGCATAAAGTATTCTTTATTCATAGGTTTTAAAAGCATAATGCTTAAACCAAAGGGTGTGATGGAAGGAAATTTTAGGATGAAAGTTAATAAAACAGATTATGTTAAACAACAGTTATAAATATATTGATAAACTTTCACTTATTATTTTAACATTTTTAATAAAGAAATAAATATATTTATTTTAACAAAAGACAGAGTTTTTTATTTGCACGCCTGACCAAGTCAACAACTACACGTGAAATGAATATGAGATATATTCTAAAGAGGTTTTTAAACATATTATCATAAAAATGTCGCCAAGTTATTTAAATATCGCCAAATGATTGACAAAATATCGCCAAGAGATTTAAGTACTTATCTCTGATTGACGAAGCAATTAATCACATGATTATTATGAAACAAGCGCCCTCTATAATTTGATAACTTTAGATGATGCGAGACAAATTCGTCAGATCGTTTGCAATGATCGCGGTGTAAAGACGTTCGCTGATGCTGTTTGTTTAAGTTAAAAAATTACTATTAACTTAAACAGTTTATTAAGTTAACATGGATGCATTACAAGAAACTTCTGTGTTAGAAGGCGGTGCTAGTAAAACCATTTCATCGCATTTAAAAGAAGAAGATTGTGTTTTGAATAATGAAATAACACCCTCTTCATAAATTCAAGCAAAACTATCTTATACATGTGGATCCTGTAAAAAAGTTTTTCCCGGGATATCTGTGTTTTTAATGTATATGAACTTACATTTACCAGAAAACCCTTTTAAGCGTGATGTTTGTACGAATTCATTTAAAGCAAGAAGTACCTTACTGCAACATATGTTAACTCATTGTGAGATAGAGAATGCCAGTAAAACCATTTCATCAGACTTAAAAGAAGATTATGTTTCGAATAATGAAATGACACCCTGTTTATCAGTTCAACTCCAAATACCTTATACATGTGTAACGTGCAGAAAAGTTTTTACTATGATATCTACGTTTTTAAAGCACATGAACTTACATTTACCAACAAATCCCTTTAAGTGTGATATTTGTGCAAATGTATTTAATACAAGGAGTGCTTTACTGCAACATATTTTCGTACATTGTGAGACACCTACTAGGTTTAAATGTAACCAGTGTGGAAATACCTATTCTGGAAAAAACATGTTAACAAAACACGAGGCTGTGCATGAGCCTTATAAATGTGATGAATGTGGTAATCACTATGTACTAAAGTACCTGTTAAAAATGCATAAGAATTCGAATCATAAGAAATTGAAGCCTAAGAAAATCCCTACAATAAACCAATAACAAGACTTTTTGTTTATCTTGATTCATGTTTCGCATTTAATAATGGGAAAAACCTTAACAAATTAGATGAAGCTTTGGTAATACTCATCGATTTTGATTATGTAATTTTTACGTTTTCAAATGAAGTGGATTGTGTTTGTAAAAAAATTTTGTCTAATATTCATGTGGAAACTATTCAAAGTGTACTGTTAAAAGCATGTTAATAAAAATTTATTGTTTAAACACTTTTAAACAATTTATGTGTTTTTATTTCAAAACGTGTATGAGAGTGTTTATTTATGATAAAAATATTTTAACTAGAATCCCAATTTTTAATTAACAATACTCATTAAGTTTTATTAATTATTATTTTAAACAATTTATTGAAACGTTGAATATATTAAACTTTATATTTATCATTTTCAGTGATTAATTAAACCTTTGTTAAGTGACTTGTGTTGTTATACTCATGTTTGAACATGATAGCTGTACACATATATAAACACATATTAGTAAAAGAAGATTCCCGCAGTGGCGCGGACGGTAAAAGCTCGGTTCTCGTAAGATCACCGACAGCCGTGCAGCATCGACCAAGGTCACTGTTTGGGAGGGTGCATCGTCTATCCTCTCTCGTCTGCCTCTGCTGTGGGACCGTGTACGTTAATGGGAACTGGTGCACGTTAAATCTGTTCGTGGCTCCAAAGTCCTCCAAGTTCTATATAAGCGTTACCTCTGGGGGATGCCAATCCAGATGCAGGTCTCTCATCTGGAATTGGTTCAAAATTAGGGAGACCAGCTCTAGAAGTCCAACCTCTCTTGAGGCTCTGGCACCTCTTCTTTCAGAGATGTGCTTTGGCACTTTCTCTGACACGCCAACAACAACAACAGTAAAAGAAGAATGTTTGAAATGGTTTTAACAACTAAACATAAAATAAATAAGCTGTATTCTAAAAACCTTTTACACATACTATCAATAAAATAACGCCAAGTTATTCAAATATAGTCAAATGATTGACAGAATATCGCGAAATGACTAAAATATTGCCAAATAATTGGTAAAACATCGCCAAGGTTGTTTATGTACTTATCTCTGATTGGCTAAGAAATTAATCACATGATTATTCTGAAACAAGCGTCCTCTATAATTTGATAACTTTAGATGATGCAAGACAAATTCGTCAGATTGTTTGCAGTCATTGTGGTGTAAAGATGTTCGCTGATGCTGTTTGTTTAAGTTAAAATATATATTATTTACTTAAACAGTTTATTAAGTTAAAGTTCATTCAATGTAAGTCGACTCTTCGAAAAATAGGCAGAAAAAAGGGATCACTTTCATAAAAGAAATAAAATTATTATACAGAGAGACAGATTTTTAAATTTATTAGTCCCAGCTGCACTAACTGTTTTAATCATTGCTGATTCATGGAGCACGCTAAGAAATATGCTTTCGTACCAGAGGAAAGCCTATCTAAACATATTCCTAGCAAGACGCAGATGAACCAGTTTGATTTGGCAATGTCGAAAATTTTAAACAGCACCTTACCTGATTACCAGTAATTTCAACAATGTTATGAACTTTTAAAAAGAAAAATAGACTTGCAAGAGTTTAACAAACCTTTACAAGTCAAACAAGAGAAAGAAGAGTCTATTTCTAAAGAAACAACGACTCAGCAAGAACCCAATATTCAAGACGATGCCTCAATTATTTTATCTTCAGTACCTTCTTATATGAAGCGATCTGCCCAAGCGCTACTAGACTGGTTAAAGAAAAATCCAGGAAAATTCAACTGGGATAACAATTTAGCGGTGTCTTATGAAGGAAAAAGCATTCCCGATTCAAATTTAGCTGACTTATTTCATCTTATTTTTTCTGTGAACAAGAAAGCTCCTATTAAAGTACAGAAGGAATTGTTACCGGCTTTACAAGAGATGCACATACCTGAAAGTTTTATTAAAAATAAATATCTGTCATCGCATACTCATGTTAATGAAAAAAGAAAAGCAGATGCTGTTATGCCTAATACCTCTGTAACTCAAAAGAAAAGAAAATTAAATGTATTAAAATGGGAAGATTATAAATAAAACAGATGAAACGAAATCAAAGTGTTGTCTTTTATATATTACTTTTAATAGTTACACATAAAACTTATATTTATAAAACCAATACTTACAAAAAAAACATGGACAAAAATCTAATGTATTGAAATAAAGCAGATGAAGGGAAATAAAAGTGTTGTTTTTAAACCTTATCTTTAACAGTATTAAGAAACACATAGAAATTAAACTTATACTTACGAAAAACACGATAGGTTACCGGCTACTTTACCGGTAAACAAGCAAAAAAGTACCCAGCAGATAATCCAATTGTTTACCGCAAGAGAGACGGTAGATGTCAGGTGAGCGAGAGCTGAAAAAACATAAGTCCACACCTCACAAGCGCCATCGAGAGAACGATGTGGGCAGGCTGGGCAAGAGGGTTTGTTACCTCTAATCTTGATTAGAGATTAGTTAGAACTGGATTCAAATTATTGCTAATTGAATTTCAGTGAACATCACTCAATAGGAGGCACTACTATGCTGTCTTTTTTTATTAAAATGATGCTGTGGCCAAGGAACAAAGATATACACACAGAACCTGATTTCAAAATTTCCACATTCCATAATAACTTTTGTTCCATATATTACATGATATATTATTATATATGCAGCCATAGATTTCTGTGAATTTTGTGTCAATATTTGCACTTTGCACAAAGTGGTGTCCGGTGTCCCATCTAATGAAAAAGGACCGAATATTTCTGTCAGTGCCTCACACTTTTATATTTTTTGTTTTCACCTCCAGATTTTTGATAAAATAGCCATATTCTATTTAAGTACACTAATAAAAGCGTGCTTTAAAAAAATATTTTATTTATGCTTATTTTAGCAGTATTTCCTCAAACATTCTATTTTTATATAAAAGTCTCTATTTAATCTAAGAGATTGTTCTAACTAATATAAACAATTGACAATTAATAAATTCTCTTAAAAATTAATCAGTCTTGAATCATAAAATATTAAATTGAATTTACTTTTGCATTATATAGTATATAATCGAAACACAAATAATTTCTAAAAAGCACTATATGACTTACTTTTCATAAATATAGACAATAAAGCAAAACAATCCTCAGCCAATTAAAAAAAAAAAAAAGAAGAAGTGGCTTCCATGCAGCATACAAAATGTGGTTTAGCATGCAAGTTTGCATTTTAAGAGACTAAAGATTATTTCTAATCTTTTAGGCGCATTCCAACGGGCCAAAACAGAAGTAAACAATTAATGATGCAGCAACTGTACCGTATTTACCGGCCTATAATCCGCGGTTCAAACAATCAAATTTGGTCCCAGAAATATAATTTAATAATTGAGGTCAAATATTTACAGTGATCCAGTAAGTTACATTTTATTAAATAAAATTTCTGGGTCGGAACTTGATTACATGATCCGCGGATTATAGGCCGGAAATTAGTGTACATTAAATTTAGTGAGAAAAATTCTACTTCTTTCTGCACTGATCGTCATCATATTAGTGGAAATAACTGGAGCTCCTATAATACAGGCTGAATAATCCCTGTCAATTCTGTGAAAATTCCTTCTTTCCAAATAATAATAATAATGATAATAATAATAAAATCACGCAAATTCCGCCATTTAATAACCCGGGACCAAAAACCAAGCTAAAACAGGTGAGCGAAACCGCAGTGGTGTGGTGGACGGCGAGTGACAGCAAACGAAACCCCAGCTAGAACTCCTATAAGTAGATACTAATTGACAGTTCTGCATCAGTGCAGTTCGTGCAGTCGACCTCAAAGTTGAAGGAAGGTCACCGGAAGGGACAGGTGTGGACACCGGAAGTTGTGCGGACTGTGAAGGTCACCGGAAGTTGCAGGTGTTGATAACAAACATGTTGAGACAGGAAGTGATCCTGAAACTGGAAGTAAGACCGGAAGGGATTAGGAGATAAGGACAGGATGAGACGTATTTTTTCTAAAAAAGGTTTTGAACAGGTTATTTCTTGACAGGGAAAATTTTTCTACACCACATGTGCTGACCTCTAAGGTTAGCGGAAGTGACAGGTGGTGATAACAGACATGTTTATACAGGAAGTAAAGTAAGTAAGATTCCGTAAGTAAGAAAGGAAGAAATTAGGAGATATCGGTAGGATGTTCTACACCAGATGTGCTGATCACGCAAGGTCATAGGAAATGACAGATGTTGATAACACACAGGTTGGAACAGGTATCTTTAGACAGGAAGTAATCGTGGGTCTTACCGGAAACAGGACAGGAAGTGAAGTGTGATAAGGCTTTCTGACTTTATAAAAGTTTAATATGATTTTTTTCTATAAAAAGGGTTTTAATCAGATTCTTTCTTGAGAGGGGAAAAAATTTAATTTTTTAATTTCATAAAAGTTTTTTTTTTCCTAACAGTTTTTTATGGCTGGTGGAAAATGTGATTTTAAGTGTTTAAAAGGGTGTGACATATGTATGATGTATCATTTGTGAACATGACTTCGAGAGAGGAAGTGTTGAGTGTTGTGTGTCTCTATATAACAATGTGCATTGTTTATTCATTGATTTATGTGTTTACCAGTAGTGAAAAATTTTAAGTGGATTTTATACTGAATTTAATTGAGACGGGAAATTTATCTGTTTCGATATGATGCGATTCAATATTAACGTATCACGTAATAAAATTTCATGTTGTAATGAAGGCGATTTATCCGATTCCAAGTCACGCAGCAAGTTTTGGTGGTGTAAATGCCTTGTATCTTGCTGCCAAAGGCAAAGTCAAGAAGAAGACGATACAGAAATGGTTAAGCGGAGTCGACTCGTACACGCTTCACAAACCGGTTCGAAGACATTTTCCGACGAATCGAGTGATTGTGTATTCGATGGATCAACAATGGCAGACCGATCTGGTGGATCTCATCAGTTTCGTTACCTACTTACGTGTATAGATATTCTCTCTAAATATGCGTGGGTGATTCTCTTAAAAACGAAACGAGGAGAAGAAGTTGTGAAAGCGTTTCAAACCATTTTTGTAACGAGAAAACACAAGGCGCTTCAATCGGATGCTGGAAAGGAATTTAAGATCCAGCTTTTGCAAAGATTATTGAAACAAGAAGGCGTTCGATTTTTTACGACACATAATAATACGAAAGCTTCGGTCGTCGAACGCTTTAACCGTACCCTGAAAATTAAATGTGGAAATATTTTACCCACAACGATAGTTATCGTTATATTGATGTGTTAGACTCGTTAGTGGATAGTTATAACCATACCTATCATTAGAGTATCAAGAGAACCCCAGCAGAAGTGACACCCGAGAACGAAAGCGATGTCTGGTTTACTTTGTATGGGGACTTGGAAAATGTGAAAAGAAAACCTTGTGTGTTTAAACCGGGTGATGTGATGCGGGTTCCGAAACAGAAACTGACCTTTGAAAAAGGATACGAAACCAATTGGACGGAAGAACTGTTTATAGTGACAGAGTGTGTCACAAGACATCCTCCAGTCTATCGAATTAAGGATATGATGGACGAACCCATCCAAGGCATCTTTTATTCCCAAGAACTTCAAGAAGTCCAAATGAAAGACACTTATACAATTGAAAAGATTTTACAGAAACGAACACGTAAAGGCCGAGTGGAATATCATGTGAAATATAAAGGGTATGCAAACAAATTTAATCAATGGACTCTCTCGTCTGATTTATCTTCCTTATAAAGGAGTGCAAGAAGGTTGAAAGCGCATTTAGCAACATGTCGTTCTACTTGACATTACCCTCGGACAGTTCTAGGAATTATTTTCCCGAGAATAAAATTTCACATTTTATTACTCGATTACCCGCCCCTATCGAATTAAGAGGAGAATGAGAAGTTGGTCTCGTGGAATTTATTTACCCGCATACCTGGTATAATGTGAATAGTATGACCAATCTGTTTGGATTTGACTTGAACGATGGAAAGACTATTGGTAGACGCATCCCCCCAGGATTTTATGAGACGGTACCTGATATTTTGAAAGCCATCTCTATTAAAGACAGAAAAAAACATTTCGTTCACCTATAATAACGTTACGAAGAGAGTGACTATCAACGTGCGAGAAAAGGCTAAAGTGATTTTGGAAAACGGTCTGGCACAGATGTTGGGATTCGAACCGTCTGAAATTGAATCCTTAGATGGAAATGTAGAACAAACTGTTACAAGTTCATATGTTGCAGATCCGTGTGCTCATTATAGAGTGTTGATGATTTATTCGGATATTGTGGAACCGCAAATTGTCGGTGACGTGTTAGCCCCCTTGTTACGAATCGTGAACGTAACTGGAAAAGACGGAGAAGTGATTTGTGCGACCTTTGATCGCCCGCATTACATGCCAATCAGTCGAAAATCATTCGACTCTTTAGAAATTGTTATAAGGACGCACCTGGGCGAATTAACGCCATTTTAGCGTGGGCGGTCGTACGTGAAACTTCACTTTCGACAAAAATATCTCTCGTGATGTTGGTTCCCTACCAGTGTTGTGCGAAATCTTTTGCAGATTATTATACGCAGCAGTTGGGGCATGGTTTAAACTATTACCAAGGCGCCCCTTTACAAAGAGGTTATGGATTCGGCGGATTGTTTCGGTCTCTTTTTCGTGCTGCGGTACCCCTTTTCAAGTCGGGGGCGAAAGCCGTAGGAAAACAATTGTTTCATACAGGTGTAGATGTATTCAACGACCTATCCCGAGGCGAGAACATTAAAATAGCTGCCAAACGACGATTTAAAGAAGCTGGAAAAAACTTAACAGATAAAGCGGCTACGAAAGTGAAAACGATGATTGGTTCCGGTCGCCAATATAAACTAGTCGTTGGGGGGCCACCGTAATACTTACCCATCATGGATATGCATAATGTAAAATATTAAAACAAAAATGTGTAAACTACTTATAAAATGCATAGCAATTCAAATAAAATCGTGGCTTGATGACGTCATAACTTTATAGGCTCGATTACTGAATTGCTTGAAAGAGGTTTTTCCTTATAACTCCAAAAATAATAATCCTATTAACTAGCGGTTTATTGCATCTGATTAAGCGTCAAATTTCCAATTAAAATATATCTTTGAAGTGAAATTTGGATGAAATACAGGGTCATGAAAAATCGAAGAGTGTGGAAAATAGGATTACAAATATCTCGGCAACTAATTATCCGATCGACTTCATGCTTTATGCAAAATTTATGTTTTTTTATTGTCTTTTATATTCATTTCTTAAAATAAGCAATTTCGAAAATTTTTATATACCTTTTATCAGAAGGAATATTTCGAGAGTCCGAAAAAAATTGTTCCGGTTAATCGAGGTTATTGAAATGAAATAGGCTTCTTCCCATTATTACATACTAAGTACATACCAAATTGCAAGTCTCTATCTCAATTTTTTCGGGAGATAGAGCGTTTACAGACACACACACACACAGACACACAGACGGACGGCAAAATTTTTTTTTCTAAAAATATGTTTTTTGGAATCTCCAGTGTCTGAAACGTGTAAATCCGTCAAAAAAAATTTTTCGATTTTCAAAACGATTACAAGACTTACCCTATACTACGTATGATGGGTAAGTAAAAGAGAAAGCGACCCGCTAAAGTAGTCACTCAAAGCAAAGTCAAGAGAGCGAAAGTGCACGATATTTTCGGCTAAAGATGAATGGACTTATTCACCGAGATTCTCCTGCCTGTGCCAAATCGGAATTGGACCTATTTTTAATCCCACCCACGCAAACGGCTATTGAAAAAGGATATTACGTTGAATATCACCCTCTCGCTAATATTCGCGATGGGGGACCTGTAGAATTTCTTATCTCAGGAACCGGTGAAGATTACTCTTATTTATCTGTTTCTTACATTCATGTAAAAGCGAAAATTGGGCCTCCCGACAAAGTCGTCTGGTTTTACGGAATTCGTCAAAAGCTCTTTGACGAAATAGAAAACGTAACTTTTGTGGAAGGTTTCCCAGCAGATTATCGCAAGTATTTAGGGACCGATTCCCTTATTATTTTAGATGATTAAATGGCGGAATGCGGTGACGACGAACGACTCACCTATCTTTATACAAAGGGAAGTCACCATTTAAATATTAGTGTTTTATTTATCACGCAAAATCTGTTTCACAAAGGTAAAGAAATGAGAGGTGTTTCACTCAACAGTCAATATTTATTTCTGTTTAAAAATCGTCGTGACATGAGTCAAATTATTCATTTAGGTCGGCAGTTATACCCAAGTCAAAGTAAATTTTTTCAAGAAGTTTTTGAAGACGCCACTAAAAAACCGTTTTCTTATTTACTCGTGGATTTAAGAAATGAAACGGATGAGCACATGCGCTTAAGAACACAAATCTTACCCGGACAAACGCAATATGTGTATACCCCGAAAAAGGGTTTAAAAAGAAAATCATTTACATCTTAATTCAGTTCCGATCATGACAGTGACGGAGAAACAACGTCGCGACTTGGAATTGATTCATACATGTCCAAAAGCTTTACGTCGACAACTTAAAAAAAAATTACCTTCTCGATCGGTAAAAGCAATCTGCGAATGTTCGTTGAATGTGTTGAACGGAAATATACCTTTATCCAAGTATTAGAAAAAGACTTTAAAGAAATATAAAACTACACTTAGAAATATTAGCACAAAGAAAGGACCTCTGTTTCAAAAAAAGAAACTGATTATTCAAAACGGAGGATTTTTAAATATTTTAATACCAGCTGCCTTGAGTGTGTTAACGGGACTTATCAATGGAGTTCGCCACTAAATATGCACTCGTGCAAGATGAAGAGTTGACTCGAAATGTGCCTACTAAAAAGCAAATGACAGAGTTTGATGCAGCCATGTCTAAAATACTCAACAGTGCACGACCCGATTATGAAAAAGTACAAATGTACTACGAACTGTTAAAACGGAAAATGAATTTGCAAGAATTTAATGTTCCTTTTAGATCGAAGCCATTTGAGTAAGATGAACCTCACAAGACGGAAACTATTCAAACGAAACCTCACAAGACGGAACCTGAAGTGGAACCTGTTGAGACGAAACCTGTTAAGACGGAACATGCTAAACTAGAATCCCCTCACAAGACGGAAACAACCCAAGAGACTGCTTATGACGAATTTGTGATAAATGCAGTACCCAAACACATGAAGAAATATGCTAGTAATTTACTCAAGTTTCTGAAATCAAGCAAAATGAAATGGGACCCGGCTGGAAATATATGTATAATGGAAACACCCTGGAAAATGCAAACTTGGCTGAACTGTTTCATCTTATTTTTAATGTTAGCAAGAAGCCACCTGTGAAACCACCGACAGAATTTTTAAGTGCTCTTCATGAAATGGGAGTACCCTCCAACACGATTAAAAATAAATATTTATCATTAGAAGCCTTAAAGGACAAGCCTAAAAATGTATCACCTCGAATGAATTTTGTAAAACCTAAAAATAGGTCTGTTACGAAACCTAATGTATTACTGAAACCTACTTGGTCAACTTTATTTTAATAAAACTGAATTGAAATGTATCCCTTTGTGTATTTTCTGTAACGAGTTTACATAAAAACAAATAAAATAAGAAAATTCGACACTTACCCTTAAAAACACGTCCACTTTGGCTGTTGGTCTTCACACAACTAACCTTACAGCCATATCTTTAGTAGGGGGCGCTGCCATCGCCGCTAGAGACGCTAGCAGTCTTGCGGTGTGTGACGTCATTTCCAGTTTGAGATAAAAATAAACTTTAAATACACTCGCTCTGTTATTCTTCCTTAACTATTTCTCGCTAACAGTTGTCCGTTTATTGTTTAGATGTGTTGGGTGACGTCATTACGTGTTTGTCTAAACTTGTCCAGACTTGTTTTTGTGTAGCACGTTAAATTAGGTGAGTCATTGTTTTGTTTACTTTTCTTGTTTGGACATGTCTGATGTTTACAAATCCTTAGCATAGCCTGAATAGACTTTACTAGAAAAGATTAGCTTAAACTTATTTAAAATAGATTTTAATTATATTCTAATTTTTCTCTTATATTTATAAAGTTATTTTCATGATGGAAATAGACCAAAATTTAACACATTTTTTAATTTAATCAGCTTAATTTTAAACACTAGAAAAAAATTAGTATTTATTACACTATGTTGTAAATAGATTGAATCCCATTCTTATTTTCTATATGTAAAGTTATTTTCACAACATAAATAGGATAAAATTTTCTTCTAACACTCACGAAACAAGAAATTGTCTCAAAATACTAGTTATGTTTAAACTTTGCAATGTGCATGTTATCAAAAATGAAAAGTACAATCATCCCATTCATTAAACAGAAAAGATAATTTCTTCACAAATCTATAAGAATTATCTAAGTAAAAGCAATTTGAAAAACCCGATGTGTTATCAAATTTTAGGTCAAGAAAGGAAATAAGCTTCTTGAAATATCACGTAAATAATAAATGATTCTATTTCCACTTCCTATTTTATTTATGAACATTCAAGAAACGCAGCATATGTTTGTTCAGATAACATTACTATTTTGCTAATTTTAAACACAGGAAATTAACTTGTTGATAAAACACATCCGGAATATCACCTGCCTGACTTCCTATTTTTTTAATTAGAAACTCACCATATGTTTGTTCAGATAACATTGCTATTTTGCTAATTTTAAACACAGGAAATTGACTTGTTGATAAACACATCCGGCATGTCTCACACCTTACACTTCCTGTTTTTTAATTAGAAACATTCGATAAGCTACACCTATGTTTTTTCAGATAACACAGGAAATTAACTTGTTGATAAAACACATCCCGAATATCTCCCACCTTAGACTTCCGCTTTGTAATATGAGTTTTATCAACAAGTTAATTTCCTGTGTTTAAAATTAGCAAAAGACTAGTCTTGTCTTATCAAACATATGGTAAGTTTCTAATTAAAAAACAGGAAGTCTAAGGTGTTTTTAAGGGTAAGTGTCGAATTTTCTTATTTTATTTGTTTTTATGTAAACTCGTTACAGAAAATACACAAAGGGATACATTTCAATTCAGTTTTATTAAAATAAAGTTGACCAAGTAGGTTTCAGTAATACATTAGGTTTCGTAACAGACCTATTTTTAGGTTTTACAAAATTCATTCGAGGTGATACATTTTTAGGCTTGTCCTTTAAGGCTTCTAATGATAAATATTTATTTTTAATCGTGTTAGAGGGTACTCCCATTTCACGAAGAGCACTTAAAAATTCTGTCGGTGGTTTCACAGGTGGCTACTTGCTAACATTAAAAATAAGATGAAACAGTTCAGCCAAGTTTGCATTTTCCAGGGTGTTTCCATTATACATAATATTTCCAGCCGGGTCCCATTTCATTTTGCTTGATTTCAGAAACTTGAGTAAATTACTAGCATGTTTCTTCATGTGTTTGGGTACTGAATTTATCACAAATTCGTCATAAGCAGTCTCTTGGGTTGTTTCCGTCTTGTGAGGGGATTCTAGTTTAGCATCTTCCGTCTTAACAGGTTTCGTCTCAACAGGTTTCACTTCAGGTTCCGTCTTGTGAGGTTTCGTTTGAATAGTTTCCGTCTTGTGAGGTTCCTCTTCCTCAAATGGCTTCGATCTCCAACGAACATTAAATTCTTGCAAATTCATTTTCCGTTTTAACAGTTCGTAATACATTTGTACTTTTCCATAATCGGGTCGTGCACTGTTGAGTATTTTAGACATGGCTGCATCAAACTCTGTCATTTGCTTTTTAGTAGGCACATTTCGAGTCAACTCTTCTTCTGGCACGAGTGCATATTTAGTGGCGAACTCCATTGATAAGTCCCGTTAACACACTCAAGGCAGCTGGTATTAAAATATTTAAAAATCCTCCGTTTTGAATAATCAGTTTCGTTTTTTGAAACAGAGGTCCTTTCTTTGTGCTAATATTTCTAAGTGTAGTTTTATATTTCTTTAAAGTCTTTTTCTAATACTTGGATAAAGGTATATTTCCGTTCAACACATTCAACGAACATTCGCAGATAGCTTTTACTGATCGAGAAGGTAATTTTTTTTAAAAGTTGTCGACGTAAAGCTTTTGGACATGTATGAATCAATTCCAAGTCGCGACGTTGTTTCTCCGCCACTGTCATGATCGCAACTGAATTAAGATGTAAATGATTTTCTTTTTAAACCCTTTTTCGGGGTATACACATATTGCGTTTGTCCGGGTAAGATTTGTGTTCTTAAGCGCATGTGCTCATCCGTTTCATTTCTTAAATCCACGAGTAAATAAGAGAACGGTTTTTTAGTGGCGTCTTCAAAAACTTCTTGAAAAAATTTACTTTGACTTGGGTATAACTGCCGACCTAAATGAATAATTTGACTCATGTCACGACGATTTTTAAACAGAAATAAATATTGACTGTTGAGTGAAACACCTCTCATTTCTTTACCTTTGTGAAACAGATTTTGCGTGATAAATAAAACACTAATATTTAAATGGTGACTTCCCTTTGTATAAAGATAGGTGAGTCGTTCGTCGTCACCGCATTCCGCCATTAAATCATCTAAAATAATAAGGGAATCGGTCCCTAAATACTTGCGATAATCTGCTGGGAAACCTTCCACAAAAGTTATGCTTTCTATTTCGACAAAGAGCTTTTGATGAATTCCGTAAAACCAGACGACTTTGTCGGGAGGCGGGTTAAACATACGGGTCCTTTCTGCTAACAAATCGCGTAAAAACCAACTTTTACCGACCCGAGTGGGACCGGATAAAAGCATCGTACAAGGGTGTTGAAAGCGTGGAAACTCCATCGCTAATAAACAGACACTCATTAGAACAAACTTTAAATAATCACAGACACAGGGGTTTCCAGTTTACACAGACATTTATTGATAAAAATGAGTATAGATGCCAAAACGTTTGGCTACAAAATTATAAACTCGTCGGTCATTCGACAGATCTTCTGTGACAAAATAGGATAAAAATTGTTTCAAAGTTTTACCTCTACATCGAGAATAAAGATAAAAGATACAATATTGCCCGCAGACGGCAGTCACGTGGGTTTGTAAAACAAGCGGATTAAACTTGACTCGTGAAAAACGATGAACATAGTTCGTTATAGGTCCTTGAAAAAAGGTAGGCTTTTTTCCGTATGAATCGAAAAATTCAACTCGATGAGGCAAAGTCATAAAAAAGGCTACCCAATGACTTCCGGGTTCCAGTCGTTGTTTTTTCTAAGGCTTCGGCAAATTTAATTTCGATGCGTAAATTACCTTGTTGTTGTAAATTTAAATGAGGTCCGTCACATAAATCGGGACTTAAATCGAATACGTATAAGGTATGTCCGTTAGCAAAGTCTTCACGTGTTAAATAATTCCCAGCGTCTTGATGAAAACCAGAGAATAGACGATGATAAGCTCTTATATAATTGTTATTCTTGAAATCCAATTCCAAAGGCTTGCTCGGTACAGGTTGTCCGTCCACATAAACACTTAAAAAGTTGACGTTGTGATGGTAAAAGTAAAAGGGATTTAAATCATATTGTCCCGTATAAGCACTGTTATCTAAAAGTCCAATAATAATACGTTTTGGCATGGTTCCTAAAAACACATTATCTTGCATAAACGACTTACTACCGGTCGATATGGAATAAGTCTTGCATAGAACTCGATCGATGGGATATTTCGCAGTTGTTTTTTCCAAGGCTTTGGCATGACCCAATAGCACACCAGGGCTGAATTTAACTTTCCGAATGAAAAGAGAGGCCTGTTCTAAAATCACTTTATAGACGTGGAAGGGTCGAGCGGCATCTTTTTTCACCATCAAACAAAACTCGGGTTTGCTTCGAGTCATTTTAATTTTCAAATCCACCATATTCAGTAATAGTCGATTTTGTTGAAAAATATCACAATGTAAAGGACCAATCATATCCAATGTTTTACTGTTTTGCGTCAGTTCATAGCGTTTCTTGAGTCCAGGGTTTGCGTTGCTAGTGGGATCCGATGTTGCTATATTCTCGTCTTTGTAAAAACACTTGCAGCTCGATAAAGTTTTTTTAGCATCTTCACTATAGTTTACTAACGATTCGACGTACCCACGAAAGGGATAGGTATTATTAGAAGAGGAGATGCAACGGTCGTTGGCACTCACATCCACTTGTTGAAAAACTGATCTAAAGAATTATTGATAAAGGCAACCGGTTCACCCGCAGGTAGATCCGTTCCGTCGGATTTCACAATTTTCGCTTTCACATGAATGTAAGAAGCAGATAAATCCGAGTAATCTTCACCGGTTCCTGAGATAAGAAATTTTACAGGTCCCCTATCGCGAATATTAGCGAGAGGGTGATATTCAACGTAATATCCTTTTTCAATAGCCGTTTGCGTGGTGGGATTAAAAATAGGTCCAATTCCGATTTGGCACAGGCAGGAGAATCTCGGTGAATAAGTCCATTCATCTTTAGCCGAAAATATCGTGCACATTCTCTCTCTTGACTTTGCTTTGAGTGACTACTTTAGCGGGTCGCTTTCACTTTTTATATTGGCGACCGGAACCAATCATCGTTTTCACTTTCGTAGCCGCTTTATCTGTTAAGTTTTTTCCAGCTTCTTTAAATCGTCGTTTGGCAGCTATTTTAATGTTCTCGCCTCGGAATAAGTCGTTGAGTACATCTACACCTGTATGAAACAATTGTTTTCCAACAGCTTTCGCCCCCGACTTGAAAAGGGGTACCGCAGCACGAAAAAGAGACCGAAACAATCGCCTAATCCATAACCTCTTTGTAAAGGGGCGCCTTGGTAATAGTTTAAACCATGCCCCAACTGCTGCGTATAATAATCTTCAAAAGATTTCGCACAACACTGGTAGGGAACCAACATCACGAGAGATATTTTTGTCGAAAGTGAAGTTTCACGTACGACTGCCCACGCTCAAGTGGCGTTAATTCGCCCAGGTGCGTCATTATAACAATTTCTAAAGAGTCGAATGATTTTCGACTGATTGGCATGTAATGCGGGCGATCAAAGGTCGCACAAATCACTTCTCCGTCTTTTCCAGTTACGTTCACGATTCGTAACAAGGGGGCTAACACGTCACCGACAATTTGCGGTTCCACAATATCCGAATAAATCATCAACACTCTATAATGAGCACACGGACCTGCTACATATGAACTTGTAACAGTTTGTTCTACATTTTCATCTAAGGATTCAATTTCAGACGGTTCGAATCCCAACATCTGTGCCAGACCATTTTCCAAAATCACTTTAGCCTTTTCTCGCACGTTGATAGTCACTCTCTTCGTAACGTTATTATAGGTGAACGAAATGTTTTTTTCAATGTCTTTAATAGAGATGGCTTTCAAAATATCAGGTACCGTCTCATAAAACCCTGGGGGGGATGCGTCTACCAATAGTCTTTCCGTCGTTCAAGTCAAATCCAATCAGATTGGTCATACTATTCACATTATACCAGGTATGCGGGTAAATAAATTCCACGAGACCAACTTCCAATTCTCCTCTTAATTCGATAGGGGCGGGTAACCGAGTAATAGAATGTGAAATTTTATTCTCGGGAAAATAATTCCTAGAACTGTCCGAGGGTAATGTCAAGTAGAACGACATGTTGCTAAATGCGCTTTCAACCTTCTTGCACTCCCTTATAAGGAAGATAAATCAGACGAGGAATCCATTGATTAAATTTGTTTGAATATCCTTTATATTTCACATGATATTGCACTCGGCCTTTACGGGTACGTTTCTCTAAAATCTTTTCAATTGTATAAGTGTCTTTCATTTGGACTTTCTGAAGTTCTTGGGAATAAAAGGTGCCTTGGATGGGTTCGTCCATCAAATCCTTAATTCGAATGTCTATACACGTAAGTAGGTAACGAAACCCTTTATTGTACTTTTGTAAACAGATGAGATCCACCAGATCGGTCTGCGATTGTTGATCCATCGAATACACAATCACTCGATTCGTCGGAAAATGTCTTCGAACCGGTTTGTGAAGCGTGTACGAGTCGACTCCGCTTAACTATTTCTGTATCTTCTTCTTCTTGACTTTGCCTTTGGCAGCAAGATACAAGGCATTTATACAACCAAAACTTGCTGCGTGGCTTGGAATCGGATAAATCGCCTTCATTACAACATGAAATTTTATTACGTGATACGTTAATATTGAATCGCATCATATCGAAACAGATAAATTTCCCGTTTCATTTAAATTCAGTATAAAATCCACTTTAAATTTTTCACTACCGGTAAACACATAAATCAATGAATAAACAATGCACATTGTTATATAGAGACACAAAACTCAACCAGTGTTGAATCCAGGGGGTGGCCCGGGGGGGAATGTCCCCCCCGGAGCATTGAAATGTCACCCCCCGGAAGATTTGAGATATTATGATTTTAATGGTCAAAAAGTGGAATTTCCCCCCCCCCCGGAGCCACAGAAATCCCTCCCGGAGAAAAGTGTCTGAATTCAACACTGCACTCAACACTTCCTCTCTCGAAGTCATGTTCACAAATGATACATCATACACAAGTCACACCCTTTTAAACACTTAAAATCACATTTTCCACCAGCCATAAAAAAAATTTATGGAAAAAAAAACTTCATGAAATTAAAAAATTAAATTTTTTTCCCCTCTCAAGAAAGAACCTGATTAAAACCCCTTTTTATAGAAAAAAAATTCATATTAAACTTTTATAAAGTCAGAAAGCCTTATCACACTTCACTTCCTGTCCTGTTTCCGGTAAGGCCCACGATTACTTCCTGTCTAAAGATACCTGTTCCAACCTGTGTGTTATCAACATCTGTCATTTCCTATGACCTTGCGTGGTCAGCACATCTGGTGTAGAACATCCTACTGACATCTCCTAATTTCTTTCTTTCTTACTTACGGAATCACTTCCTGTATAAACATGTCTGTTATCACCACCTGTCACTTTCGCTAACCTTGAGAGGTCAGCACATCTGGTGTAGAAAAATTTTCCCTGTCAAGAAATAACCTGTTCAAAACCCTTTTTAGAAAAAATACGTCTCATCCTGTCCTTATCTCCTAATCCCTTCCGGTCTTACTTCCAGTTTCAGGATCACTTCCTGTCTCAACATGTTTGTTATCAACACCTGCAACTTCCGGTGACCTTCACAGTCCGCACAACTTCCGGTGTCCACACCTGTCCCTTCCGGTGACCTTCCTTCAACCTTGAGGTCGACTGCACGAACTGCACTGATGCAGAACTGTCACTTATTATCTACTCCTATAATATGAGTCTTAACCCCAGCTCTGGCGGCAGACTAATGCTGAGCTGGGTTACAACATGACGGTTATTTTGGGCAACAAGATGGATATAGGTCAGCTCCCCTTAAGGAACCTTAGCAATAACTGACGCTGCTGATGAACAGATTATCCAGCTTAATATCTACTCACATAACCCTTGTTGCATGTCTGCCATCAACTGTAGCAGCTATATAATAACAAGCAAAACTGAGATAGAAAAAAAATCTACTAATACATGCATACATTACACAGAATTAGTTTTTGAAATGTATAATTTTGAAAAGCAAACATTATTTACTACTGAATAATTAACTATTAATTAACCAAAAAATTTAAGCGTGCTTGTTTGAAATAATTTGAGAATAAAAAAAATCATAGCTTTGTCACTGTACCATGTAAATATTTATCATAGGATGCTAATTATGAAATAATATTGTAATATTACAAATAATAGTCAACAAATCACTTTTTAAAAATGTGCGATGAAAATAATTGTATGGAATACTGCTGTCATCCTAAGCTTAAAGGACAGGGTTTTAGCTATCCTTAAATCCGAGCTATTTTGCCTCTGAATTCTTTAAGTAAGCGTTCTCAAACAGCGTAATGCATGGGGAAGTTAAGCCTAGTTCCGGGTCGCCCGCTTCAAAAACGTAAGTTAAGTGACTTAACTAGCACACAGCGAACCCGATATTAGTTAGTAATCTTTATTTAAGAATTTTAACCCACTTAAAGATCCCGAACGGGCATCTGAATGCCTGCCCAAAAATGTACAAAACTGCAATTAAAAAAGGCATAAGTATTCACAAGTATTTCATTATCAAAATATTATTTTCAAGATTATTTATACATTATTCATTAATTATTTTCCAAAAACTTGAAAAAAGGCATAAATCTTAATTTTTGAGAGACATTTTATGTCATGATGAGTGGCGACATACGGTAATTTAATTGGTTGATATGGTTTTGGACAAATAGAATCGACAAGCATCTTTGTGAACCTACCAGGGCCGGCCCAAGGGGCGTGCGAAGTGTGCGACCGCACGGGGCGAGAAGTCGCGAAACGACTTAAGGGGCGCTCAAAAGTCAAAAGATCACCGATAAAAAATAATTTTAGATTCCGCGTTTTTTTCTTTTTATTTTATTTTATTTTTCATTTTTTCCAGGCTGCGGTCTACGGGAGTGGGTCTACCTTGGGTTTAAATAACAGTTCAAGGACACTGAAATCTTCCCATACGGACCATATGTCCGGTTCCCTTATCTGAAAAAACGAGGCTATTAACACTCAAATTACATCCTGAAAAGACATAACCAAACCTCTAGGGGAGGTTAATTAATTATTACTGACATTTTTACGATTCTGAATTCTTTCTTCTCCCGCTGGTCGGTAGACTCTCGACTGTCCCCTTGATGCAGCCGATAGTGGCAAGTGTCCTTTTGCAGGTAACATCTTGTAGTTGCAGAGAATCGTACAAATTACTTATTCTCGTTTTTTTTTGTATTAAACAATATTAATTTTTCCCGTTGAGCTCCCGTTGACAAACGCTCGCGAATACGGTGCTAATGTTAATCCTATGAAAGACCATTGCGCTGATTTCTCATTGGCATTTGCATATTTTTGAATTTTTCTTTTTGCACATGATATTTGAGATCATAATACATTTCCGCCGTTGATTAAATTTTCGATTTTTGTTGCTGTTTGATTATGATATTATTTACAATTTTGGAACTCGAAAAACGGGAGGTATATTTTCATTCATGGCTTTGTAAAAAATTATCCATGAAAAAGTCTGAAAACTTAAGTACTAATGGCTGTAGCTTAAACCTTGAACTTTTCAGCTAATTTTGTTTCATAATTTTATACCAATTAGGGAATGTAAAATCAGCGCAATGGACAGCGATTTATCTGAAAATCTAAGCAAAATCGCTAAAATGTCCACCCCGTATACACTCCACCCATGTCATATTGATTGATGAGGAAGGCCCCTTTCCCTTACCTACTCCAGAGGACTGTGTGTAGAGGGGTGAAGGAAGAAACCTATTTTCTTTTCAAATGAACATCTGGTATTTTAAACTGTACTAAACATTAGAACATCATTATCCCAAAGGAAAATTGAGGAGTTTTATTCTTTTCTCTCTGTATACGCCAGCGAAGTGATGACGTCACTGTAATGGCTGCTGGAGACAAGAAGTTTCGGTTTCCCGTTGAGCGTTAATGTTAGCAAAAAATAAAGTCGTGTTAACAGTATTAATACATTTTTTAAAGAAGTTTCTGTTCCAGTTTTGCTAAATCTGAGGTAAGGCATTCATAGGAATTCAACAAACTTCTGATTAAGTGCATCATTTTTTTTTAATTCGTCAAAAAAGATAAGCCTTCATGCAGAGCCGATGTTTTGAATATTTGAAAGTAATTTTAAAAAAATGTTAAGGTTTTAATTTCTTTTAGTTGATATTTATATTACTCAGGCGTACTCTATGTTAAGTTTCATCGGAGTTAAATTGTGTTTCTGCTGGGGTTTTTTTCTTTACTTTCTTTTTAACACTTTCCAACCTAGTTGAAAAGTGTTTATGACTTCGGTTTGTCTGCCGTCTGTCCGTGCTCTAACTCCCGTAAATATGCTCGGATTGCTCTGCAATTTTTATATGTTATTGTCGTTATCTATAGCATGTTCCCTATTTCAACGGAAGTGTGTAGCACTTATAATTTTTTTACAGGGACACTCAAAAGAATTCCGTTACATTGCGGTCTATGGGGAAAAATCATTTGCGGTTTATTTAAATAATGTTTCACTATTTTAAACGCATTGAAATTTATATATATCACTAAGGTGCATTGGACGAAGCTTAATATGGAATAGTGTGTGCATAGCAGTCATCGTTCATTTACAGGGACACACAAAAGAATTCTCTACTGTCTGTTAATTCCTGGAAGTGCGTTTTAAGTTACTGAACGCGATTTTAATTTTAACTCGCTTTTTGTCTATTACGTGGTGTGTATAAATTCTGTAGATCCTATACAGGGAAGCACAAAAGTCCGCGAACACATTTCCGTATTATTTAACTCCAGACGGAGAATTTTAAACTGTTCTACGCGTTTCCTAAAATTTAGCATCCTATGTAGTATGTATACAAATCTATAGATCCTATACAGGGCTGTATAAAAGTATTCGGATTACTCAGATGTTATCTTTTAGCTTATTAAATGGTAATGATTTGTAAAATTATTTTGGAAGCGTTGGAAAGTGTTACATAATCTATGCTTGACGCATGATTTTTCGTTCTTGTTTTTTTTTTTACTTTTTCTTCATTTGGTGTATTATTTACATAAATTTCTCTGCTGAATCGTAAAGCAAGGGTGATATTTTAATATATTTTGCTTGATATTCCTGCAGTTTAAATGTATTTTTCAGTCGTTTTCATGTTATTTGTGTTGTTTTTTTTTTCTTAATTATTTTACTTGATAACCGAAAATGTCTATTTTAAGTTGTTTACTTTCCTAGTATTTAATAAAATTTTATAAAGATAGTCAGTCTTCCTGCATTTAACTATGCGATGACCGCGCAAAAAAATATAATCCAGTAACTATGAAGAATCATTTGATACAATTATCATTAGTGCTCTAGCTGTTAGAAAAATTAAAAAAAAAAAAAAGAAAAAAACAGCATAAACATATTTTAACTCAGATGAAACTTAACAGAGAGTACGCCTGAGTAATAGAAATATCAACTAAAAGAAATTAAAATCTTAAAAACATTTTAAAATTACATTCAAATATTCAAAACATCCGCCATTGATGCTCTCCATGAAGGTTTATCTTTTTTTTTTTTGATGAATTAAAAAACAAATGACGCACTTAATCAGAAGTTTGTTGAATGCATATGAATGCCTTACCTAAGATTTAGCAAAACTGTAACAGAAATTTCTTAAAAAAATTATTAATACTGTTAACACGACTTTATTTTTTGCTTACATTAACGTTTAATGGGAAACCGAAATTTTTGTCTCCAGCAGCGATTACAGTGACGTCACACTTCGCTGGCGTATAAAGGTAACAGCTTTTTTGGATCTTTGTAAAAGTACATTACGTTTAAAGAATTTTGCCGACAATAAACCAACTGTTTCTAATGAGAGGAGAAGGTTATGTCACCTGTAGCACAAACAATTGCATCTGATGGTGTGCTGTGCATGTATACTTTGTAATCTTTTTTTCTTTTTTTTTTTTCGAATTATCCATATTTTTTTATTTTTCCTTATTTATTATCTTAAATGTTACCTTTATACAAAATTTCAAGTTTCTAGCGCTATGAAATCTAATTATTTTCAAATTTTCCATATTTTTCGATTTTTTAATTTTATTTTTGAATTTTATTGTGTTTTCTATTATAACTTTTTCTGGATCCTAAACACTATCTTTCCCGCGAATTTTAAGTTTCTAAGGCTAAAAGATCAAATTATTTTAATTTTTTTTTTAATTTTTTAAATTTTTTAATTTTTTTTTCGAATTTTCCAGATTTTTTAATTTTTTCTTATTTTGCATCATATATACTACCTTTATTCCGAATTCCAAGTTTCTACGGCAACAAAATCGGATTATTTGAAATTTTTTTGATTTTTTACGATTTTATTTTCGTTTATTTTTGTGTTTTTGATGTTTTCTTTTTCTGAATTCTAAACACTACCTTTACACCAAATTTTCCGTTTCTAAGACTACGAGATTATATTATTTTCAATTTCTCACTTTTTGTTTCATTCTTTTTTTTTCTTTTTTTTTTTTTAATTTTTGAAATTTTCGATTTTTTTTCGAATTATCCATATTTTTTTATTTTTTCCTTATTTAGTATCTTAAATATTACCTTTATTCAAAATTTCTAGTTTCTAGCGCTATGAAATCTAATTATTTTCAAATTTTCCATATTTTTCGATTTTTTTATTTTATTTTTGAATTTTATTGTGTTTTTTATTATAACATTTTCTGAATCCTAAACACTATCTTTACCGCGAATTTTAAGTTTCTAAGGCAAAAAGATCAAATTTTTTTTTTTTTTTTCAATTTTTTTTTTTAATTTTTTAAATTTTTTTTTCGAATTTTCGAGATTTTTTAATTTTTTCTTATTTTGCATCATATATACTACCTTTATTCCGAATTCCAAGTTTCTACGGCAACAAAATCGGATTATTTGAAATTTTTTGATTTTATTTTCGTATTTTTTTTTTTTTTTTTTTTTTGTGTTTTTTATGTTTTCTTTTTCTGAATTCTAAACACTACCTTCACACCAAATTTTAAGTTTTTAAGACAAAATATAATCCTTATTTGTCTTAAAAACTTGGCGGATTATATTATAAACCTTATTTGTCTAAAACTTGGCGGATTGCATTATTTTCAATTTTCAATTTTGTTCGAATTTGTTGAATTTTCGAGTTGTATTTTTTTATTTTTTTTCCGGATTTTATAATTTTTCCTTTCTTTGTATCCAAAACCCTAGCTTTATTCCAATTTTTAAGTTTCTATGGCGGCGGGATCTACCCAATCTTTCTGATGACGGGAGAGTGAGTGAGTGAGTGAGTGACAAAAAATCGAAACTTTGAGTTCATATATCGTCTGCACTAGAAAAGACAGAACCGAGAAATTTAAAATTTTAGTCCTATTTGCCACATACTCTATATAAACGAAGTTTCAAATTTTTGGGATACTCCAGCGCAGCGATATAGGGGGGGGGGGTAGGGGGGGTCAAAAGTGCCCTGAGTTGCTTCCAGAAAAGGATGCTTACGGTTGTGCTTTCTCAACTTGGCGGAGGCACTGCCGTGCCTCCAGATAGGGATTACAATTTAAAACTTCAAAGAATTATTTTTCAAGTTGTTGAGATATAGTCTGGTTTTGTTATATCAAATGGGTATGTGCATACTTCTTAAATATTTTACAAAGCATGTATTTATGCAGACGTGGTCTTACAGTATTATTATATTTCCTTTTGGGTTGTTTGTAATTTTGTAAATTTATTAGCCTATATCTTAATCTTTATTATACGCATATATATCATGTGTTGCAATCTAAATATTGATAGAATTACATTTTTGTCGTCGAAATTTATCTCTAGAATAGTGGTTTCTGATTGTTTGTAATTCTTCAATTTGCTGTCTATTTTTTAAAATGCATATTGTCTTTCTTGAATAGATAATTTACCTTACATATTTTTTATTTTGTTTTATGACGTTGAAACCTCCAGAACAAGAATTTTTTTTTTTTGAGATATTGTCTGTTCTTGTCATTTTGAATGTTGATGTGCATACTTGTTTCATAAATATAAAGCACGTTATACTGTCGCGCCTGTACATTATTATTCTTTTTAACTTTTGATTGCTTGTAATTCTACAATTTGCTGTCTACTTTTTAATTTGTATTGCGTGTAATATATCGTATGTTAGTGTATTGTGATTAGTGATAAAATTAGTGTATTGTTAGGGTCTTACATTATTATTATTATTATTATTATTTGTAGTTGTACAATTTGCTGCTTATTTCTAATGTGCATTTATGCGTGTATATTTAATTTCACAATTTTATATTGTTGATATTAGTTTTGATGGTCTTGAAAGATATTGTCTGAACAATAGCAATGATAAAACTACACCGAATTAAAAATTTAGCTGAATTTAAACCAGGCTTGTTAAAATTAAACAAACCTAAATAATCCTAATGTATTCTTCTGCCATATTATCATAGCATGACAATATGAATTACAAAAAATATAGGTAAAAAACAAAAAAGTGTTTGTAATGCAAATACGTTTTATTATACTTTATATGAAATATAATAACATTTGAATCGTTTTATTATAATTATTTTTAATGTTTAATTCTTTAAATTTTTCTGTTGATAATGAGAGGCTGGTAAATAAAATTTAATTCCTTCTGTTATTGGATTTTTTCTTTTTTTTTAGGTAATTTTTTAATTTATATTATAAGCAAATAAGTAAAAAAAAAAAAAAAAAAAAAAAAAAAAAAAAAATTATATTGATATAATAAAATTATTCATGTTTTAAAAGAAACTGGTGTGTGTCTCCTTGTGAGTCTGTAAGTACGATTCAGAGCATTTTGACTGAAATTTCAGCGGTCAGCGGGGTTTTTGTCCTGCACAAATGAAATAACGCATTTGCTCTTAATATAACTGAAATATATTTAAAATCTGGTTAAAGTTTAATTTTTGTTTTCAAATATTACAAATTCTGAGTTTTTTTCAAATGTTTTAAGCTTTATATATAGAGAGAGGGGCATTCCTTGAACCAAGGCGTCGCACACTTTACACACTCTAAGCGCCAGTTTAGTTATATTTATGTAATGTATTATATATATATTATAACGCACATACACACGCATATATATATATATATATATCAGATAAATATCAGACAAATTTTAAATACATGAAGGTAAAATGGCAAACAAATTTAAACTTATTTTTTTCATCTTTAGAGAAACAATGCATGGAGATTTTATTATCATCTGGATCAAAATAGTCAGCTCTGCTGTCGATATTGCAGAAAGGCAAGCAGCACCTCATATTTGTGGAAATAAAGCCCAAATTAAAAAAAAATCATATCATAGCACGAATTCCTCAAAGAACAGTTGTCCCTCAGGCAACTCTTTTGGGGTTACTTAATGAGTTTTTTGTGACAGGAAGTTTCCGGTGCAGGAAAAAGGAAAAATCACGCCCTCGTCAATATATCACTATAACTTGACAGCCAGACAATTTTTTTTCACCGTGATTGGATGCAAAATTTCCACAATGACCCGCCTCCCCTGGTGTTCATAGCTTGAAGGAAATTTCTACAACACGGACTTGGTAAAATCTTTTTTGAGGAGAGGACCCTTAATATCTACTCACATAACCCTTGTTGCATGTCTCATAACTAAAAAAATAGTAGTTACACTGGCCGCAGCGAAGATTGAAGAGGGTGGGGGCATTTAGGGGTTAAAACGTTAAAAAAACAATTAAAAACTGGTAAGTACAAAACCCTTATATATTGTGATAAATAAGTGACGTGTATAAGCAAAGAAAAGCTGAATTAGCTAAAACATTAGCATGAACTTGTTTCAAGGTACAAACAGGGAACACATTGAATGTAAAATGCAATACAAAAGGTAATGAGAAACAGGAGCTACACATTACTTTGCTGCTGAAGTTTTTTATTCTCTTTTGTTATTTCACTCTGAAAAAAAGAGAGCTCCTTTATGAAGCCGTGAAACAGTTACCCCTAGATAGTTGCAAGCTTAGTCTACCTGACTGTGTTTTACAATACATTGGTTATTACATAATTAGAGTAAAATACTTGGAAAAGGAACGGTGTTGTCATGCGTTTTGTTAAGCTGTAGCGAACCGTCAAAGGCTCCACTGAAGACATAGTGAATTTACTCGCATTTATTTATTTCACACATAACTATTATATTTAGGTTACACATTACAAACACGACATCCACAACATAACATTACATAACAACATATCTCAGTGTTCTTATTATTCTAGGTTACAGTTAATGTCCTTGTACCCTCTCAGTTATAGTTAATGTCCTAAGGCAGGCCGCACACTGACAAGACAGAGCGACATGTAGCGCAAGACACGAGACAAATTCTGATATTCAAACCGGTTTTTCTTTGTTAAAAGGGTGAAAATGTCTCATGACTTAAGCTTCATGTCGCTCTGTCTTGTCAGTGTGCGGCCTGCCTTTAATACCACATCTCCCTTTCTTCAAAGACTCATTCTCTGCGGAGGGCGAACAACTCGTCCACTTCTGGTGGTATACTGATCCTGGTGTTTTCGTGGATACATCATAGAATTACGTTTACCATTGTTGCAGGATGGATGAAGATTCTGACAGCTTGGTTTGGTAGGACTAGAAACTCTCTGAGGTGTTGGAGACTCCTTACTGGAAACCTCTGGTTGAAGGTCATCCACATCATATCAGCCTCCGGCTGGAAATGAGTAGATGGGATAAGATGCATTCTGTTTTGTCAATATATCTTTTTTTCAGATTTGACTATATACGAACTTGGATAATCTAATCTCTGCTGAACCGTACCAGTAGCTTGCTTGTCCGTGATCCACACTCCATCTCCAACATCAAGATTACTGAGGTCTCGTACCCCGTGACTTTGCTTATAATTGTCTCTTTTACGTTCTACTCTCTTCTCTTCCTTTCTTTGAATTTCAATCCTGTTTTCAATCCTTGGCTCCAGTTGAGATCGTTCAATTGGCAGGGTTGTGTTAATATGCGGATTCATGAGAAGTTCTGCAGGACTGAGGCCATTCTCCATTGGTAATGCTCTATATGCCATTAAAGAAGGGTAAGGATCTTCAGCATTTTTTAGTCGTAATTTGATGGTTTTTACTGCAGATTCAATGGAACCATAACTTTGGGGTACCTAGGTCTTGATGTGATATGATGAAATACATAAAGTTTGAGAATTTTGAAAATTTAGATGACTTAATTGGCTCAAATTGGAGACCATTGTCAGATATGACCACATTAGGAATCCCATGTCTAGCAAAGATTGATTTTCAGTGCAGAATTATTTCCTCAGAAGTCAATCTTTCAAGTTTTCCGATTTCTGGATAGCGTGAGAAGTAATCTGTCACGATTAAGTAGCAAAATCCATGAAACTTAAAAAGATCCATGCCCACAGTTTCCCATGGTCTTTCAGGAAATTTGGTAGGGATAAGAGGTTAATGGCGGTTAGTGGTCTACTTGATACAGAATGTGCAATTTTTTATCATTTCTTCAATTTCTCTATTTATTCCAGGCCAACAGACAGATGATCTTGCTCTCGCACGACACTTCGTAATTCCCAAATGTCCCTCATCAATTTGTAGCCGAACCTTTTTTCGCTGATTGGCAGGAATGATGATTCGGGAACCCTTCATTATGAGTCTATCTTGAATTGATATTTTATATCGATGATTCCAATAGGGTAGACAAATTGGTTCTAATTTTCTCCTTGATGGCCAGTCGTTAAGAATTACATTTTCTAGCTCTTTGCATGCTGCGTCAGACTTTTGGCATAGTCGTAACTCTTCTAATCTGTTACATGAAGCTGGTAATGAAGAAATTACCATACGAATTATAAGCATCAATTTCTTCTTCCAATTCTTCAACATTCTCTTTAGTTTTTTGAGGTTTTATTGACAAGGCATCAGCTGCATAAAGTTTCTTTCCTGGTATGTGGAACATGGAATAAGAATATCTCATCATCCTCATCTTCAACCTTTGCAGTCATGGAGATAAGTCTTCAAGGTTCTTCTTTGAGGCGATTGAAATCAGAGGTTTATGGTCAGTTTCTAATCTAAAGTGAGTTCCAGTTAGATAATCTCGAAATTTCTCACAACTCCAAGCTAGAGCAACTCTCTCCTTTTTTATTTGAGCATACCTCTTTTCAGTAAGTGTAAGTGTTCTGGACAGTGGCGTACCCAGGATTTTATTTCGGGGGGGGGGGGGCTGACTTAAATTTCCATAATGTTCTGAATATTACGAAACACGTTAAATTGTGTTGTAAACAACAAACATTTTTGACAATAAGGACGTAGCCAGAGGGGGGGGAAGGTATTGGGTGGGGGGGTGATTCTGTTCCAAATTTTCTGAAAATTTAAGACATGAGGTTCCAAAACTTTAAAAAAATTGGTCATCAGTCCAAAAATTCGGACTTAGAAATATATCGCTATTTTTGACAAATGGCCGCCGAAAAAAGTCAATTTCGTCAATCGTTCGTAGAAAAAAATCTCCAGTTTCGTTAAAAGATCATGGAAAAATCCGAATTTTGTCAGGGCCGCAGATAAAATGCGAATTTCGTCAAAGAGCCACGGATAAAACTCAAATTTTGTCACAAGGCGCAAAAAACGTGAAGTTTATCAAAGGATCGCGGAGAATAGGTCAAATTTCGTCAAATAATCGTGGAGTAAACCCGAATTTCGTCAAGTGATCGCGGAGGAAACGCGAATTTCGTCTAATGACCGCTGAAAAAACGCTAATTTCGTCGAAGGGCTGAAGAAAAAACACGTATTTCGTCAAAAGATTGAAAAATACACAAATTTCGTCAAAGAGCCATAGAAAACCTCAAATTTCGTCAAAGAGCTATGGTAAAAATGCGAATTACGTCCAAAAAACGCTGAAAAGCTTTAATTTCGACAAAGGACCCTAAAAAACGCTAAAATTTCGTCGAAAAGATGCGGAAAAACGCAAATTTGGAAAAAGGATCGCGAAAAAAAGGTCAAATTTCATCTAATGATCGCGGAGAAAACGCGAATTTCGTCAAATGGTCGCGGAGGAAACGCGAATTTCGTCAAAGGGCCGCGGAAAAACGCGACTTTTGAAAAAGATCGCAAAAAACGCAAATTTCGTCAAAGAGCTGCAGAAAACCTCGAATTTCGTCAAAGGGCTATGGTAAAAATGCGAATTTCGTCAGAAAACGCTGAAAAGCTTGAATTTCGACAAAGGACCGTGGAAAAAACGCGAAATTCTTCAAAAAGACACGGAAAAAACGCAAATTTGGAAAAAGGATCGCGAAAAAAGGGTCAAATTTCATCTAATGATTGCGGGGACAACGCGAATTTCGTCAAATGGTCGCGGAAGAAACGTGAATTTCGTCAAAGGGCTGCAGAAAAACGTGAATTCCGTCAAAGGGCCTCGGAAAAATGCGACTTTCGTCATAGGATCGCAAAAAAACGTAAATTTCGTCAAAGAGTCACAGAATAACCGCGAATTTCGTCAGAAAAACGCAAATTTATATTAAAGATCTCGGAAAAAACGCGAATTTCGTAAAAAAGCGGCGGAAAAAACGCAAATTTCGACTAAGTGTCCCGAATAAATAAACGTTATCCGTCAAACGGTCAAAGAAAAACGTTAATTTCTTTAAAAGATCGAAAAAAACGCGAATTCCGGACTAACGAGAAGGGCTAATCCGCTGTATAACAGAAAACTAAATTACAAATTTAGAAGGGGGGGGGGATTAAAATTTCTCTCAAACAGAAAGGTTAACAAATCAGCACTTTTTTCCTTGTCATTTTCGAATATTTTGGAAGGGAGAGGGCTGTAACCCCATCAGTCTCCTTCCCCTTCTTTGAGTATGCTGTAATGCCAATGTGGGCTAATATAGGAGTAACGAGAATGGCTAATCCTCTGTATAACAGAAAACTAAATTACAAATTTATCTATAAAAAAAATCAGCACTTTCTCATTTCATTTTTGACTATTTTGGGAGGAAATCTGTAACCCCATTCAACCTCTTTCAGCAACTGTGCACTGATATAGGACTAAAGAGAAGTGCGTGGCTAGTCTATTGAATGATAGGATGAGAAAAAAATTACAAATTTCTCTCAAACAGAATGGGGAAAATATCAGTGCTTTTTTTCCATGTCATTTTCGACTATTTCAGAAGGGAGTGGAGGGATGTAACCCCATCAATCTCCTTCCCTTTCTTTGGGTATGCGGAGGTGGTGGAGCAATATGTGACTAACGAAAATGGCTAATCCGCGGTAAAATAGAAAACTAAATTACAAATTTATCTCAAACAGAAAAATAATATATCAGCATCATTTTCATTTCATATTCGAATATTTTGCAGGGGGGGGGGGGGGGCTGTAATCCCATCAGCCCCTTCCCCTCGTTGGGTATACTGCAGTGTAACTGTGCACTGATATGAGACTACACAGCATTGGTAGTTCGTCGTATTTCAGAAAACAAAGTTACATATTTATCTCAAACAAAAAGAAAAAAAATCAGCATTTTTTCCCTTTAATTTTCGACTATTTTGGAAGAGGGCTGTAACCCAAAACCTCCCCTTTCACTTCTTTGGGTATAATGTGGTATCAGTGTGCACTAACATGGAACTAAAGAGAAGAGAGCTGCTAGTGTGTTGAATATGGGAAAAAATACAAATTTATTTCAAACAGAAAGAAAAAAAACACTATTTTTTCATTTCATTTTCGATTATTTCAGGAGGAGCGGGCTGTAATCCCATCAGCCCCCTCCCCTTCTTTTGATACACTGTGATGTCAATGTGGACTAACATGGGGCTAACGATATGGCTATTTTGCTGTATGACAGAAGAAAAAACTACAGATTTATCTAAAAAAGTAAGGATTGCAGAAAACAAAATTACAAATTTATCTAAATCAAACATAAAGAAAAAAATCAGCATCTTTTTCATTTCAGTTTCGACTATTTTGGGAAGGGGCTGTAACCCCATTAGCCCCTTTCACTTCTTTGCGTATAATCTGGTGTCACTGTGCACTAATATGAAAATGGAACTAAAGCAAAGAGAGCGGCTAGTCTGTTAAATAATAGGGGGAAAATGCAAATTTATATCAAACAAAGACAAAAGAAATCAGCACTATTTTTTCATTTCATTTTCGATTATTTCGAGAGGAGGGGGCTGTAATTATATCAGCCCCCCTCCCCCTCTTTGGGTATACTGTGATGTCAATGTGGACTAATATGGGGTGAACGAGAATGTCTATTTCGCTGTATGACAGAAGAAAAAATTACAGATTCGTCTAAAAAAGTAAGGAAAAAACACTTTTTTCATTTCATTTCCGACTATTTCGGAAGGACGGCTGTAGCTGTAACACCATCAGCCTCCTTTCTCTTTTTTTGTGTCAATACGGATTAATGTGTGGACTAATAAGAATGGTTAGTCCGCTGTATGATAGAAAAAAAAATATTTTTTTCCAAAAAAGAAAGAAAAACATCAGCAGTTTTTTCATATCACTTTCGAAATTTTCAGAGGGGGGGGGGAGGAGGGCTGTAACCCCATCAGCACCCTCCCCATCTTTGGGTATACTGGTGATGTCAATGTGGACTAATATGGGGTTAACGAGAATGTCTATTTCGCTGTATGACAGAAGAAAAATATACAGCTTTGTCTAAAAAAGTAAGGAAAAAACACTTTTTTCATTTAATTTCTGACTATTTCGGAAGGAGGGAGCTTTAACCCCATCAGCCCCCTTTCTCTTTTTTTGTGTCAATGCGGACTAATGTGGGACTAATAAGAATGGCTAGTCGGCTGTATGAAAAAAAAATAATTTTTTTTCCAAAAAGGAAAGAAAAACATCAGCACTTTTTTCATATCACTTTCGAAAATTTCAGAGGGGGGGGGGGGAGGAGGGCTGTAAACCCATCAGCCCCCTCCCCATCTTTGGGTATACTGTGATGTCAATGTGGACTAATATGGGGTTAACGAGAATGTCTATTTCGCTGTATGACAGAAGAAAAAAATACAGCTTTGTCTAAAAAAGTAAGGAAAAAACACTTTTATTTAATTTCCGACTATTTCGGAAGGAGGGAGCTTAAACCTCATCAGCCCCCTTTCTCTTTTAGGTAGCTTTCAATACAAAAAAGTATAAAGCTACCTATTGCAGCCGTTCGGAGGAAAGCAGTTCCGGAAAATTTCGATATATTTTCACCGATCATGACCCCCAGACCCCAAAACCACCCTCCGATCAAATGTTGATTTATATATATAGATATATCCATATATATATATATATATATATATATATATCTGACCTCTGTCATACGATAACGCTCGTATTTATAAATCAATTTTGATGAAACTAATTGTGTGTATTAAGCTAACCAATGTCTCGACCGAGTTCGTTGGCCAGCTTGGTCCGCCATTTTGTTTCAAGATGGCGGCCATTTAAAAATTTAAAACTAAAATAAATATACAAAAAAGTTAAAAATTCAAATTTAATTACGCGTTAGGCCTTGATACAAAGATTCCAGAGCATTTTTTGGTTTACCTCTATCTTAAAAAATGGCTGAGATAGAGCAGTTTGAAATTCTAGGGTGGCTGACATTTTGAAACAATACAGCACATTAACGCGATTACTCGCAAATTATTTTCTTTCATTGTTGTAATATTTTTCCCAATCATACGCATAAAACTATATATTTATATCCGTTAGTGCCAAAATTGGCGACATTGGTGCCAAAATTAGCGACAAAATTGGCGACATTTGGCGAATTATCGCCAAATTTGGCGACCAAAATAAGTCTTCATAAATGAAGCCAATTTGGCTATTGCTCAATAATTTGAAGAATTTCTTATTCAAATTCAGTATTAACGATTCTTTTGTAAACGTTTCTTTGCATTTTAACTTGCTGTTTTTGTGTAACATTAGCTAAAATTTTAAAACGAAGATATAGGAAAGCTACCTTTTCCTCCCGGTACAGGCCGGAAGGACTTTTTTTGTGTCAATGCGGACTAATGTGGGACTAATAAGAATGGCTAGTCCGCTGTATGAAAAAAAAAATTTTTTTTCCAAAAAGGAAAGAAAACATCAGCACTTTTTTCATATCACTTTCGAAAATATCAGAGGGGGGGAGGCTTTAACCCCATCAGCCCCCTTTCTCTTTTTTTGTGTCAATGCGGACTAATGTTGGACTAATAAGAATGGCTAGTCCGCTGTATGAAAAAAAATATTTTTTTTCCAAAAAGGAAAGAAAACATCAGCACTTTTTTCATATCACTTTCGAAAATTTCAGGGGGGGGAGGAGGGCTGTAACCCCATCAGCCCCTCCCCATCTTAGGGTATACTGTGATGTCAATGTGGACTAATATGGGGCTAACGAGAATGTCTATTTCGCTGTATGACAGAAGACAAAAATAAAGATTTGTCTAAAAAAGTAAGGAAAAAACACTTTTTTTTCATTTAATTTCCGACTATTTCGGAAGGAGGGGGCTATATCCCCATCAGTCCCCTTTCTTTTTTTGTGTCAATGCGGTCTAATGTGGGACTAATAAGAATGGGTAGTCCGCTGTATGAAAAAAAAATTATTTTTTTCCAAAAAGGAAAGAAAAACATCAGCACTTTTTTCATATCACTTTCGAAAATTTCAGGGGGGGAGGAGGGCTGTAACCCCATCAGCCCCCTCCCCATCTTTGGGTATACTGTGATGTCAATGTGGACTAATATGGGGTTAACGAGAATGTCTATTTCGCTGTATGACAGAAGAAAAAAATACAGATTTGTTTAATAAAGTAAGGAAAAAATACTTTTTTCATTTAATTTCCGACTATTTCGGAAGGAGGGGGCTGTATCCCCATCAGCCCCCTTTCTCTTTTTTGTGTCAATGCGGACTAATGTGAGACTAATAAGAATGGCTAGTCTGTTGTATGATAGCAAAAAAAAATATTTTTTCCAAAAAAGAAAGAAAAACATCAGCGCTTTATTCATATCACTTTCGAAAATTTCGGGGGGGGGGGGGTCTGTAGTCCCATCAGCCCCCCCCCCTTGGGTACGCCCATGGTTCTGGATGCATATGCAACAACAGAAATTTCACCGTTCTCTTGCTCTTGTCTCAAGGTGTCTCCTATTCCTTAATAAGAAGCGTCTCTTTTGACAATTGAAGCTTTTTATCTATTATACACCTTTAAAACTGGCAAAGATGTTAGGACATTCTTCCAATTTTGAAACGCTTGTTTTTAAGTTTCGTCCCAGACAAACTCATTCTTTTGACTTAACATAGATGCTAATGGTAAAAACATTTCTGCATAATTTGGAACAAATCTGGAGAGAAAATTTGCCATGCCTAGCATCTCCTTTAACTCACTTTTGTTCTTTGATTATAGATATTCTTATCTTAGTCAGGGTGGATGCCCTTGTCCTCAATAATATGTCCCAAGAATTTACACGAGATATTTTCTAGAAGCTGTGACATTCTACGTTGGAAGTGTTCTGGGGCAGATCAGATTCCAAAAGGTAGTCTTAAAAATCTATATTTTCCAAAAGGAGCAGTGAAAGTCGTGAGATACGACAAAGATTCAAGTGGAATTCGCCAAAACGCCGAATAAGCATCTAACTTTGAAAAGAACTTAGCCCCTGTCAGAAGGTTCAATGAATATTCCACTGCAGGTAATGGATGAAATTTTCTTTAAAACTTATTTGTTTAACTGGACTGGGTCGATACATAAGCGAACAGTTCCATCATCTTTAGGAACAATAACCACCGCACGGTGGGAGATTTGACGAATCTGGGCGGCCAAAATTATTTTATTGTTTTAAACCAATTTAAATGCATTAGTTAGTAAATAAATTAACTTTTTGTAATAAAAATTGCATTATAACTTAAAAATCAGTGATGTTTTGGAACTTCATACTAGTTTTTATTTTACAAAATTAGTATTATAAAATAAATAATAATTATTACAAAAAAATCGAATAAAATAAAAATATAATGGAATAAATTATAAACATTAATTATTAACAACATGAACAATTAGTTAGTAAATCACCAATTAGGTGGAATTTCTTAAACAGATGATAAGTCAGAGTCATCATTGGTTTCTTCATAATCAGAATTCTCTTCCTCAGGAGCTTCAGAAGATTCCATGGGCACGTTCAAGTTTCAAGAATTTTCAAGTTTCAAGAATAACTTTTAAACAGTATTTAAATTTTTGTCAATGCCTGTAACTTCAGCTGCTACAGAGGGGTCAGTAAAAAATCTCCTGCTTGTATTTCCATCCTTAGTGTTACCATATCCAGCCTTAGGTACATCTACAAGTAAACCTAATTTTGATTATAAATTTTCTTGAATGGTCAATTTTCTTTCTTTAGCGATAGCATTTTCATCTTCTGTATTCAATCTCCACTTTTTTATGGGCAGCTTGTACGCTAAATGCAACAAACTTTCAAACAATCGAATTCTAGCATGTAAAATAGACAGTCCGAATTCTAACGTTTCGGGTTTGATGTCTTTCTTTTTAGAAAGATCATTAAAATCTTTCAAAGACAGTCGACAAATGTAATAACGCATTGTCGATTTTGTACATGTCGCTACGTTGCATATTTTTCCATCGACTATAGTAAGTATCATTTTATGTTTTACAATAAATGTACTTTTCTCTAATATAATTTTTGAGGGCGGTACAGAGTTTAACGCATTTTTATGTAATTAATCTCGTCATTAATAATTTCAGTTGTTTCTTTTTCAAATCTTATCCGCATGGGTCTGCAATAACGTGGTGATGAAGGTAATGGATTTTGCCAAATAATCTTGTTATTTACGCTGAAAGTTAACTGAATTGGAACAAACGAGCTCTGGGATATGTGCGCATCGGAAAAGGAATCATTTTCAAACTTTTGCTTGTATTGTGCTTATTGCGACACTTCGCAGCCCCATTTACATATAAGAATTAAAGCGCATCTTTCTTCTTCATTTAAAATTTCCAAAACTTCATCCAAATAAATAAATAATCGTATCACTGTTAAATGAAGTAAATCTTGAATATTGATTTCAGCACAAGTTTCTGTAATTTTAAAAGATTCTTTGTCTGGATAGCAGTCAATTTTAGCCAGCTGTAGAAGTCCGTAGCAAGGGTTATACATTTTTTTATATCTTCTAATAATTTCATATTGGTTTCTGGAAAGGTTAGCTTCGACAAATAATGACAATGTTTCCAAAGGAGACATTTGAGTTTTCTTTTCTATCTGCTGAGTTCTCAAATATGCTTTTTTATATTTTGTTGCTCTCATTGGTGAATGGGTTAATTCGTTAAGTAAATGGGCAGCGTCTGTCTTTCCAAAGGTTTCTAACTTTACCTGAGTGGCATGTGTAAGTACTTCCACATCGGTCGAGCTCCTTATGCTTTCAGATTTTCTTCGCTTTGACCTATCACTTGATTCGTTGAAAGCTTTTGCTGGCCTCCCTGGGCGATTTATTTTCTTTGGAATTTCTATTGCACCTTTAAGCTATTCCTTATTATTTTTCACAAATACATCTGGTTTATAATGGGCTTCAATCCATTTGTTTTTCAACTCTAATTTAAATCGGGAGAAATTGTGCTTGAGTGTTTTAATTTCATCGTCATCAAAAGTATCACTGTTAAGAAGATAATTTTCCAGAAAAATTAATCTATCATGTATATTTGAAAATTCGATTGTTGAATAATATTAAACAATTCTCTTCGAATCATCACTTTGACATTTGAAGCTCCTAGAGAAAAAAATACAAAGTATAAACAAAAAATAATGCGTAATATATGTATGCAATTTAGATAGATAAAATCATTCCATCCCTTATTTTTAAAGAAATCACGCAAGTTTTTCCTAACTTTTAATAAAATCATAAGCAAAATTGACTCGACTTATTTTTAGACAAATAAATGTAAATAACGAGCCATAAATTACTTCCGCTTTTTGAAAAGTGCTTAAAAGAACATAAACTGGAATGAATAACATTTTTAATAATGTTTTAAAACATTTAAAAAAAATTATATAACTTTTATTCTAATCAAAATAGCTGAAAAATAATAACATGAGATTGCTTTGTAATTATCCATGAATTTTTTTTTCATTTTAGATTTCATAATAAAAATATGAATTAAAATCAATACATACTATTTTCGAATGCTACTTTGAAATTTGAAAGAGCAATATTTATAGTGCCTTAATTTTATAAACCGGACGATTCCGGAGCTACTTTAAACAAAAACACAAAGTCAAAAGGTCTATATGTATTGTTACAAAAAGAAACTTTGCCGGGAAATATGACTAAATCCTTAGTGAAGGGGGAAACATGCAAACAAAATAATGGGAAAATAGGCATTACATTATATTACTCTTGCAACTACTAAAACTATTTTTTTCTCAATTCAAATATTAAAAATATATGAATACATACCTGCCTCGTCACTATCCATAACAATTAGATTTTAAATATTTCCAGAAATAAAGTTATTCACATTCGAAAATGGAAAGTCAAACTGATCAACGATCTGCCGCCGATGCACTCAACGCAACGCCTCAGTTTCAACTGATAACAGGAGATCATTGTTCGCTTAAGTGAGATAAAAAGGGTGTCACGTGATTCAGCTTCAACAGGTATCCATCCATTTGAACCTGCGTTGTACTTTATGAAATCGACTTTTGGCCAGCCAGATTTGACCACAGTGCACCGGTGAACACCATTTTGTAAGTTTGGTTACAGGAACGATAACTTTTTGGGCAATTATCTTCTTGATTTCCATTTTTCTTCCTGAGTGGAGTGGGTATCCTTCATGGAGATGAACTAGCAAACGGGACAGGGTTCGTTTTAAGGTTAATCGTATAACACCCTTGCAATAGCAACAGGCCAATGAACAATTCAGGAAAATCTTGCTTAGGATTCCGCTAATTTCTGAAATGTTTGGTCTTAATCCAAAAGCTAGTAAGTATAGCAGGTTTTTTCAATAACCCAAGTAGCACAGAGATATCAACCAATGTCCACCCCAATATTGGCCAATATTTCGAAAGTCGCTGAATGTCGTACGCCAAATTTACAGCATCTGCCGATATTCACATACATAACTTAAAATTAGTTTTTAAAAGAAAGCATTCAAAAGAGTTTTTTGCATTACATACAACATTATTATACTGAAATAGAATTCTAAACAATAAAATTTAGTAAGTTTGCCGTTTTTAAAAAACTTGATTTTTTAATGCCTTATTTTTAATATTTGGTTTACAAATAAGGCCAATGTTGTAAAAATGATATTACTATTACAACATTCAGGGATATCTATCGACATTTGTGAAAAACAATATCATTTTTCGGACATTTCAAGATATCTGTCGACATTCAGCATACCTGACGAAGTTTGTAATCTTCACCGAAGTGAGCGGAAAGTTCTAAAGATCCACCCATTTGCATAGTTTTTGTTGAAGTGCATTAGATGGAAGCGTCCGTCGTGAAATTTGCGCAGAAAGAAAATACCTAGATAAAAATTTTCTATAGGAATCTATAGTTATTTATATATTTAAAAAACCATTTGAAAAATTGTTAGTGTTATAAAAAACTAAATATGTTTTTTATACTATTTTTACACTAAGTTTTTAATACTATTTTTAATAATGTTTTTACATGGAAAAAAAATCAATTTACCTAATTTTTAAATGGATTCTTGTTTGTCTTTTTTAAATACTTTCGAATTTCCCACTTTTATAAGAATTTTATTTTTTATTATTGAGAGAATACAAGTTTAGTTTCAAAAGTAGGTCATTGGATTTTTAATTAGACACTATTCATCTAAGTAATAATAATAATTATTATATATAAAATAATAATAATAAGATTTTAGGACAAATTTATGTGCTTGTTAACTTGTGTGTAGTGCATCAATTTTTGAAACAAAACATTTACACATATTTATGACTTAAAATTAATAGAAAAAATATATATTTAATTTCTTACAAAGCAAAGTTCAAAGTATGGGGTTGTTAAAACCTTTCTTTATAATTTTGTGCAAGGAGAACACATGATTTTTAAGACAGCAAGATTTAAAATTTCTTATTTGCTATAATTTTCTAAGATTTTATTTCTTACCCGCTTTAAAATAATTTCTTACAAAATTTCTACCAAACTTAATAATAAAAAGTGATATTTAAATAAATCTTTGCTAAAAGAACATAAAAAAATAAGTCGATTGCGATTGAAAAAATATTAGAGAATTAAATGATAGTTTTGTCAGACATTTTTTTCCCCCTATTAACAGAAAAATCTACTCCCACCATTTTTTACTAGGGCTGTTTTATATATATATATTTTTCAATTGCTTTCTCCTGATTATACTCAAAGTACCAGGGTTTACAGTCTTGTTACATAGCGAGACTTCGCTTAAGCAGATATCTCTCCTTGTTCAGTGAGGGGTTTCTGTGCACCGCATTTGGGGTGTGAAAAAGAAATTCTTTGATATCACGAAATGTTACAAGGAAAGGGCATGTTTACAAACAAACACTTCCATCAACTAATCTACCACTACACTTTTTCGTAGCAATCATTGCAAGAATCGTAATGACAACGTAGGACAATCATATAATAGATAATATAATGGTGATGTAGCAAGTGTAACAGTGTGGTCTGCTCCACTATCTATTTTGAAGCAAATGGTTTTCCCTCTTATTTGAATAGGTATTGGCCATAATAATTCATAATTATTATTATTCGAGCATGTTTGCCTAAGAAATAAATATAAGAAATAAATTTCAGATTTACTTTCATCTTTTTTATTTTTACAAACTCGAGCAAAGTGTCCTATTTTGGAAAATTTTAAACTTTTAGCATCTTTTGATGGACACAATTTTCTATTATGTGTAGATTTTCCACACCATTTGCAAAGTTTAAAGGGTTTTGGAATCTCTTTTTTCCCATAGTTCCTTTTATCAGTTTCTTTAAACCGTGGATTTTTACTGGATACCCCTCCCTTAAAATTCACTTTGTTATGTTTATACTGGAAACTATCGGAATAGAAGCATTGTTAGAAGAAATAATTTCTTGTTCTTTTTAATTTGTTCTGATAAATGAACATTATCTATAGTTTTGCTCAAAGAAAGTTCTGGATCCAATTGTAATTACTCACTTAATGATTTATATCTAATAAAAACAATTATTTCATCGCGTATTAGTTCATGATGAACGCCATAATCACAATGTTCAGCCAATAAATAAAGTGATGTTTTAAAATCATTAACAGATTTCCCTTCATTTTGAATGTGTTGCTTAAATTGTGCACGTTCGAAAATTGTGTTTTTCTTTATTATAAAACTAGCAGATCCGCCCGGCGTTGCCCGGTCCCGTCAAAAAATAATACGAAACGCGAAATCCCTCTAAAAATCGCTGCACAAAACCCTTCCTCTGGAAAAACTCTTTGTCCTTCGGAAATTAAATAGAGAGATTTACCCAAAGCAGAAGTAAATTTAATACGACCCCCTCAAATGTCTGGATCATTTGATTCAAAACGGGTCAGTTTTTGGTCAAAAATAAAAAAAAATGTTACCGTCGCACTTTTACAAAATTTGCATTTTAAACTAGAAACATAAACTGTGAGTTTCGATTCAAATAATCCAACTTTTCTTAATACTCGAGGATACGTGAAAATGAAACTTTTTCGTTTTCTGGGATTATCAAATCGGTAACTTTCTTTCGCGGTTGCAATAAAAATAGTTATTTTTGGCGCACGCGCAGGAAAATCTTTTAGTTCCACCGCCAGGTGATGCATTTTATTCTAAACAAATTATCCCACACGTGTCCCCGCTGCCTACGATACCGTGTATAGCAGACGTGCTAGGCACGCGCTGCAAAATCTTTTACTTCCAGTTTCTACCACCAGGTGGAGAAATATGTTCTAAATAAACCTATTTCCGAACAAAACTCCGGCACTCGTTCCTCTGCTTACGGCACCGTGTAGAAGGCGTGTCGTGCACGCGCGAAAAATCTGTTAGTTCCACTTTCCACTGCCAGAGAGTACCAAATCTATGTCTTAAATAATTAGCTATATCTTAATTAGTTCATGTTAAGTTGAATGAACCGATCTCGTTGAAATCGGACCCACAGAATCTGAGAAAATAAATCACCCCCTGGATATTAATATTCTTAAATGGTGGTAACCAAGGGTTGAAAAAAAGATACCGAATCTTATTTAGTACCTGGGAGACCTCGGAGGAATGTCAGAAAATATTTCGTTTGAATCGGACCAAGATTAAATGCAAAATCTTTTAATTACATTGTCCACCACCAGGACCAGGGGTGCACTCTGTTCTAAACAAACATCTTTCCGAGCGAAACTCCGGCACGTGTCCCCGCTGCTTATGACAACGTATAGATAACGTTCTGTGCTCGCGCAGAAAATCTTTTAGTTCCACTTTCCACAGCCAGGGGGCGCCAAATCTATGTTTTAATTAGTTATCTATATCTTAATTAGTTCATGTTAAGTTGAATAATGAATAAATTCTCGTTGAAATCGTGCCCTTTGTTTGAATCGGACAAATTTTAAATGCAAAATTGTTTAGTTTCACTTCCCACCGCTAGGGGTGCACTCGGTTCTAAATAAAACTCTTTCCGATAAAAACTCTTTCCGTTCTAAATAAAACTCTGGCACGTGTCCCTGCTGCCTATGGCACCGTATAGCAGGCGTGCTGTGCACACACTGCAAACTCTTTTAGTTCCATTTTCTACGCCAGGTGGCGCTAAATCTGTATCTTAATCAGTTATCTATACCGTAATTATTTCGTGTTAAGTTGAATGAACTAATTCTCATTAAAATTGGGCCCATAGAACCAGAGAAAATACACCTCACTGGTCATTAATATTCAGAAATAGTGGTAACCAAAGGCTGAAAAAATGATACCGAAGTTTATCTCGTACCTGGGGACCTGAGAAAAGGTTTCGTTTGAATCAGACTAATAATTAAATAGTTCTGATATTGGAGGCACGGGGGAAGGAGGGAGTTTCGATCACAGCATTAACGCAATATTTAAAATTCAACCGAACACTCACCTCCTCCCCCCACAGAATTAAACCAACAACGTTAAAAAATTAGAAATTATCTTTTGAAACAGAAACAAAATGATTTTTTTTACATACAAAAATAATAAGTTATTAATTTCTGAAATCAAATACATTAATGACATATACATGAAAAAACTCTAAAAATCGCAAAAATTCACAACTCGCTGTTCGAATTGCGATCAGCTGACAACCTTTCATCTGCCAATCACAACTGCCCGGTTGACTTCCATAGCTGTGCCTACAGTTCTATCAGCTACCAATCACAACTGCCCTCCAATGGTGTTTGACTTGTAGTGGGCGATTTGTGACGTTATTTGAAACAAAAAATGCTGCAAAACATGAAAAAAATGTTAAAAAACACAAAAAATGAAATTAAAAGAAAAAATCTAATAAAAAAATCGGGATAATAAATAATTCGCCCTTCCCTTTTAAAATTATTATTTTTTATCTGTAAAGAATTATCAACTTTCTCCAAGCTAAAAAGAGTTTAAAAAAAGAATGATTTTGAGCGTATCTGAGGCTGAAATGGAAGCAACCACCAAACCTATCAAGCATTCTGGGTAAAATTACTTAGTGTCGAAGGAAAAGATTCGCCAAAAAATAAATCGCTGTTCGAATTTCACATAAACTTTATTGAAAAGAGTATAAAATTTACTGTATTGGGCTAAAAGATTGGAACCGGATTCCGGTTACTAATGTGGGTAAATCGCAGCGAAACGTCAAAAAACACTAAAAATCGCATTTTTAAAATCATGATTTTCTATCTGTAAAGAATTGTCAACTTTCTGCATGCTAAAAAGAGAAAAAAAATGACGATTCTGAACGTATCTGAGGCTGAAATGCAAGCACAACCACCAAACCAATCAAGCATTCTGGCAAAATTTCTTAGTGTCAAAGAAAAAAATTCTCCAAAAATTCAAACATCGTTGCAAGAATTTCGCATAAATTTTATTGAAAAGAGGATAAAATTAACTATATTGGGCTAAGAGATTGGAACCGGATTCCCGTTACTAATGTGGAAAAATCGCAGAGAAACGTGAAAAAACACTAAAAATTGCGTTAGAAATTAAATTAAAAAAAAATCTATTCAAAAATTCCAAAATCTGGCTTCGAGGTGCAAAACTACATGCATAACGGTACCTTCCCACCAAATTTTGTAGCTCTGCGTGCAGCAGTCTCTTCAGAACACAGCGGAGAAACACACAGACTGACACACACACCAACTTCCTTCTTTATTATAGTTGGAGATGATCATCAAAACGTTTGAGAATAATGTCACATTTCTGCTCATGAGCTTCCGGCAAGTTAAAAGACGTAAAAATGTTTTCTGCTTTACCTCCATGAGATAAATAAGAGAATTGAGCTGTTCTACTTCTGTTTGGTTTTCTAAACCGGACCTTTCGAAACGTTACTTCCATTTTAACCAAAGTGCTAGTGATGAAAAATTAAATATTTCTGGCAGTGTAACCTGATAATATCTATATTCTATTTCTTTAGACATTATACTTTTTAATAAAATGAATATATATATATGCCATGCCGTATAATGCTACAAGAAAAAGAATGTTCTTACTTTAAGTTATGGTTTCATTTTCAATATTCTACTGTAGTAAACATCCTTTTAACCTTTTGCCACCATGTGTTGTTAAACTGTAGTGAACCGTCGTCGTAGGCTCTACTGAAGACACATTGAATTTACTTTCATTTATTTATTTCAGACATGACTATTCTATTTAGGTTACAAACACGACATCCACAGATCCACAACATAACATAAGATAACATAAATGAGCTTTCTTATTATTCTAGGTTACAGTTAATGTCCTTGCACCGTCTCGGTTATAGTTAATGTACTAATACCACAGGAACCACTATGTACCGGGAAAACATTCCGTTTTAAAAAGGTATCCCTATTCGCAGGTTTAGCCGAATGGTGTTAGCCGAAACATTGAAATGTTTCCGTTTAAGGCAGGATTCTTATAGTCAGGCATGACCGCAGCCAGGGGAGTGGGCTAGGGATCTGGGTCCATTCATGTATTTTCATTTAAAAAGGCATTATAGTTTAAAACCTAAAATACACCCTCCCCCCCTTCTTGCAAAAAAATGCTGGCTACGGTATTGTAATAATAGATTTCAGAAAAACTTGTCCCAAGTGAAGGCTTAGCAGGAAAAGGGGTAAGATATGCGCACAGTATAATAAAAAAGCGGAGACAGTTTTTTAAAACTGTTACGATTAATTGATGTGTCTAATAGCAACCTGTCCTGACATGAAAATATTCCGCTGTAACACTAACCATCGGAGAAAAGAACGACATTGTTACTCTTTCATTAGTATCTTTTCTTTCCTTTAACATTTCGTAAAAACTTCAATGAAAAACAAAAGAAAGGGGAAAATCTATTATATTTCATTATAACAATGAGATTGGATCCGCGCCTGGTTCGAAATGCTGAACCAATTCGAATCTAATTGGAACAATGTACTAATCTTGCAAATATCTTGGATGAGTTTGTTAATCAAGTACGAAACTCTTCTAGTTCGTTTACAAAGGCACACAAAAGTTTTCGATAACAATCATTGAATCGTTCGTGTTATTTTATAGCTACGAGCGATTTTTAAACTATGATTTCAACAAATTTTTAGCATTTCTGATATAATTACCTCATATCCATTCAATTACATTTTGAAAACCTAATTGAAATATTTTCTGCAAGTTACCTTTCTCGCAAAAATAGCGAACATAGAAGGACCACTTTGGAAGGAAGTTCTTACCACATTTTTTAATTTGTATTAAATCTGATGCATGTACCATAAAAAAAAAAAAAAAAAAAAAAAAAAAAACTTTTTTGACTGGGCCGGAAGAACTTGATTTCATTTTCGCACTATTTTTTACTTTCTACTAACAACTAATAACTAATTATCTAAATTTTCTCACCTTCTACTCTTTATTAACTATTTTTAGCATTCTCTTTAGTCGGCCTCTCTTAAATTGATAAAGACAAAAGATGACAGTTCTTTTAATTAAAAAAAAAAAACTCATTTATCTAACATTTAAAGAATTTGATCTGCTTACCATCTATCTAAATATCCAAGATTTTACTCAGATTCAAAGATAATATACCGGGCGTCCCAAAAATGACTGATGGATTTTAAAATACAATACCTTGCAAACGGTGACAGATATTAAAAAAATTCTTGCAGGAGGGTTATGTATGATGTCAGGAGTTTTTTTACTGTGATTCTTGATTTTAGTTCGAATTTAAAACAATAGATGGCGCTGACAGCGATTGGCGCTCAGTGGAGACCGAAACTGACGGCACTTAGCATTGATACGAGGCTAACGAAAAAGAAAGGCTACCGCGGTGCTTTATGTGTATCTTTTTTTACAGACCGCCGGAGTCACGTGATGCTCGAATGCACCAATGCAGGTGCACGAAAAGAGCATCACGTCACTCTAGCGGTCTGTAAAAAAAAAAAAAAAAGATAAGTGGAAGTAGCCTGCCTTTTTCGTTAGCCTCGGCATTGATGCGAAGGAAGGAGATTAAGGCTATGGAGCGGGTCTCATTCGGCAGTACAATCTTGCTCTTAAGTCCCGTTTCTAAACTCATTTGATATGATTGCAATGGAATGCATTGTTACCATGGTAACAACAAATTCTTCGATAGTGGAATACAGAGTTCAGAACTGAGCATGAATTTAACAAGCAGTATTCGAGTTTGCAAGTGATTTTACATTCATGAAGTTTTATTTTCTCGGATTAAATTACTTTTTGTTGGTCTGATTTAAAAAATATTTTATGCATCGTATCTTAAAACTAGGTGAAGAGATTTAGTATTTTTTGTTGTTGTTAAAAATTCCATAACTTTTGTTACATTCTAAGAAATTTTAGATATTTTAAGGAAGTTCGTCAGAAGGTTTTTATGAATGTTGAAAAATAATCGTGAAAATGGTTAATAATATATTGTTGTTCAAAATAACTATCTAAAAACAAATATTAGAAGTTGCCTTGTTTAACCCTTTTGAATAGGAGTATTCTAGCGTTGCATTAAAATAAAAAATAAAAATAAAAAATGCTAGTTAATTAAAATTTTGTTTGACAGTTTGATATTAAAATATTGTACATGCAGCTGCATCTTGATGTTTGATAAAATAAAACTATTAAATATGTTTTATCTACATCCATTTTAAATTGTAAAAATGTGTTAAAAGAATTCTTGGAGTTTGAATTTTTACACTTTGGCAACTCCTTCTACACACAATACTAATATATATATATTTTTTAATAATAAAGATATCAATATCTAATGTGATAACTAAGTTCAAATTAAATTTGACAAGACTCTAAAACTTAGTAGTAGTACTTAAATTATTGTAGGCCATAAACAAATTTTTATCTTGACATAAATTAAGACCGTATCTCTAATAGCACTTTTTGTTGGAATGCAATTGTAATTTTAAAACTTTTTACTATATATATTTTAAAAAAATACATGAATTGTAATAATCAGGTCTTGGCAAATGCGGTCACCACTGGCAACCAATATTTTTCACTCGACGACCAAGATTTTCAATCTGGCAGATTTTATAGTGTTAACGAAAGAACAAAGTGTAAAAGGCATTTTCCATCTCATGCACAGAAAACAACATTCTTTGCTGCTCTAGCCAGCTAGCATGTCATGTCATGTGATTAGAATGTGAGGAGAGGGGGGGTCGTTTTTACAGAGTTTTTCAGAGAAATTTGGTAGTAGTGGTCCAGGGGAAGGGGGATTGAGAGAGAATTTTTAATATTACAATAATAACTTTATTTATATAAGAATATTTTATAATTATACGTGTTTAGTGTTTGAATTATCATCTATAGTAAATGAAAAAAAAATTCCACTGCACTTCAGAAGGACATTGTTTTAGAAGGGGGACGGTATTTATCCTTAGCGATTTGATTGTTGTATTAAATCAATTCTTAGATTGTTGTATCAAAATAAGCCTCCTCAACAGCCAGTTGCTAATTCAGATTACATAATACTCTACTCCAGAACAGTAGAGTGGTTTAATTTAGCAATGCATAGGGTAGATGGGGGTTAGAGTCCTGCATGGGTCGGGTTGTACCCGACTCGAACCCGCAAATTCCATTTGAAGTCAACCCGCAAAAATAATTTTTGGCAACCCGTACCCACAATAAAATAACAATAAATCATGTTTTATTGCTATAATGAAAAGTAATGTACAGTATAATTATATCTCTAATACCAATTTTGTATAGAAAAATGAACAAATCTATATTCTTTAATATTCAAATATAGTGAAACCTCGGAATAGCGAACACCTCGAGATCGTTGAATAGAGTCCAGCAGCGGGTCGGGATGACTTACTTTCTTTCTGCGAGTCAGGTTCAACCTTGAATAATTAATTCTTCAGGCTCATATTTAGGTTTTAGCATGCCCGATTGTTGGGATTTTCACAAGAAGTTTGAACAGAACTATGAAAATAAATACGTATTTGAATGTGAATAAGTTACGGGTCTGAAAAACTACTTTATTTTAGTAGCGAACTACAACTACTTTATCAAAAATGTAGTTAACTGCAACTACAACTACTTGTTTTAAAAAGTAGCGACTACAAACTACTTTTCAAAAGTAGTCACTATTTCGCTACTTTTAGATTTTGTCAAAAGATTCAGTCTACATTTGAAATTGAGGACAAGGAATTATAATTCTGCACGGGTCGGGTTGTGTATCCGACCCGAACTTGAAAATTTTGCTTAAAGTCAACCCAAAACCGACCCAAACCTCAAAATATTTATGCCCGAATCCGAAGGAACAGAAAATTAATCTATATTTGAATACAATTATGAAAAAGTAGTCCACAAAGAAGATACCTGGTATTAAAACATTAGATATAATAATGCGTTAGTATAACCGCAAAAAAATTTATTCTTTTTGTGAGTTAGCAATTTGTTTTGTTTTATCAGCAAGAGTCAATGAAAAAATCTATGACACTGCAACTGAGATTTGTCGCTGACATTCGCAAATTGCTGCACAGAACACAGTTTGTCAAAAAAAAAAAGCGAGTTACGATCAAGTGATTAGATGAATGGCATTTTTTGCTCCTTTCCAAGTAGCGTAAAAGGTCGATTTTCGAGAGTGTCCGTTATGGAGGTTTTATTGTATATATACTTTTAACCTGCAAAAATATTGTGTACATTCTTTAGGAAAAGCGGGTCAACCCAACTTGAAACAAGAAAGTAAAAGTCAATCCGACCCGAACCCTAACGAAAAAATATAGTGCCAACCCAACCCGATGCAGGACTCTAATGGGGTAAAGATATGCACTTTTCAAAAATTTCAATTTTTGATGAACACATTATAGTCTAAACTTATGTGACGACCGATTAAAATGTTACATTACATTTTCTCCCCAACTTACAAATGTAGTTCTTATTTTCGCCAAAACGTGCCACTGCAAAATAGGAAAAATAAAAGCTGGTATAAAAATGTTGCAAGGACTGTTACAAAAAATTAAGCAACGATGTTTTCAAAATAACCACCATTTGCAGCAACAACGTGGTGCAGTCTGAGACAAAAATGTCCAGACACCCGTGCAAACATGTCAGTTGGAATTGTCTCACATGCAGTATAGATGTGTTGTTTCAGTTCCGCATTGTTTGTGGAGTTTAACAGTATACCAGGTCTTTTAGGTAACCCCCCCCCCCCAAAAAAAAAGAAAAAAGTCACATGGCGTCAAATCCGGAGATTAAGGAGGCCATGCCATGCCATTTTCTGTATGCATGTCATACCGCAAGGCAGTTACACGATTATTGAAATACTCACTGAGGAAATCGAATATTGCAGGCGTTCAATGTGGAAGAGCACCATCTTGCATGAACCATGAAGTGTCCGATCGGTCCTCCAAACGATTGTGAATCGCCACAAACTCATCCAGAATTTCAAGAAGCAGCATTCATATTTTGCTCTCGAAAAAATGGGCCAATTATTCCTTTGGAGGATATTGCGGCTCAGACCATTATTTTTTGGGGATGCAGGGATGACGCTACTGCAATATGAGGATTTTCAGTTCCCCAAATGCGCGAGTTCTGCTTGTTGACAAAGCTATCGAGGTAAAAATATGCCTCGTCAGAGAACCATATATTTCCAATGTCGATTTCACTTTCATCCAAAAGCTGCAGCATAGTGTTCGCGAAATTCCAGCGTGCAAGAATGGCATCCTTACTCAGGGGTTGGCAAGTCTGGATCTTGCACGGGAACATTTGAAGACTGTGGTGCATGATACAGTGTGTGGTCATTCTTCGGAGTCCAGCATGAGCTGCAATACGGTGAACAGAAGTCCAGTACCACTGTATGATGACCTGCTGTACGGTTTCAGCATTCGATTTTGTAACTGCAACGCAACGCCGATCGACATTTCCAATACGGTCATTGATGGAATGCTACAGAGTGATCAATTAAATTATTTGAATTTAAGTCTGACTGCATAGGATTTACCACTATATTGCTGTTTATTGATTAATATGAGTATTTTAAATTATCCGAGACGTATAGTATTTATTTTGCACCTATGACTCTAAGGATCTGATATGATAATTTATACTTAGAGAATTTTATTAGACAAATTATCAATTAATTATAGAAAAGAAAAAGTTGCGTTGTGAATTATTTTTGAAGTTTGGATCCTCTTTGAGCCAATTACAATCATCAAAGGTTACCTGCAGAGAGTAGATTTAATTACATACCCCATTTTTTTTTAAATCCAAGCCGGGTATACACGACTTTTTTTTATTTTAATCACACATTTAATTTTATTTTCACAATAAAAAAAACCTTGGCTGGATTTTCACGAGTAATCCTGGTCACGGCACCACTTCTAATTCGGTAAACCCTATGATGAATGCTACAGAGTGATCAATTAAATTATTTGAATTTAAGTCTGACTGCATAGGATTTACCACTATATTGCTGTTTATTGATTAATATGAGTATTTTAAATTATCCGAGACGTATAGTATTTATTTTGCACCTATGGCTCTAAGGATCTGATATGATAATTTATACTTAGAGAATTTTATTAGACAAATTATCAATTAATTATAGAAAAGAAAAAGTTGCATTGTGAATTATTTTTGAAGTTCGGATCCTCTTTGAGCCAATTACAATCATCAAAGGTTACCTGCAGAGAGTTATATAACATTAAATAAATAATGGCTTATTTTAAAACCTAGATTGTAATATTAAAGAAAACATTTCCTAAAATAAAAGAATTACTATTAATTCAATAAATTAAGTAAACAAAAGGAAAACTGACTAAAATTAATTGAATATAAAATTGAGTTTATTTACAAGATAATTATAAGCATATAATTAAAAACAAACATAAATGTTTAAAAAAAAAATATTCAATCCTAGTTGAGAACTGTATTCTCAACATTTATTTTCTGAGAATTACAGTTTATCTTACTGAATTAACAAATTCGATTTTGAAAGGCAGAGTTCCATACCCTAGAAGTATTTATTTGATTAGCCTTTTTATGTTTAGATCGGGGTAGGATCTTCATACACACGTAAATTCGTATTATTAAAAGAATATAGCTTAATTAAATAAAATGGAACAATGGTGAAGGAAGATTGTTTGTTACCTTATATTACTAGATAACGTTGACAGCAGGAGGTGATGGCTGACGCGTTTTCGCTTTTCCTTAGCGCGTACATTTCCATCTATTGGCACACACACTCAAAATCTGTTTTTAGTTAGAGAGCAGTCAACCTTCTACTTTTCCATCTTTTTTTGAATCTCAACTCTCAAGAAAAATCACATTCTTTTCGTGGAGCAAAAAAAAGGGATGGAACCATTTTTCCCTTTTCACATAAAATTAAGGACTTATACGTTTTAACTTCTTGAAAATTTGCATGTTTCGGCCATACCTCTGATTTTAGAGAGATGACCATTGGCAGGCGGGAGAAATTTGGTACTCCCCTTGAGTGTTTCATAGGTCCGTCGGTACAATAGCGATTCCTCTTGACGCCGTGCTGTGTCTGGGAGGTAAAGATGCTTTGACTTGGGAGGTCTTCGTGCCTATTTAAGCTCTCATAAATAAATGTGTCATATTATTGTTCTGACAATTTTCTCCATGACATTTTTATTAGGTGTAGTTAAATCATTCGTGGGAACGGAAAAACAAATATTTCCTTGACTGCCGTGGTTCACTTTGTTCCACAATTATCTATCTGCATGCGCTGATCCTAAAATGGATCATTAATTTGTATTGTTCACTGTTCACTGATTAAAATGATACCAAATACTCTGTTAATATGCAGAAAAAAAACCAAATACTTTTTTTTTATAGTGTGTGCTAGTTTAGATCTAGATGGTGGTATTTCTCACCATCAGTCATCATTGACGTTCCCCATTTATTCAAATTTTTTGAACAAAGCCTTTATCCTATTGTCTGATGGACCGTTTCGGACATTAAATTTCTTTTCAAAACTGCGCGTTGTTTGAACACAAATGTGTTCCAGGTGGTGATACTCCAAAACAAGTAATATCCTCCGTCCCAATGAATAAACCATTTTCAATAACGTATACCCTTTCAAAAGAACTTATTAGCAGATTGCGTAGCAAAATAACAAATGAAGATGTGATGAACTCAATTTCTGTCCAGCTCTCACATACCTGCATTGCCATCATTTCGCGAAATTCAGGGTTAGAAATTGGGAATTCTAAGTAAGGCGTCAAATGACGCCTGCAATTTTTTCCGTAGGTGCCAAACTGCATTTCATGGTTGCAATTTTATGTTATATCATATTTTCTCATTTCTTTTCGAACCCATGTTAACAATAATATTGTAATTATCTTTATGTGTTAATGGCGAGGGGGCTATACATATTAAACATTTTATCTCTATGTTAATCACTAAAACAAAACACAATGAAAACTGGCTTTCTATAAAATTTTAAAACATTAAACTACAATATTTGGATTCCAGAAAAATGTTTAAATTATTCTTTTTATAAAGCTAATATGCACACAAAACAGATTATCAAGCAGTTATATCCATAGAAAGAAAATTTGAACTGTTAGATACAACCAGGTATAAGCTTAATTTAAAAAAAATAATAATAAATCTTATGACTGAAAGTAAATCAAAAAATGAAAAAAAAAAAAAAAAAAAAAAAAAAAGAAGCAAATAAATGAACTTTTTGATACCAATTAATGTATATTTGTATGGCATTTAAAGATATTGATTTCTATATAAATACCTTTTTTTTTAGGGAAAACACTGAAATTTTAAAACATTCTTTGTACAGTACCTTATTTTAGGAGCAAATAAGGAAAGAGAAATATTAAATAATAAAAAAAATCATATATTAAATAACATGAAAATAGAATCTTATCATCCATTATTTATTTTAGATAATCTTACAACAATTTCTTTGAAAATTAAAATCGTGATATTTAGTTTTTAAAATCAGGTCTCTTAACTCGACTCAATTAACAGCAGAGATATAGATTTTTTTTTTTTTTTTTTAAGGTTTGGCTTTTCTTTTTTCTTTCTGTTTACTTGCAGCTCAATAATTTATTTCTTTTTTCTGCTGACACGTTCACGGAGTCTTAAAAGAATATAATTTGAATAATAGTTACTCTTGCTTTTTTTTTTTTTTTTTTTTTTTTGTAAAAGCAAAAGATTTTTCAGAAAATATTTCCAAAATTTAATTATTAATTTTTGTTTATTTGTGCAAGTGTGTCTAAAACATGTGCTAATGTCCGATCTTTTGTCAAAAACAGGTGTTTCAAGTGCAGGCAGCGGGGGGATGGGAACTTATGCTAAAGTAGGAATAAGAGTATCTGTAAAAAAAAAAAAAGCTAGGCGTCAAATTTGACGACCAGGTATAATTTTGTGGTCGTCAAATACAATAATTTAATTGCATTTGGCGACTAACGACCGCTAATTTCTAACCCTGGCGAAATTTTAATTAAATTTACAAATTGGTTGGATAAGATTCCCATAAATACTCATAAATGTAAAATCGCCTGCAAACTCGAATACTTCTTGTTATATGCATGCCCAATTCTGAACACTGTATTCTGCTATCGAAGAATTTGTTATTTCCATGGCAACAACACATTCCATTGGCATCATATTGAATGAGTTCAGAATCGGGCACTAAGAGCAAGATTGTAGCAAGATCTCTTCACCTAGTGTTAAAATACGGTGCACAGAGCTGTCCTTAGCCGAGTCCTTAGCAAGGCCGAGTGCAAGAACTTTTGCAATGCCCTTTACTTCCAAACTTAATACCCTCCCATTCACACCAATGTTGCCAATTTAGTTTTTTTTTTATTATTATTCATCTATCAGAAATTTCCAATAGTAATTTTTGTTTTATTTAATCACAGACATTCCATGATTAAATAAAGTGATTTATTCATCTACCATAAATTTCGAATAGTAATCTTTGCTTTATTTAATGACAGACATTAAGTGATTAAATAAAGTTAAGGTAACTATTTGAAAATTCTGATAGATAATTTGAATTAAAAAAAATCCGCTAAAATGGCAACACTACTATGTAAAAGCTTGCATGATATACACAGTGATGCACCAAGAATTATGCTTTTTTGGTGGGGGGTGGGGGGATGTTTTAATGAAGGTTTAGTTTATACAGATTCGGGCCAATTTCCTTTCATTATACTTGGTCTGGGCTCCGGCTATTCTTTTTCTGCAAGACTTGGGGCAGTTCTGGAATTTTTTCTGGCCGTGTCATGTCAGAGTAGCATTTCTTTTATTTTCTTTCTTCCTTTTTTTTTGGTAAATTAGTGGTGTTGTACAGTAGTTAAAAAGGAAAGAGAGAGAACGTCCCCATACTTTTTAATCGTCAAGTAGCCACAGAGGTATGCGAAAGGTACTGTTCGACTTGAAATTGTGTCTACTTTACAAATTTGAATACAAACTTTTAAATAAGGGTCATCTACATATTAAAAATTGCAACGATTTTGAATTTTTCAATGATAACACCCACTTTTGACACCATTTTAAAGTTCATTTGATCAACGTAACTCGAAAAAAGGCACAAATTGTATACTTATCAGTACAAAAACCCTTAACGGGTTAAAAGTTGTGACGCAGCACTTTCTTTTGGCTCTAAGAATTTCAAATATGGGTCTTAAAAGTAATGATATCAAATTTGAGTGACGCTATGTTAATTTTTTTTAAATCATCATTTTCTTTTTAGTTTTATTTATATTCACAGGTGCAATTATTATTTTAACATGAAAAAATATGTAAAATTTATTCGCTGATGCTTTTTCATTCAGATCTCTCAGGAATTCAAAATATGGGTTTTAAAAGAAATGATATCAAAATTTAAGTGACACCTTGACGTGAATTTAGTAGGATTGTTTTAAAATTCAATTTAAATTATTTTTCGTTTGTCTTCTAAAGTATATTTACACATACAAACAATACTTTTAATTTTTCAATACACTGTTAAATATATTACTTTCACTGAGCCTATATTATGTATTGAAATGTATTTATTGCAATAAACTGATTTATGTTTTGTGCCACGCTATCCAAAATCATAAGTAAAATTTATGTAAATGATTATTTTGCGTCATATTATCCAAACAAAGGGAAATGTATGTAAGTGGATAATATGACGCAAAATAATCATTTACATAAATTTTACTTATGATTTTGGATAGCGTGGCACAAAACATAAATCAGTTTATTGCAATAAATACATTTCAATACATAATATAGGCTCAGTGAAAGTAATATATTTAACAGTGTATTGAAAAATTAAAAGTATTGTTTGTATGTGTAAATATACTTTAGAAGACAAACGAAAAATAATTTAAATTGAATTTTAAAACAATCCTACTAAATTCACGTCAAGGTGTCACTCAAATTTTGATATCATTTCTTTTAAAACCCATATTTTGAATTCCTGAGAGATCTGAATGAAAAAGCATCAGCGAATAAATTTTACATATTTTTTCATGTTAAAATAATAATTGCACCTGTGAATATAAATAAAACTAAAAAGAAAATGATGATTTAAAAAAAATTAACATAGCGTCACTCAAATTTGATATCATTACTTTTAAGACCCATATTTGAAATTCTTAGAGCCAAAAGAAAGTGCTGCGTCACAACTTTTAACCCGTTAAGGGTTTTTGTACTGATATCATTACTTTTAAGCGGTTATTGATGAAAATTTCTTTCAGTCACAATTAAGCATTAGGGTATAAATTTATAAGAATAAAACTTAGTGGCTTCGCCAGCTAGTGGGCCTCGAATCTAACTGAATCCTCCATTTGTATGACAATCCCTTAATTTCCACATGGAATAGTATAAACCTATAACTGAACGAACCACCAACCCAGGTCCCTGCTGCCTCCGGCACCATATACCGGTCGTGCTATGCATGCACCGGATAATACTTTAATTTGCACATCGAATAGTATAAACCTCTAACCAAACGAACCTCCGGCTCGGGTTCCCGCTGCCTGCGGCACCGTATAGCTGCCGTGCTGAATAATACGATTAAGTGGTCACAGACCTTTTAAACAATATATCACATGAGGGGTGTGTGCAAAATTTTAAAAAGTACCCCCTAGTGGGAGGGGCAAAGTGGGGGGGTTGGATACTGGAGATGCATAATATGACTAAGTGGTCACAGACCTTTCCAACAATATATCACAAGGAGTGTCAGCAAAATTTAAAAAGTGCCCCCCTGGAGGGGGCAAAGTGGGGGGATGGACACCGGAGGTGCATAATCTAATTAAGTGGTCACAGACCTTTCCAACAATATATCACATGAGGGGTTTTGCAAAAAGTACCCCCTTGGGGGGGGCAAAGTGGGGGTTTGGACACAGGAGATGCATAATATGATAAAACAGTCGCAGACCTTTCCAACAATATATCACATGAAGGGTTTGTGCAAAATTTTAAAAAAGTACCCACCTTGGGGGGGCAAAGTGGGGGGATGGACACCAGAGATGCATAATATGACTAAGCGGTCACAGACCTTTCCAACGATATATCACATGAGGGGTTGTGCAAAATTTCAAAAAGTACCCTCTTGGGGGGGGCAAAGTGGGGGTGTGGACACAGGAGATGCATAATATGATTAAACAGTCTCAGACCTTTCCAACAATATATCACATGAAGGGTGTGTGCAAAATTTTAAAAAGTACCCCCTTGGGGGGTGGCAAAGGAGGTGATGGGCACCACAGATGCATAATATGACTAAGCGGTCACAGACCTTTCCAACAATATATCACATGAGGGGTTGTGCAAAATTTCCAAAAGTACCCTCTTGTGGGGGCAAAGTGGGGGTGTGGACACTGGAGATGCATAATATGATTAAACAGTCTCAGACCTTTCCAACAATATATCACATGAAGGGTGTGTGCAAAATTTTAAAAAGTACCCGCCTTGGGGGGGCAAAGTGGGGGGATGGACACCAGAGATGCATAATATGACTAAGCGGTCACAGACCTTTCCAACGATATATCACATGAGGGGTTGTGCAAAATTTCAAAAAGTACCCCCTTGGGGGGCAAAGTGAGGGTGTGGACACAGGAGATGCATAATATGATTAAACAGTCTCAGACCTTTCCAACAATATATCACATGAAGGGTGTGTGCAAAATTTTAAAAAGTACCCCCCTTGAGGGGGGGGCAAAGGGAGGGATGGACACCACAGATGCATAATATGACTAAGAGGTCACAGACCTTTCCAACGATATATCACATGAGGGGTTGTGCAAAATTTCAAAAAGTACCCTTTTGGGGGGGGCAAAGTGGGGGTGTGGACACAGGAGATGCATAATATGATTAAACAGTCTCAGACCTTTCCAACAATATATCACATGAAGGGTGTGTGCAAAATTTTAAAAAGTACCCGCCTTGGGGGGGCAAAGTGGGGGGATGGACACCAGAGATGCATAATATGACTAAGCGGTCACAGACCTTTCCAACGATATATCACATGACGGGTTGTGCAAAATTTCAAAAAGTACCCCCTTGGGGGGGCAAAGTGGGGGTGTGGACACAGGAGATGCATAATATGATTAAACAGTCTCAGACCTTTCCAACAATATATCACATGAAGGGTGTGTGCAAAATTTTAAAAAGTACCCCTCTTGGGGGGTGGCAAAGGATGGGATGGACACCACAGATGCATAATATGACTAAGCGGTCACAGACCTTTCCAACAATATATCACATGAGGGGTTGTGCAAAATTTCCAAAAGTACCCTCTTGGGGGGGCAAAGTGGGGGTGTGGACACTGGAGATGCATAATATGATTAAACAGTCTCAGACCTTTCCAACAATATATCACATGAAGGGTGTGTGCAAAATTTTAAAAAGTACCCGCCTTGGGGGGCAAAGTGGGGCGATGGACACCACAGATGCATAATATGACTAAGCGGTCACAGACCTTTCCAACGATATATCACATGAGGGGTTGTGCAAAATTTCAAAAAGTACCCCCTTGGGGGGCAAAGTGGGGGTGTGGACACAGGAGATGCATAATATGATTAAACAGTCTCAGACCTTTCCAACAATATATCACATGAAGGGTTTGTGCAAAATTTTAAAAAGTACCCGCCTTGGGGGGGCAAAGGGGGGGGGATGGACACCAGAGATGCATAATATGACTAAGCGGTCACAGACCTTTCCAACGATATATCACATGAGGGGTTGTGCAAAATTTCAAAAAGTACCCCCTTGGGGGGCAAAGCGGGGGTGTGGACACAGGTTGGGTTGGGTTGATTGTTGACGGCCAATTATCTACACTTGGGATATAGGCCCAGGGGGAGTGCCCTTCGTGGGGGTCTTTCTAAGGGAACCTAACCCGTATTTACGCATGGATAAATCCACGGCTCGAAGAAAACCACGAAAACTCCGAACGATTAGGCCGACGGGCGCGATTGGGATCGAACCCAGCACCTCCCGTCTACCAGCTTCGAGAGCCGAACCTCTCAGCCACTGGTGGGGCGGTGTGGACACAGGAGATGCATAATATGATTAAACAGTCTCAGACCTTTCCAACAATATATCACATGAAGGGTGTGTGCAAAATTTTAAAAAGTACCCCCCTTGGGGCGGGGGGCAAAGGGGGGGGGGCTGGACAACACAGATACATAATATGACTAAGCGGTCACAGACCTTTCCAACGATATATCACATAAGGGGTTGTGCAAAATTTCAAAAAGTACCCCCTTGGGGGGGGGGGCAAAGTGGGGGTTTGGACACAGGAGATGCATAATATGATTAAACAGTCTCAGACCTTTCCAACAATATATCACATGAAGGGTGTGTGCAAAATTTTAAAAAGTACCCCCCTTGGGGCGGGGGGCAAAGGGGGGGGGATGGACACCAGAGATGCATAATATGACTAAGCGGTCACAGACCTTTCCAACGATATATCACATGAGGGGTTGTGCAAAATTTCAAAAAGTACCCTCTTGGGGGGCAAAGTGGGGTTGTGGACACAGGAGATGCATAATATGATTAAACAGTCACAGACCCTTCCAACAATATATAACATGAGGAGTATCAGCAAAATTTAGAAAGTAACCCCTTGGGGGGGTCAAATTGGGGCATGGACATTATCATTAATTTCGTCAATCGGGCATGAAAAAATCATGAATTTCGTTGATAGTGTATTTAAAAATCATGAATTTCGTTGATCGGGTATGTAAAAATCTGTGAATTTCATCAATCGAGCACAGAAAAAACATGACTTTTGTCGATCGGGGGAGGGGGGATCATATATTTTGTCAATCGGGAACGTAAAAATCTTGAATTTTGTTTATCGATCGCATAAAAATCACGTATTTCATCAAATAGATACATAAAAACCAAGAAATTCCTTGATCGGCACATGAAAATCATTAATTTCATCAAACGCATGCATAAAAATCAAGAAATTTATGAATCAGGTACATAAAAATCATCAATCGGTGCATAAAAATTATGAATTTCATCGATTAGGCACGAAAAAAATCATGAATTTTGTAGAACGGACGCATAAAAATTACCAATTCGTAGAGTAGTCGCATAGAAATCACGAATTCATCAAGTGGGTGGTTAAAAATCACAAATTTCATCAAACGTTTGCATAAAAATCAATAATTTCTTCGATCAGGTTCAGAAAAATGAAATTTCGTCGATCGAGCATGAAAAAAATCATGAATTTCGGTGATCAAGTGCATAAAAATCTTGAACTTCGTTGATCGGTGTGTAAAAATCATGAATTTTGTCGATCGGGTGTGTAAAAATGATGAGTTTCAATAATCAGGCACAGCAAAAACATGAATTTTGTGGATCAGGGAGGGGGAGATCATAAATTTTGTCGAACACAGATGTAAAAATCATGAATTTTGTTTATCGGTGCATGAAAATCACGAATTTTGTCAAACAGGCACATAAAGATCAAGAAATTCATTGATCGGCATGTAAAAATCATTAATTTCATCCATCGGGCATATAAAAATGATGAATTTAGTCGATCAGGCATGTAAAAATCACAAATTTTGTCAACGGGGCACATAAAGATCAAGAAATTTGTTGAACGGCATGTAAAAATCAGAAATTTTGCTGAACGGGCACATAAAAATCATAAATTTCTTTAATCGGCGCGTAAAAATCAAATTTCGCCAATCTAGTGCAGTAAAATCATTAATTTCATCGATCTGGTGCAGAAAAATCACTATTTTCGTCGATCTGGCGAGGAAAATCATGAATTTTGTCAAACGGACATGGGAAAAAAAGAAAATCAGAAAATCCTGCATTTGGTCGGTTTTCTCCATATTTTTCAAGTCAGTTTTTCAAGTTTTATTGCCGAGTGGTGATTGGCGAGTGCCTATTTTCACCTTTACCCAAAAACGAATAACATCGAATTAAAAGGAGAAAGTTATTAACTATTTACGGGAAAAAAACTTTAACGGCCATGTACTTAGCTGTACAAGGTCTTAACTCGAGAGTAAAAATGAGGAAACGTGTTTCCTTACGGATGCTCAACTACTGTATAAAGGGTCGACAAAAAGGGGTGACAATCCCGTGCAAATGACGAAAACTTCCAAAAATGAGTGTTGAAAAAACTTCTTCCAAATTTGCAATCGAATAGTACCCTATATATGGCCAATGCTACATCTACATCACATGCCTGTTGAAAACCGCACTCCTGCAAAGAATTCTATAGACTGGCTGAAAAACAACAAAATATACTGTGGCGAACAAATGCAAAAAGTAGAACTTTTCTCTCATAGAGAGTAATCGTCCAAAGAAAATCATCTATAAAATTGATAATAAAATTCTAGTTTAGAAGGTATTATTTTTTTTAATATTTTAAATGATAAAATTTTATCCGCCCTTCCAAATTGTTTGAAAATACAAGCTGCAATTTATAATAGATAAAATACTCCCCCCCCCCCTCCCCCAGGTATTTTGTTTATTTATTTATTGTTTTTTATTTATTTTGAATTGATGGTTCTCCATTTCAAAATTTTCATTTTATTTGATACTTTGATGGTCTATAGCTATTTGTGAAGCTTCATGCATGTTTTGCTGTTACTGTATATTAATTTTTCAAATTCATTTTTAATAAACTTATGCAAGTAAATAGTTTTAGAGCCCTATGTTGTTTTCAACATATTCAGGCAATTTCAAACTTTGCACTCACCAACACTTAATTTATAAGATCTGACTATTAAAAAACATTGCGAAATAATTAACAGTGGTTTTCTCTAAAAAAATTTTTTTCTTTCTTCTATATGTTTTCAAAATACACCGCTGTACAAGAAACCCTATGTAAAATATTGATATTTATGTAAGTTGTAATCAAAAAATTAAATGTATTAGCAGCAGTTGAAATTTAATAAATTTTCAGAATTTACTTTGAAGAACAAACACTTATTACAGTCAACAGTAAACAGTATTTTATACAAAAATTGGGAAAAGTTTAAGATGATTAAATTTGTGAAGAGTTAATTTTTGGTAGGAAAAAGTTTTGTGAAGTGTCCTGTTTTAATATGAAAAGAAATGTGAAATAACCTGTTTTAAAATGAAAAAAAAATGTGAAGGATACTGTTTTAAGATTTAAAAAAATTTTGAAGGATCCTTTAAAGGTGTTCTTAATTCTTCTTAAACAGAGCCCTGCAATATATTTACTAAAGTTGTATTTTTTCTGTGATTTAAGCACATATAAGGAATTTCATACCTCTAAATTAGTAATTTTAAATGATTTTTAAAGTCACAGGTAAACGATAGAAAAATTGAAAAATAAAATAGCTATTTGTTTACTTTTTAAACTCTGAATTTAAAGTAAATAAGAACTTATTTATTCATTGTATAGTAATATTTTAGAGCTAAAAAAATCTATGTGGGTTAAAATGATTATATTCTTATTCTTATGTTTCGCGAACAAATAGCAATTTTTTTACTGTATTTTTTAATAATTTTTAATGTAACATTTGACATTGAAACAATATAGTGCTCGAAAACTATTTAACAAGCTTATTAAAAAATGAATGTGAAAAATTAATGTAAAGGCAAAACATTCATGAAGATAGAAGTTTGTCACACAACTGTTTGTAAATGTAATGAGAAGAAAAATGATAACAATGTAATAATACTGGCAATATGAATGCAATAAGGTAATGCCTGGGGTCGATCCAGGAAAAATTTGGGACCTATTTAGGGCCCCTTCACAAAAATCTATTTAATAAAATAGGCCCCTTCACAAAAATCAATTTGATAAAATGGGCCCCTTCACAAAATTCTATTCCATAAAAACTTACTATTTATTATTTTGTGATGTTTTAAAATGTATAATTTGTAAACAAACAAGTTTACCAGAGAGGAAAACTTCCGCAAAAGGATTTAAAACAGGTTTTGTTTATAAATGCTTGGTTCGAATTTGATTAAATCGATTTCAACTTTTGTTACAAAATGTTATTTTTCACAAAAATATAATAAATTTCACAAAAACAACCTTTACTTTTCACAAAATGGGCCCTAAGAAAAAAAACCTGCATCGACCCCTGAATGCAATGAGAAAAAGAAAAAAAAAAGCTATTTGTTTACTTTTCAAACTCTGGATTTAAAGTAATTAAGAACTTATTTATCCATTGTATAACATAAAACACTTAATTCAGAACTAACTTTCTGCATTTTCTTTTACAAAATAACATAAAAGTAATATTTTAAAGCCATAAAAACATCTAACTGGGAGTTGCCCAACAAAGCATCTCTCCAAAACGAAAATTTTTATAAGAACCAACAAGGAAAATAAAATAAAACAACAATGAATAAATAAACAAAATACCTAATAGTAAGTACAACATCTTTGAATTAGTCCTGTGTTTATTTTTTCCGAATTGTTGAACTGGTAAAAGACAAAGCTGTTTGTTGTACTTCAAACACTCGCTAATTTGTGCTTCGCGCATTGATATGATAATAGTTGGTTGGTTGTCTTCGTTGCGAAAGAAACAATGAAATGAAAAATATTTTATCATTAGAAAATGAAAGATTTATTATATTTAGCAGTAAAATTGAATACATGTAATTAAAAAATATTTCCTCATTTTGAAAAAGGAATCTAAATAATTTTTCGAATATATGCATGTTTAAAATCTGAAATTATTTCTTTGTAACAAAAAGAGAAAACATATAAACCCCAATTGAATTTAATACATACGTTTTACATGTTTAGAGTATATAATTCATTGTTTTTGCATTTAAAAAAATCTAAATAATTAGCCCGGTCACAAGCTTTATTGATAACGGCAACCGTACATCAATTTTTAACTGCAATTCCCGGCGGAAGAAGGGAGTGAATACTCTATTGCATTTGTACAGCTTGGCTTAAGAAAATAGTCCCATTTTTTTTAAATCGGATTATATAAAAAACTAGAGTTTTCCTATTTAAGCGGATAGGTGGATTCACTTCATATAAAACCGATTAGTATTATATATTAATTTTAAAAAAATCCTTCGGGCGGTTTTCGAGATATGCTGTCTTACACCATGACACCATTACATGCAGAGCGAAAAACTTCCCATTTTACTTAAAAATGGATTTCCAGATCTTAAAATCTACTGCATGTAGAAATCTATAAATTTCAGGATAGAGTTAGACCGGAGATATAAGACAGCTGTCAAAAAATCAAAACGATGTACCTCATATTTGCTGAGATATTAAATGTCGGCTTTTCGCTTTTCCTGTGAACTCAAACTAGGTGTATATATGGAGTGACGGAAATCTTCGGTTTTAAGCATTCGGTTTTCGGTTTTTTGCTGCGTCACTCGAGAAACTACCGTCTCTCATGATTCTTAAAACTTCGCAGAGTTAGATGAGTTGAAAATTTGAGAATGCAAAAGTTAATTCCCGTGACAAACTTTAATTTATTATTTTCCCAAAAATCATCAAATTGATTTTTTCAATGCGATACAATGCATTGATGCAAAGATATTTCAGGCATTTTTTTCAATTCAAGAAAAAAATTTTAATTATGAAAATTATTAATAAATTCATATTAAAAAAATTATGATCGACATTAATTTCACAGAAAACGAAACATATTAGCACAGTCCAATCATTACTTTTCGAGATACAGAGAAATTTTACTTTGTGATGGCCTAAATTAAAAGGACTATGTCCTGTTATCAAAGCATTCACAGATGAAAAAAATGTATGCTATTTTGTTACATATAAAATGAATTTATTTTACACTAAAAGAATTTATAATTTTTCTGGTAACCAATTGAATTTTCTCGATACATCTCAAACAACATATTTTTTTTTCTAAATTTATGGATAAACTCCTAACACATATTCTTTTATAACTCTATAGTTCCATGTAATTCCATATACTATGGTTTGCGGGCTGAATCTTAAAATTTTGTACTTTAAAATGTTTTCTTAAATATGTATGCAATATTCTTTTAAAGAATTTTAATTGCAGGATAGTACTGGCTAACAAATATCGAAAATTTTTGTAGGGATTGAGTCGAGTCGGATCTGATTTTAATAATTTTTGGTTGGCTGAAGCCGGGAATTAGCTTTTAGCTTCTATACCTGGTCAGGATAGCTTTTTCAGGACTGGGTTGGATATATGTTTGAAATTTTCGCCTCATGCAGACCTCTAGTATATTAACCTGACATTCGTGAGCAGGCAATCAATGATCAGCCAAAAGTCAATTAAAATTTTGGAAAATCAGGCAATTTAAAAAAAAAAATTAGTGGAGAAAATTGTTAATTCCTTTCTGATATTTTAAACAGAAACATAAATCAAAGAAAATGGCTAAAATATTTATGCATTTGACTACGGCGAAACATATATCGGTCCCACTGACTGATAGCAGGGCTGCCACTCAAATATTTTTATATTTGTTTTGCACTACTATTTACAAAATCTTTTCTGTGTGGTAGATTCCTTTTGAAATTGTCATAAAAGTGTATGGCGAAGATTTTTTTTTTTTTATTGAAAAAGTGCTACGGATAAGAATACAAAAATAGTCGCCACTTGCAGCAATTTTTAATAAAAATTAAATTCACAATCAAAGGATTAATCAATTAAATTACTTGATTAGACCACATTATATTATGGCAGTAACAAATGTAACAATGATGAAACTTTTGATTAATAAACTCTATTCTTTCTTTAATTATAACCTGTTTAAACTTTTTGATTTAATCAGCAAATATTAAACATGTTAATACTTGTAATTTAATTAGAGAATTTAAAAATAAGAAAAATATTTGGGTTAAAATCAATTCCTTAAGCCTTTTCCTTAAACCTTTTAAAACTTAACCTTTCATAATTTTTGGAGACTTTAAATTTTCCGTTTAGCTTCGGGGTCTGGGGAACGAGATTTCATCTCCCTATCCTTCCCTTTGTGTTTATGAGATAGCATATACGTAGGCAGGAACATCGATATTTGTCTAATGAAAAGAGAAACTTGATTACACAAGAACGAAAACAAATCCATGTTGTTCATTTCAAACAGTCGTTAAATTAATAGTGAGCAGTTTATCAGCACTAACTTCTTAACAATTAACATTCAGTTCATGTGCCTGGTGCTGCCTAGGCTACAGTGTAACAAAGCCTATAGATTGAATATAAGCTACAAGAAATCTATTCTCTTCTCGAGCATCCACAGCATGCACTGAACATTTTATTGATAAAAATGTTACATTTTATAAATAAGCAAGTTTACACATATAAACTTTATTACTAAAAAAAAAAAAAAAAAAACTCACAACAAAAAGAATAACAAATATTTAGCTATTTTGTGGGGTTTTTTCGGGCACGAGGCCCTGTGCAGCTGCACCTGTTGCACACCCCTAAGGACGGCTCTGATGATGCATAAAATATTCTTTAAATCAGACCATAAAAAGTAATTTAATCCGGGAAAATAAAACTTCATAAATGTAAAATCGCCTGCAAACTCAAATGCTGCGTGTTAAATTCATGCCCAGATCTGAACGCTGTGTTCCAGTATCGAAGAATTTGTTGTTTCCATGCCAACAACGTATTCCATTGCAATCATATCGAATGAGTTCAGAATCGGGACCTAAGAGCAAGAATGAGACCCACTCCATAGCCTTAATCTCCTTCCTTTGCATCAGTGCTGAGTGCCGCCAGTTTTGGCCTCGACTGAGCACCAATCGCTGCCAGTGCCATCTATTGTTTGAAATTCAAACTAAAATCAAGAATCACAGTAAAAAAACTCCTGACATCATACATAACCCTCCTGCAAGAATTTGTTTAATATCTGTCCCCGTTTGCAAGTTATTGAATTTTAAAATCAGTCATTTTTGGGACTCCCGGTATGAGTACATGTAATATTTTAAAAGACCTTTAGGCATCTCATTAATAATTATGTTGACTTTAATATAAAGCTAACCACAGTAATTTGAATAATTCAGTTAAAAACTCTCTCAAAACTCTTAAATCTAAGCCTGCTATTATTATAACAAAGGAAGATAAGAAAGTGATTTAAATAGATAACAGTCATAATAAATTTGAAAAAGCTTCATGGACTTTTTACAAAAAATGAAAACGAGGTCAATATTTTCGATAAAATATATAAATCTATTTAGCTCATATTCACAAATCTACAAGAATAAAAAGGTTAAATTAAATATGACTTATCGTGTTGTTACATAAATAAGTATAGTATTCATATCCACTTTTCAGCAATAGCAGACAAAAATTCAAAAGCATGATTAAAGAAAATGCTTAAAAGAAAAATATATGCATATTCAGGAGAATATATAAAATTAGACTCCAAGCTAGTGTTTTTAAACTCTATATTACAGATCTCCACATATATGATACATTTTAGAACTCATACTTAATGAAACAATTACAAACCACTACACATAAAAAAAAAATGAATTCTGAAGGTTACTTTTTAAATCCTTATGGTATTTTAAAAAGCAATTTTAATATTTAGTTAAAAATAAGTTTGTTATTAGTCTAATAAAATTAAGACATTCTTTTCATATCAGTTTTTAATATGCAAGCAAATTTTTTAATGCAAAAGACAGTAAAAGCATATTTTTTGGACTGAGGGGCAAGAAGGGTGCTATTTTTTGGATGAGGGGCAAGAAGGGTGCTACTTCGTAAACCAAAGGGCAGGCAGGATGCAGCACCCTCCTGAAACTGCCTGGAGGAAACTCTGATGTAGCCTCTGTTACAATTTTTTACTTCAAATATAACGTTAAAATGTTGCATTTAATTGATGCAAGTATCTGGAAAAGCTCCTGTAAATTGGTTATACCCCATCATAAAAAAATGAATTGTAGCCTCTGTTACAATTTTTTACCTCAAATACAACTTAAAAATGTTGCATTTAATTGATGCAAGTATCTGGAAAAGCTCCTGTAAATTGATTATACCCCATCATAAAAAAATCAATTTAAAAAAATAAATAAAACTGTAGTTTAGTAAGATTATAATGAAAGAACAAAATAAATTCATGATTAGTTGAACAAATCTTTATTAAGTTCAGCACAACAAATGCAAATAAAATATCTGTCAGCATCATAAATTATCATCATAGGTTTCAACTTGAAACAATATGAACAAAAATAAAAGTAACATTTAATGATCTTTCATGACATTTTCATAACATTTGTGTGAGTTTACACAATCAATTATAATCACAGGTTTCAACTTGAAACAATATGAACAAAATTAAAAACAAAATTTAATGATCTTTATTGACAATGCTAAATGTTTTGATAATGTTCATCAGGGTTGTTTGATTTAAATCTCATGATTTAAAAAAAAAAAAAAAATCTTTTATTTAAATCAGTATTTTTAACATTGATATTTACAAGTTGAATAAGAATCAAATTAATCATTTTTGTTAAAATAAACATCATCATTCATATCAGATTAAAAATTAATTTTTAACAATGTTAAATGAAATTTTTATAAATTGAAAATACTATTTTATGAAAGTGAATGAAACACTGCATTCAAAATATTATTTATCCATAGTGCATCCCAAATTATATATTAATAAATGTTCTCTCATTCTAAACGTTTTTCTTTCCTAGATGATCACATCATTTTTGCAAGTTAGATGCTGAAGCTAAAGTTAAATATATTTAATTATAAAAACATTTAATATAATAGTATTTTCAGTGAAGAGTTACTTCCTCTAAAGTAGATTATACACGATTAACAAGTTTGTTTTATGTTTAGTTGCTTAGACCTGCAAATTACAATATCCCATGTGGTGGTTGATGTATGGATAATATTCTTCTTTTGTGTTTGAGGCTAAAATAAACCAGCTGTTTGGGAGAGCATTCAAAAATTTCTCTGTATGAAAGCATTATGCTCTTTAAGAATTCAGTTATATTTTATTCTAATACTGAAACGACAGAAATGTATGCAATTATATCTGAATAATATAAGGAATATTCATTTGTTTTCAGATTAATTTTGTGTTAATTATCGAATTTATTAGAAATATAATGCTAAAATAAATTAGGTTATAGTCAATGTTTATAAAAATGAGTGAAATTTCAAGTGTTTTAACTGAGGTTTGCTTATAAATTAGATAAATTAATTTTATTTTTTTAAAACATGCTTTTATATCACGATTTCAATGTTAAATGTTAGTATTTAGAAAATTTTTCATTTAAATTTGGCAAATCATGCTTTTATCAAATTTTTCATTATTTAATAATTAAATAATGATAGAATATACTTTTGTTTTCATTAATTTGCTTTCTCAGTTCATAAGTAAGACAAACTAACATGACTAACTAAGAGAAATCATGAAAAAACATCTTTGTGAATGCAAAACCTAAACAAACGTTCATGCCACCATTTTACCTACTGTGACATCAGGAGAATACTGTCCATTGATCATATAATATGATCAATACATGAACAAATTGTAACATAATAAATATTTGGACTGAATTATAGAGTTCCATTTTCTTCTATAACTGAAAATAATTTAATCACTGCGACTGATTCCTTTCCCCTTTCTTTTCCTAGAATTCATTGCTTACTGCAATGGAAAATATATGTTATTATACCTTATTTCTAAGTTAAGCAGTCATTTTTACTGTCAAGTAAGTATGAATGACTGCTGAAATTGTCAATGGCAGAGGGCTGGATAACACTGACAATTGATAGCGTCATACTTTTAGTTATGTGATTACCTTGCATCTTGTAATTGTTTTGTAATTATTAATATAGTATAGTGTGAAACTCAAGTTTGGACAAAAATATCATTTACTAATACTAGGTACAGTACAGAGAGCTTTAGATACACTGATACATATGAAAATGGCAGGCAGAGAGAAAGATCCAATGTTGCTTTATTTTACAGAAAAAAAAATATATACCGTAAAATCCTGAAAGTAAGCCCCCCTCCCACTTTTAAGCAATTTTGATTTTCTTTTCCATTCCCAAATATAAGCCCCCCCCTCCATCACATATTTTTTTTTTTTTTTTTACACAAAAAAAATGATTTTAAAAATTTAAGGAAGTCCAACTGGAAGGTACAATTTTCAATATTTTGAAGATTTTGACGTTTGCTTTTATATTTTGTTAATGAAATACCCCCCCACACACACACATGAAATGTCCAATTCCCTTCTCTGCCCTCCCCAACACAAAAAGTTCAAAATCTTGAGAATCTTAAATTCTTCTGGCCTTCTTACTGCTTGCTAGTAATATAACAACAATAAGTAAAAAATCAGTCCTCTAAACTACAATCTTACCCTTCATTCAAAATTTATGTTTCCCCTCCTCCTCAGCATACAAAGCTTAAAATCTTTAAAACTCTTTATTAAAAAATATATGCTCTATTTGTTCCTGTCTAGTGCCAATAAATAAATAATGAACCATTATAATTACCTCTCTACCCCCAAAATTTCTGCTTCTCCTCTCTTTGTCAACCCTATAATTAAAAAAAAAATTATAAAAAAAAAATCTTCTGTTCTATTTGTTGCTCTCTATTAACAATAAATAAATAACAAATCATCTAAATTACAAACCCCTGCCTTTGAAATTCACATTACCCCCTCATCCCCATGAATACAAAGTTTAAAATTTGTAAAGCTCTTTATTTGAGGAAATCTTTTGTCCTATTTGTTGCTCTCTAGTAAAAATAAATAGATAATTTGTCACCTAAGTTTTCTCTCTGCTCCAAAAAAATGCCCCCTTGCCTGCTCCCCCCCCCCACACACATACAATATTTAAAATCTTTAGAATTATTTTTTTTTAAATCTGCTATATTTGTTTAGTAACAATTAATGAATAATCAATCATTTAAAACACCCTTCTTCCTCCCAAAAGTTCTATTTCCCCCACTGTCAGCCCACTCAGAAAGTACTTTGAAATCTTATTTTTTTTAACGCTGTTCTATTTCTTATTTTATAGTAAGGTAACTCAGCTCATCTACATCCTCTCATATAAGTATCACTCATCTAAAATAATCATGATCTTTGAAATTTTTGCTCTGTCTTTTTCTCCCAACGGGAAAAGGGAACTGCTTAAATTTCTTTTAGGTTGGATTTCTAAATATGTCAAGGAAAGCAGAAATTTTCATCTTTTTTTACAGTTTGGCTTTTCTTTCGTCCCTGAATCATGTGTATATTTTATGTTTTGAAATAAATATGTTCTTTAAAATAACTCCCCTCCCATTAACAAAATATCAGCTGTGAGAACAGTCAAACTACAAAAAGACTAAAATTTTCTCTCTGCCTTCCCATGTCTAGAAATTCACCCCTTTTTCTGGGGATGGGGAATGGAAATTTAAGGGAAGGATTGCACGATCATTTATTTATTGTTGCTACAAAGTAACAATAAGGCATAAAAATCTTAAAAAATAATTTTAAAGATTTTAAGGTTTGTGTGTCTGGGGGGGGGGGGGGAAGAAGAGCAAATTAGATAATTATTTAATTATTGTTGAAAATTATTATTTAATTATTGTAGGAAAAAAAATAGATTTTAAAGTATGTACGGGGAGGGGGGGGGGGCTAAGAAAATAAAGAGGACTTTTGGGGGGAGAGGAGGGGAATAATTTAGATTGTTATTTAAATATTGTTACAAACAATAAGAAATAGAGCGAATTTTAAAGATTTAAAATTTAATGAGATGCATTTGTAAGGGGAGGGTCACCATGTGATGCGGCGGGGGGGGGGGGGGGGGACTGAGAAAAGCAGAGATTTTAGGAGAAGGGGTTGATTTAGGTGGTCGATTAGGTCTATTTATTATTAATATAGAGTAGTAAATAAGTCTGAAAAGAAATTTAAAATTAAAGAGTTATAAAGGTTAAACTATGGGGTTTTGGTACAAGATGGGGGCAAAGGGGGAAGCAGTAATTTTGGGGGGGATTCAGATGATTGATTATTCATTGTTACAATAAAATAACAAAAGAAAATATTATAAGAAAAATTTTAAAGATTTTCAATTTTTATGGGGGGGGGGGGATTTAGATTTTTTTTATATTTATTTATTTTTGAGTGAAAATCTGCCAAAATACAGACGATTCTCGCCCCTTTTTACTTCTATATTAATGCTAAAATGGGTTTTTAAATGATTTTTTTAAAAAAATCCCGATTATAAGCCCCCCTCCCATATTCAACCCTTTTTGGTTTTGAAAAAGGGGGGGCTTACAGTCGGGATTTTACGGTATATATATACTTTTTCTGGAAAAGGTGTGAAAGCAATATGTAAACTATGTGTGTAGAAATGGTGGAGATTTTGGCAATAATAATAATAATAATAATAATAAAAGAAATTTGCAGTCTATGTGATAAAGATAACATTAGTAAATCGGAATCAGTTGAAATACACATATATGTTTAGCCTCTATATGCTTAGCATGAAATACACAAATATGTATCTTTACTGCATTTATTATGTGATTAGATATTATATATATTATATTGAAGTAATACAGTAATGAAAAATGTAATAACTTAAATTAACTAGAAATTTATATACACAACACACATAGTTATATCTATAACAATTTAATAGTAGAATAATATGATCTTAAGTTTTAAGTAAATCATCTGAATTTGTTTGCAATAATATTTTTTTTATTTAAATTATTTTTAATTTTTATCTAGGAATTGTAATGAAATTAATAGAAATGATTAAATCTATGCAGAGAAAATAAATAAATACATGCACAGTACACAATATTAATAAAAAAAAATCTGATTTAAATTTTTAAAAAATCCGATTTAAATCAAATAAATCTGATTTTTTTTTTTATTTAAAAAAAAATCGTGATTTTTATCAACCCTGATGTTCATATAATATGTATAATAAATTATAATCACAGGTTTCAACTTGAAACATGAACAAGAAATCAATATTCAATAATTGTGCAAGACATTTTAGAAGTTTCTACAATAGTCATTTTCATTAATCTAATACAATATTTTTATTCTTATCTTGAAGTTCTAATTTCTAGATTTATATTTAGTTAAAAATTATCTACAATATCCAGAATTAAAATACATGAATGCCATTCAGCAGGTAATTTTCAGTATGAAAATAAAGATCGGCAAAGAACAGGTTTGTGTGCATTGCACCATGTACTCTTGTAATTCAGAATCGAGCTTTGTTTTCTTGGCTATATATATCCATTAATAAAACATTACCGAAACACCAACAAAAACTATGAAATTATGAATTAGAATGTAATAATTAATTGACAACAATAGTGTTCCCCCAACACTCTGAATATAGATTCCATATACATAGTAAAAATAAATAAAGAAATAAAGAAGAAATTAAATTAAAAATGGAAAAAATGAAATTTGTGGAATTTAGATAGAATCTTGAGGTCCTAAATGCCTAAATTACCACAAATAAAATGTGTGGTTTCATCACCATATTAGCCACATTGCTAAAGAATATGATTTTGGGACTACCACACAAAAATAGAGAAATAAACTGTGAAAAAATCAGAAAGTTCAAAAAATAAAAATAATATTAAAAAGGAAAGAAACCTTACGCATAAAAGAAAAAAAAAAAAAACAACAACTGTGAAATATAATACTAAAGTTCAAAATACAACAAGATAAAAAAAAGATATAGGGAAAAGAAAACAACGGTTACCAGATAGAATACATGATCCAAACAGGAGTCAACACATAACTCAGGCAATGAATTGGAGAAAATCATTACATGTTGTCAAAATAAGTTTTAAAAGATGATTGACCAAGGACATTCTACATGAAAGCCAAACACAACCCATTATATAGAACCAGCTCCCTCTGTAGAAAATTTAAAATAGAACACCAAACATGTATTGAATTAATAAGGTGCTGCCATCTATGGAAAATTAGTGAATATTCTATGGTTTAATAAAAGCATTTGATTATTATTATTAGTTAAAGATTAAAACAAATACTGTCTAAAGAATGATAAATGATAGTTAAATAATAAATAAATATAATTAAATAATAAATAAAATTATGTTGATAAATTTTCCATTACATTAAAAAAAAGTAATTGATGTATTAATGAAAAATTCTATGTAAAAAGTGATATGTAAAATGGCGAAATTAATAATTATTGATTAATGCTTCAGATAAATATTTGTACCTAGCAATGACATAGCCACAATTAAATACCTTTGCTAGAAATGCAACATCATGTAAATTAATTTATAATCAAATTTAAATAAAAAATTATAAGAATTAAGATGCTAAGGATTTAATATTAATATTAATTAAATATTGAAATTAATTAGTTACATTTAATGTTTCAACAAACATTGTTAAAAATTAAATGCACAGGATTTAAGCGGAGAGGGTAGAACAATTAATAAAAATTAATGCATGCATTATATTAGCATTTAAGAAAATATACATTGTATTAGAAGTTAATATGATATTGTCCACAGTGGGCATTAATCTAAATACAATTAATCGATAACATTATTAAATATTAATGAATATGAATACATTAAAATGAATTAATGAATATGTAACTATAACTATATTAATTTGCATATAAAAGTATCAAATCATAGTCCCTTATAAAATGTGTATTAGCAAACGTATTTGTAAATAAAAATATATATACAGTGTGATTCATAAATATCGAAACAATAGGCTATCTCCTTAAATATTGCCCCTAGGCACATACTTCCAATTGCAAATTTTCATAAAAAAGGTGCAAAGTTTGATGAGATAAGTTGCAACTCCATGGGGGGTCTATTTGAGAAAATACAAAAATTAAATTTTTATACGGTCCCCGTATGATAAAATTTCCAATTAGGAAATTATTCCTTATCCAGTTCTGAATTAAACAAAAAAAGTTCCATCTTGATATCTGCAAAATTCACAGAGATATTAAAATCCAAAATTCGTGACTTACACCACTTAAGCATACCTCTGAGACCCGCGATATCAGTTCATTTGCAATGCAAGTTAGGGATCGACCATAAATTTACACATTATTAAAAGTCGATCTAAGACATTGCCTTAACTTTTAGATATAAAATAATAGCGTATCGATTTTTACGTTAAATTTGCTTGAGAAATATGCTAGAGAAATATGCTAGAGGTCTGCATGAGGCCGAGATTGGCCACAGGGTCGGCACGGTCCGCTGGCCAGCCCGTGTCTTTATTGTTCTTAGGACGTGCCTGGAAGGCAATAAGTTTTATAAAAATAGTAATAGCGATAATGAAAATTCTGTTAACGGAATCATTGGAAATATATTTTATAAATTACACAGAAATATTTTCAAAAATCTTTTTTTTTGTTATACAGTTTCAAAAGTTATGATGTTTTTAAACCTATTTTTCATTCCAAACGACGTTGTTTTTTAAAATAAATCTTTATTCGAATTTAACAGTCTAATAGTATAAATAATCATTAACGTTGCTATTGCGTATTTTTTTAATAGATGCCAAGCTCCCACTAATCTTCCGTTATAAGTGTGTTTATTTGACCCAGGTTCGATACGTTCGAACAAGAAACTCTTTTAAGAAGTGCAATTGAATGAATTAATGTTTCGACTTAAAATATTTAAATTAAATAAGTCAAAGATTCATTAAACAATTTTCTAGTTTTAAAGTGGTTAACTGGTTCAAAGTAATCTACATATTACGGCGGATTAGTGGGAGGATTGACAGCTATGTTTTTGTCATGCGAAAACATAGTAATCTAAAATATACTGCAAAATTTTCTTATAAATATGTATGTAGTATTCTTTAAAATAATCTTAATTGTATCTTAAGATAAATGGGAATTTTTTGCACAAATTTCGGCTTGTGCAGAAATCTAAAATATGCACAAACACCTGTCTAGAAAATGAATTAAATTAAATTAAGTGCATCGCCCATGAAAATGGTTTTCTTTCGCATCATATCAATAAACCCAACCTGAAACATAAAGTGCATAAAAGAAATTTATATCTCTAATAAACTTAAATTTTGTAAATTTCGCTGTATACCAGATTTGTATGAGAGACTAGAGTATGCGTTAAACAAATTTAATATCTGTACCCGAGAGCCAAACTATCGTAATCAGAAATTGAATACAGGAAGGAGTTACTTATTCACCTGGAAGCTTTTAAAAAGCATTTAAAAGTTCTATTAGGACCCAATCTTTGTTTAAAACTTTAAATGCATTTTTCGGCATCATAAGTTTTTTTCAGCATTTCTCATCTTTAAATTTATATAGGTCAATAACCTGTATAAATGGTTCAAACTTGTAATATATCTTTTTCAAATATTTTACTTAAATTTTAATTCGGAAAAAGTTGAAAAAAAATATTCACTTTTGAAAATATGATTTGCTTAAAATAAGTTGCATTTTTTTTTAAATTGCTATTTTAAATATTTTTTTTTAAATTCATATTTTTTCAAAATGCTGAATGAAAATTAAAACTTGTATATTTCTGTTTAATTAAAGGAAAAAAATTCAATTTGACAAATAATATTTCGAGTTATAACAATTTAAATTACTCTGCATTTTTTGAAAAAAAAAAGATTTTTTATTTTGTAAGAAGTCTTATGATGTGATTCTGTTTACAAATTATATGGCTAATCATTACAAAAAAATCAAAATTCTAACTCTATAAATAAATAAATAAATAAATAAAATGTTTCCCGGGCACCTTACAGTAACATTGTTTCTTGAATTGCATGCATTTCAATTTGTGTCTGATCCCTTGAAACCTCACGAATTATTAAAATGGTCATATCTCCCTGAGTTTTGCAGATATCAAGATGGATTTTTTTTTGTTTAATTCAGGAATGGATAAGGAAAAATTTCCTAATTGGAAATTTTATCCTACGGGGGCCATATAAAAATTTAATTTTTGTATTTTCTCAAATAGACCCCCCATGGAGTTGCAACTTATCTCATCAAATTTTGCACCTTTTTTTATGAAAATTTGCAATTGGAAGTATGCGTCTAGGAGCAATATTTAAAGAGATAGCCTATTGTTTTGATATTTATGAATCACACTGTATATATATATATGGACATATGGAAAACACTTAACAGAAGCTCAAATATTTGGCAAATGCTATGAAAAAATTCTTTGATGTGATATGTCCATGGAGAATTATCTATTATATATATATATATATATGTACTAAACTTTTGAATGCATGTGATATTCTATGTGATTTTTTTCAATAGTCAAGATATTAGTATTTACTAGTTATTTGAAATTATCTTTAAATGATACAGCTAACTAATTCAAAGATATTAACAATAGTTTTATGCATTAACTCAAACATTTCTTTTGATAACCCTATTTTTAGAAATATGAGTTTTTGCTTTTGTAAAATTAAATTGTATTTCACATCTAATTTATAATCAATCATTATTTATTTTGAAATTTGACTTCCTTTTTTGACACTGATATATCAAAACTAGGATATTCATTAAAAAATAAATAAATAAAATAAATTAAGCAAATTTTTGAAATAAGACAAAACTATTTTTGCAAAACAAGAATTAAGATTTCCTTTGTCTACTATTTGAAATGTAAGTCAAGCATATATGATAAAAAACAGCAGTGACATACTCAAAGAACAATTTAAGAATTAATAACTTTTATGCAAGTATTATCAAGGATGTTATCTGTTTTTTTTCCTCCCCAGCTCAAAAATCTTTCTGATAGATTCACATACACACACACAAACCGAGTCTCATTCCTACTTTATAAAAATTTCATGTATGAACATTCAGGTGCCTAAGAATCAAATAATAGTCATTATCATATCCCAAAAATTTATACAAAATGCACTGACAGAATATTCCAAAGGATTAATTACTATTATAGGAAAGTGGAAAATGTTGTTTCAGTCCTTGGAATCTGAATAACAATATCTTCAAATTTTGTATCTTTAATGATTAAAATGCTTTCATGATTGTGACAGAAAGTAGCAAATTTAGATTAGAGAACAGCATTAAGTGATTATATTTTATTTAATTTTTATAATAGTTATTCAGTAATAAACACATTACATTAGTGATGCCAAGGATGCACTATAGCACATCAACAAAACATTGGAGAAGGGATACATATAAAAAAAAAAAAAAAAAAAAAAAAAAAAAAAACTTATGTGTCCAAGATGCATATTTTGTATGAAATGCATTGAATTGGTCTTATTTTTACAAGAGGACTCACTTTGTAAAAAAGGGTCCAGTTTTTTTTTAACTGTCTGGGTCCTAGAGATTCAGGATTTTTACAGCCTAGAGACATACACTCATACTATACAGGTAATTTCAGGTTAAATAAATTGGTCAAGTGCAAGTATAACACGCATTCAAATGGTTCTGTACATTGAATTTATTAATTACTATTTATTATTTAATAAACTACTACAACCCCTAATCTTTCCATAACTTAGTTTCAGTAGATTCGGAAATATGAATGGGCATATTTATCCAGTACTTCCAACTATATATCTGAAAATATACCTAAACTTAAAACAAATATATATTTTTAGTATGATATTATGAGTTCTTTCGAACAATACCCTACACAATATATAAAAAGAAAATTTATTTTTCAAGTAACTTAATTAATATCTCGGATAATTACTGACATTTTTCTCAAAAATCATTATCAAACATCCTGCATCGATAGATACCTCGAGCACCTGTCAACTCTCCCGCTGACGACCAGAAAAGTAAAGTTTGTGTGTAATGAAAAAATGAGTTTTTCTGAAAAACTATGTTACCTAGGAAAATCTCTATAGTTTTCCTGCAAGGTTTAAATAAACTTCTACTACCCCTAACTTTTTTATATTTTTAGTTTTAGTAGATTCGGAAATAGAGGAGGAGGGAGGGGAACATATTTTTGCAGTGCATTTTCAATGATATCTCTGAAAATATAATACTTAAAATTAAAACAAACATATTTTCGAGTTTGGTATTACAAGATCTTTTACACGATAGACAAAAAGCAAACTTTTCTTTTCAAGTAACTTAATTACCCCCCTAAGTTTTTCCTAAACATATTTGTGAATGGCTAATAATCTGGAAATATGTGGGTAAAAAGGATTTATTAACGTTCCCAAGTTTGAACTTACCACGTCCCACAGGAATGATCTTATAATGGTTCCATTTTTACTTTTAAGTATGGAACCATAAAAATTGTGATGGGTCGCAGAGTTCTTAATAAAACGAATGTACGTTGCTGTTAAAAAATGCCTGAGAAACACTGCATTAGATTAATGAAAATGACAACAGTTTTGTAGAGACACATGACATAACAATTGTGCATTTATTTAATTACATGCTAATAAATTAATAAAAATATTCACATAAAATAAACTTGGAAATGCTGCAAAACTTTAACATCATTAAATAGATATTGCACTTTAAAGAAAAATAGTGGTTTTGCAATAGAAAACAAAGCTTTTACAATTACAATGAATATGATATAAACATGAGTAAAATGAGTGATGTAGGTAATGAGAATGAAGTTTACTGAATTACAGTAATTTAATTTATTTTGTTTACTGATTTGTATGGCTGTATTTATGGTGATCACATACTAATATTTGTCTTTGGCACAAGAAAACATTTTCTTTGGTTATTTCAACTCTTTGGTTATTTCAACAGATTATTTATTTTTTACTACTGTTTTCTCAAATTTTTTTACTCATATTTAAAAGAAATAGAAAAACAATATATATTACTGAACAAGTAATAATGTAAAATTTTATGGCTAATTTTATTTTAAAAATGTTTCTAACTATCCCTAACTTTTGATCACATCTGAATATTTTAACTAAACTTGGGGCAAATCTTACTTGTCAACAGAGGCAAAGACTGGAGAGCCAAAAAGGTTCTCTATTTTTGTTCACTTTGGCATTACTGGGCAGGAGTCGATGCAGGTTTTTTTTTCTTGGGGCCCATTTTGTGAAAAGTAAAAGCTATTTTGTGAAATTTATTATATTTTTATATAAAATAACATTTTGCAACAAAAGATGAAATCCAGCTACTGAAATTTAAACCTAGCATTTAATAATAATAACTTCTTTAAGTCCTTCTGCTAAAGTTTTTTTTCCCCGGGCAAACTTGTTTTTTTTTTTTTTGCTTATTATATATTGACATTTTAAAACCTAACAAAATAAAAATATTTAATGAAGAGTATGCTTTTATGGAATGGATTTTTGTGAAGGGGCCTGTTTTATTAAATGGATTTTTGTGAAGGGGCCCTAAATAGGCACCAAATTTTTCATGAATTTACCCCTGGTGGGATTTAAATATTGGAGGATACAATGATGATTTTGGCATGTAGAAAATGATTTTTCAGATTTAATTTGAACATATATTATGTATTATGTATATATATATACGAGAATTAATTTTGAAATACTAGATTCTTAGATGAAAGTCAAAGTTGGAAGACAGTTTCCCAACAGAGTGAAAAGTATCTAGGCCAGGGTTGAAACACAGGACCTTGGATATACACTGACAATACACGCAAATGACAATGGGACTACTGACAATAGGAGCTACCCAGATCATATCCCAGAAAAATTTCTTTAACTTTGACCTGAACCTAAGAATTATATATTACTTGTTTACCCCTGTTACTATTCTGCATGCAATCATACAAAGTAGATACTTGGTGTGCCATATTCGACTGTTAATCAATATTTGGGGGGATATAATTTTGCATGAGTTAATGTTATAATTTTCTTTTTTCCTTTTGCAATGTCCCGTGCTTATATTTTGATATTATTTTAGGTACAATATTACAAAGCATTCACTATAAAAATAAAATGTTTACTTGTTCTTTTTAAATCTTTGAAAATCCAACAGATTGTAATACATTAAAATATAACATTTTAAAATCTTTTCAGCATGTAGAGTAGGGGTGCACTACCTTTTTAAGCGAAGGGCCACTTACAAAAATGACTAGGTTGTCGAGAGCCACTATCAGTAGAATTTTGTTTACAGGAGTTGTGACGGGGGGTAGCCCCCTAGGTTCCTTCCTTCCCAGTCAATGTATTCAGTTCTGTTGGCAAGGATATATCAACAGTTTACGTTTGTATTTATACAAGAGATATAGCTAAGATTATTTTCTAAGAGTGAAAATATTCCTTGACTTTATTTGAGGGAGTAAATTTAGCTTTAAAGATTGCCAGTGTCGAAAAAAAATTCTGCTTTCATGAATGAAGGTGGGGAGGAGGAGAAACATATATTATTCAAAATTGTACTTATTAACATATTCAGTCATAAAATGTGGATATCAAGTAGGGCTGCACAACCTTTATAAGAGGTGGGCCAGTCACAAAAATGACCGGATTGTCGAGAGCCAACATCCGTAGGGTGAACAAAATTTTGTTTTGGGGAAGGAGGGGGAGGATTGGCCTAAAAGTTCATAAAAATGGGGGGGGGGGGGGGCTAATTTTAAAAGGAGAGTTAGCTCCCTATACTCAACCACCTCCTTAGTCAGTATAACCCATTTCAGTTGGCAAGGATAGACAAATCTTGCATTTATTTTCCATGCGCAATTGACAATATTTATAGTTTTTTTCCTAGTGATTGACAAAATTCACAATTTTTGCCCGTTCGACGATATTTGCGATTTATACGCATCTAATCAGTAAAATTCGCGGTTTTTACGTACCTGACCGGTAAAATTTGCAATTTTTATGTGGCGGATCGGCGAAATTTGCGATTTTTTCGCAACCGATCGGCAAAATTCACGATTTTTACGTGCCCGAACGGCAAAATTCATGATCTTTACGTGTCCGATAGGCGAAATTCGTGTTTTTAATGTGCCTAATCGACGAAATTTTCAATTTTTATGCGGCCGATCGGCAAAATTTGCGATTTTTACTGGCCTGATCGGCAAAATTCGTGGTCTTTACGTGCCTAATCAGCGAAATTTACAATTTTTACGCACCTGATCGGCAAAATTCACGATTTACACGCATCCTATCGGCAAAATTCCCAATTTTTACGCCCCCGATCAGCAAAATTTACTATTTTTACGCAGCCGATCGGCAAAATTCGTGATTTTTACGTGCCTAATCGGCGAAATTTGTGATTTTTACGCACCCGATCGGCAAAATTTGTGATTTTTACGCACATGATCGGCAAAATTCGTGATTTTTACGCAGACGATCGGCGAAATTTACAATTTACACGCACCCGATCGGTAAAAGTAACGATTTATATGCACCCGATCGGCAAAATTTGTGATTTTTACAGGCCCGATCGGCAAAATTCACGATTTATACGCGTCCGATCGGCAACATTCGCGATTTTTACGGGCCCGATCGGCAAAATTCACGATTTTTACGCAGGTGATTGGCGAAATTTACGATTTGTATGCACCCGATTGGCAAAATTCGCGATTTTTACGTGCCCGAACGGCAAAATTCATGATTTTTACAAGCCCGATCGGCAAAATTCGTGATTTTTAAGTGCCTAATCGGCAAAATTCACGATTTTTATGCACCCGATCAGCAAAATTTGGAATTTTTACACACCTGATGGTCGAAATTCACGATTATTACGTGTCCGATCAGCGAAATTAGGAAAATTTCGTGATTTCTATGCACCCGATCGGCAAAATTCGCGATTTTTTGCGTCCGATCGGCGAAATTGATCCGCGGGCCACAGGTTGTGCACCCTAATGTAGAGTATAATAAAAGATTCTTAATAGATATCATTGTAAAATACTGCTATCAAAAACAAATTATTTCTTTGTTATTAGGTTTATTTTGGTAGCTATTCACACAATTTCATTTTATATATCTAAAACCATCACTGTTTTACAGATAATGCAGAAAAAAATGTTTTATATTACACTTTAGTAACATAACATGCTATGAAGATTTTTATTATCTAATAATATTCAGATAAAATCAATTATGTATAACAAATTCTTTCTGACTAAAATAGATTTTTGAAGAACAAAAACATTGTAAACATAATGAAAATCTTAATTGACAGCTTTATGCAATGTGACAAAATATTTAACAGCTCCATTTAACAAGCAACCAAAAAGTAAAATCTTAAAACAGACTCAAAATTTTTACGAATATAAATGCCACCATGACAATTGTGTACAAGTTTTCTGAATACAATTCTCATACTCAATATTTTTCAGAACATTGTTAATCATTTATCTGTATAAAAAAAAAATAAAAGTATTAATACTTTAAAAGATATCAATAATATATACTAACAAAATGAGAGACTGACATGATGGTTTTGTGTTAACAACTGTAAAGTTTGACTTACTTCTATGACTAGGGCAAGGATGACAGCCTGTTTCTTTTAAATGGATAATTGCTTTTTAAAGATGTCAATATGGTACAAATATACTAAATTCTTAAAAATTTCAAAACAACCCATTCTTATATAACTAACACATAACATAATAATTATTGTATTAAGAGACAAGGTAGACCTGTAGCTCAAAAATTATGGAAGAAGCTTAAATAGCCACTTTTAAACAAATTAACTGAACAATTAGGTTTATCAAAAACTATTAAATATTTAAAAGAATAATTAAATCATTCAAATTATTAGTATTAATATATAAAATAAAAATTTTAAATAATTTCAAATCAATAAATTAATAATTCATTAAAAAAAATAGAAAATGAAACAAAACAAACTCTTTGAAACAGCGTATAAGAATTTTAATTAAAAAAACATGTCTTGATTTTTAATGGTGAGGACTTATAAGCCCCTCTCTTTCCTACACCTCTGATGTAAATTTTTTGTTACATACAAATCATTGTTTTAAACTACACTTCAAAACAAAAATATTTCAGACTAATTCAGAACATAAATTTTGATGATTTTTCTTTTTTTCCCCAATTAAGATGAAACCGACAATGGCTCTTTCTTGCACCAAGCCATGAAATGGCATTTTCTATAACCAAAGATGTACTTTAAAAATCTAAATATATTCCTGTTGCTACAATGCCAAGTTACAGAAAATTATTTCCTTTAACCCATTCCAGACAGCTGGGTCATATATGGAACACCTTCATTTTCGTAACCACAGACGATGGATCACCACCATCTTACTAGCTAAGTGGTTATCTAAGAACGGTAAAAGACAGAGCTCCCAAGCATTTGGAAGAAAATTTAAATTTTTTTAGCTCCTTACATGTCTTTGAAAAATAATGTATCATCATTAAAAATCATATATCTTTGACTTAGAACAGCTTTCTCAAAGTTTTATCTCTTCTATGTTCAAATACCCAATGCAAACAAAAATCTTCTTTTTATAAAAATTATAATATTTTATAAAAAGAAACTTTTTATTTAAAGTTTCTTTAAATTTATGCATGCCTCTTGACTTTCTGTTTGTTAAATTTTTTTTCCTCACAATAAATTAGAATTAAGCTATGATTTTTTAAGCTTATTTTTTTTTTTTTTTTTTTACATTTATTTAATTAATGCATTATATTCTGCTTTGGGTCAATTTCATTGTTAATTCTAAAAGGCATTTTCCAACATTAAAAGTGAAAAAGATGATAAATTAAGACAACATTGCATTGTTTGTTCGCAATCAAAGCAAAACAAAAATGTTGATAAACAATCTTGCTATTGAGTGCAAAAACAGTAATGTTGGATCATGTGTTAACCCATACTTTGCAATTTACCATGTAAAAAAGAATTTCTGAACTTAATATCATTTACAAACTTTATTTGTGCATGTTTTTTACTTATGATGTTTCTTTTTTTTATTTCTATAGTGTGTGTTTCCTTCATACATATGTACAAAAATTAAAAAAATCATTAAATGTGTGTTTTTTATTAGTTCTTTAAAATCTTCATTGATATCAAATAAATGAAATTTATAAATATTAACAAATAATGGCTGGATTACAAAAATGTGTCTTTATCTATTTTATGTAAAAGAATTAAGTTACTTAAATGAAAAAATATTGTTTTACAGAATTTTTTTTTAAACTAGGCTTAGCCAAAAAATTTGCATCATCCTTTTGTGACCACAGATGAAAGATGACTGCAGCCTTTCTCCAACACTATGGAAGAAAAAGAAACTGTCTGGAATGGGTTAATAGTTAATAGTGCAACATGTCAAATAAAAGATCTTCAAGGATTTTACAGTGATCCAGAAGGAAAAATTTACTAACGCTAACAACATTCTTAATTTTCAGCCGTGGAATGTAAATGATAATGAATTCAACAAAATTTTATGTTCTCAAAATTTCATACTGAATTTAATATTTATTCCAGAAAATTAATATTCACATCTAATCAACAGATAACAAAATTTATTCAATTTACATCAATGGTATATGTTATAGATATACTGTCATTACCACATCAACATCAGGTTATCAAATATAAAAAATAAATGAAAATGAAATGAAATTAATTATTTTTTGTCAATATAGAATTGTTTTCGGTCAGGAGCATATTTCTTGAATATGCAGGAATGAAATAAATACTATAATAAATGAAATATCAATATGATGAATGATGAAAAATATGACCACATTAACATGAATTCCAAGTGTAACAATTGAGATAAAAGGATAAAGCCAGGTAAGCATGTAAAAAATTGGCCTCAACTAAGATTTTGCTTTTTTACAAGAAGGGGGGGGGGGGGTAGCTCCTGGAATTAGGATTGTTCTCAAGATTTCAAACTGAACTAATGATTTTTTTTATTCTAGAAAATTAATATTTACATCTAATTAACAAACTTCAAAAGTTATTAGTTTACAATGTCAATAGAATATTTATACAGAATTATGATCATCACCTTGTTAAACTACCAAATATGAAAAAATAATTAAATGAAGCATTTTCAGTAACATAGAGCTGTTGTTGTTGAGCAGCATATTTCTTGAATGATGAAGATTTATCAGAAAATGAAGAAGGAAATGAATATAATAAATGAAATATCAATATGAAAAATGATTAAAAAAATTATCACATTAATTTATGTTCCAAGAGTCACAATAATAATTGAAATAGAACGATAAAGTCAGATAAGCATATAAAACTGGTCCCACCTCAGATTTTGACTTTTTGGGAAGGAAAGGAGGGACTCCTGGTACAAGTGGGATTGGCACACTTTACAGCAAATAAATAATCTGCTACTAAATAAATAAATAAATAAATATAATAATACTTTTTGCTAATAATAACTATTAAATCACAGGAAAATCAACAATATATAAATGAACTGATAATTATAATATAATACAAAAATGTATATCCAATTAATATAAAATGCATAAATTGAAAATAAAAGAAAAAGGAAAACAAATAAAAATATATGGAAAAAAATCCATGAGTATATATATATATATATATATATATATATTATACAATAAAACTTTTTGCAAATAATAACTATTAAATCACGGGAAAATCGGCAATATATAATAAATGAACCAATAAGTATAATACAATACAAAAATGTGTATCTAATAATGTAAAATGCACAAATTGAAAAAAAATGAAAACAAATAAAAGTATATGGATAAAAAATCCAAGAGCATATACATAATATATGTTGATTTATAAATACATTGATTTATTAATATCTTAAATAGATATTTATTTATTAATTATTATTATTAATAATTTTTTATTTTTTTACAGAATAGCTCGAACTGCTATACATTTTCTCTTGTGCTGCTATAATTTGAATGTTTTAAGTTATTTAACAAAAATAACTTCTGATTCTAAGTGGGCAACTTCAATTTATCTCAGTAGTGTATTTGAATAAATCATTGTTGAGTCAATCATGTCTGCAACTAAATATCTAAATCTTTGCTATCTTAAATCGTAGTGAACACTAATAATATGTGTGAAATTAACAAACAGCTTAAAGAATGTCTAAAATCTAGTGTTGAGTGAAAAAAATAAAATTTTGAGAATAACTTTAAAAATATTATGAAGTGTTGACAAAATTATAGAAGATTGGATTAAAAATCTCACAACTGAAGAAGCTGAAGTAATTTTTATTCCAAAAAGATACAGTAGACAATGAAAGTGAAATCTCAAATAATTAATTGTTCTATCTGTGTAAGAAATTTTTATGGGATGGTGTGAACTACTTAAGGGGTCAACAACAGTTGCAAAATCCTATGGAAAACAGACAATATTGACATATCTTTTTTTCAGGAACTACTGAAGCGATTTCAATAATATATTTTTGATATTATAATGAACTGTACATCAATCATTTTGTTTTTCTGGAAAATAAATTCCTTTTTAGTAATATTATTTAAAAAAGACAAACTAGAATCTTTTGCTTGTGAAATCACATAACTATATAAATTTTTACTTTTATTTCTTGCCGAATGACCAATTTATAGCTCAGTGACTGCCAAAACTATTAAAACAAAATTATTAAAATCGCTTAATTTGTTCCCAAGAAAAGCCACATCAATTTCACCTGTTTTCCATAGGATTTTGCAAGTGTTGTTGCTCTCTGATTATGCATTAAAAAAAAAAAATGCATCAATAAAAGTTTTTATCATTGTATTTCAGAGAAAAATGTGGCTTAATGTTATCAATTTAAAAACCAAACCTTTCTAAATAGCATTTTTAAAATGCATATTTCAACTGTTGTTGAATCAATGAAATTTATTGCTGTTCTTATGAGAAATGCATAATTATGTGTGTTAGATACTAGGGATGTAACAAATAGTAATTTGGCCAAGTATCGATACATACTTTTTAAGTGCATATAATAAAATGACATGACTTGTAGTAAATATAAATTACAACGCTACTAGCATGATTTTATCTGTATATACATGTAATTCATGTACATTTCAGCTAAAATAGGAACTGATTCCACTGTTAAATATACATTTTAAATCATTTATTATTTTTTATTAAATACAAAAAATTAAGAATTTGAATTTTTTCCTTTTATACTCAGACATATCAAATTGATTTTCTGCAAGTCATGATGGTTAGTTATTTCCATTAAAATATAAAGAATATTCGCCTCTATGATCTAGTGATAATCTTTCAAGTTAATGAGTGACTAATATACTTTTAAAATAGCCCTTGGTCAAGAAATTTGTGCATCGAAATTCACTTATGATTTAAAATATGAAATATTTTGTATTTTATCCAATGGTTGGAGTATCATAGTTGAGATTTTTTACAACAGAGCAAAAATATGTTGGGACCAGGACTCGAACCTGGGTACTTTGGTTTGCCGTACCACCGCTCTCCCTACGATATCCTGGCTGGCATATTTTACTCATAAAATTAAGTTAGTGTTATGTTGGGATAGCTCAGTAGGGAGAGCGTTGGTATGCCAAACCAAAGTACCCAGATTCGAGTCCTGCTCCCGGCATATTTTCGCTCTGTTGGAAAAATCTCAACTATGATATTCCAAACCATTGGATATAATTTACTTAGTTGAATACGCTTTCCTCTGTTCATTATTTTGTATTTTATTAATCAAAGTTACAGTCCTTGTTTGAAGGCTGCTTAAATATGCAGCAATAAAAATGCTTTTATTTATATAACATTATTATTTGTGTTTATTTTGAACATTAACAACCTAACAATACAACTTAAACTTTTACGGGGGGGGGGGGGGGGGGGGGATTGGAAGCTATCTGGCAAAATTTTAAAAGGTGGTAGAAGGGACCGAAATAAGCATTTTTTAGCATAGAAAGTGTATCCAAAAAGGATGCATATATTGGCACTTACATGATGTCTTTCATTGCACCTTTCACATTTTTCTTTGTCACCAGTGCTTAAATGGGCCATTTCCAGACAAACATCATTTAGGTTCCCTCTACCAGCTTCTAAATTTTTTCCGGTGCTATTCCAATCACCATGTATACAATTTAAAATTGAGTTAGTGTTATGAGATTTGTTTAACAATACATATTGAATATAATTCTGGAATATTTTATATTAAATATATTTAAGGCTTTTCTTAAAAAGAATAATAATACTGATGAACAATGCGAATCTTTCTGACACATTAACAAAGACATTTTTATGTGTGCAGGGAATCTGCAGACATTAATATTAAAGTGCTTTAGAATTGAATGGCATTTTTCATTGTTTGAAAAATGTATTACATATATAATTGATTGTTCCTCAATAGCTGTGTTTCTAAATTCGGCTTAAATTTTTAACTTTGATACCGCTTTTAAAAAGATTCTTAGACTTTAAAGAAAATAGAGAAATGCTATTCGACTTCTTAATATGTAAGAATATCTGCAAATTTTGTACATTTAAGCATGAAAATGACTACATGAATGTGTCAGAGAGTAGCAAGTTTGAATTTGTGAAAATCATTGTTAAAAAGAAGAAAAATTATTTTTATCCTGGATTTATGTGGATAAATATCGAACAGTATTTCATTTGTCAAGAAGATTGGAATTTGTTACATCCCTATTAGGTATGCTAATTTTGATTTTTTACAATTTGCTTCACATTTTTATTGTATTTATATTTAATTTGCACGTGTGCTTTATTAAAGTTGTATTTATTCTACTTTTATTTTCACAAAGTTTCATTTTAAGTTGTGTAAATCATCCAACCACCAAATTATTCTGTATTTGGGTTCTTTTCTCTGGCCTGATACAATTAAGAGGATTAGGGTAAGGATGAAAAAAATCCACTAATTTCAAATTATGAAAAAATAAAATTAAGACTTTTGAGCAACAATACTTTGACAATACAAGTATTACTTTGTATTAAGGGGAACTGACAAAAAAATTAAGAAAATCTTAGTTGAAACCTAATTTATATGCTTACCAAGCTACAACCAGAGTTGGGCAGTATAGAAAATATATGTATTTGAAATACATTTGTATTTTGGTAATATATTTTTTAATGCTTTCCCCAAGTATTTTGCATTTTCAAAATACTCAAAATACATTTTGACAGATTTCAGACTATCAGGTTAAATTTGCAGATCAACTCCATTTGCAGCAATTTTTTTTCTTTTGCATTGTATATTGTTTTTCATTTTTATAACATATACATTTTATTCTTTAACCCTTAGAATGCCAATATTTTTTACTACAGTTGGCTCATGATTGCTCCCAGATGACAGTTTTTACTATTTTTTCTACCACTATTTCCATATAATAATCTTCGTCATATATTTCTAAAAGAAATTTACATAGATTATTGGTTGAAAATAGTGGTAGGAAAAAAAAATAGTCATCTTTGGCTGCCATAAGTAATACACATGGACATGTATATCGTTGGTAGTCAATGGGTTAAATGAAACTGAATTACTTCAATGAAAATTTTTATATTTCCATACAGATTTAAAAATTCTATCTTAAAATATTTTTCCTTACCATATATAATTGTTCTCTCATAGACTGATTTATTTTCTTCATCAGTTTTGCTACTTTACTTTGGAAATTTATTTTGCATTTTGGTCTCTTAAAATCATTATTTTACATTGAAAATGATTTTTGTATGTATTTTGCCCAACTCTGGCTGCAATCTTTATTTCATTTAGTAGCAAGTTTGAATGACAGTGCAAACAACATCAAGGAACTATGGAAAGACACAAACACAAATTGTGCAACTATGAAAAATAATTAGCTAACAGGAATACCAGCTAGCAGAGAGAAAACAGATCGATTTAAAAAAAAAAAAAAAAAAAAACCTTCTGCTTAATTATTTTAAAATCAATACTTTGGCACATCTCTTGTATTTTAAAAGCTATTACATTTATAATTAACAGCATGCAAAAAAACAAAACAAAACAACAACAACAACAATACTGTTAGTAAAACTGGAAATTTGTAAACCTGATTGGTCTGATGCACATTTTGCAGTATCACAGAAAAAAGAAATGTGCAATTCTACTTCCACACAGACAATAAATGAAATAAACCTTAACATTTTTGCTCAATTCTGAGCCATAGTTTATGTAGTGACATTTTAAATGATAGATTTAAACATTTGCAAAGTTTACCCCAGACAGTTTCAGGAGGATGCTTACCTTCACTACTCTTTGGTTTAAAAAATAGCACCCTTCTTTTCCGTCATCCAAAAATAGCACATTTCTTTCCTCTCATCTGAAAAATAGCATTGTTCTTGCCCTCAGTAAAAATATGGCATCCTTACTGCCTTTTCTTTTAAAAAATTGCTAGCAAAGTAAAATACTGACTCACTATCGTGTCTTGGAAAGAGAGTCCTGACTTTTAAATATTAAAAGTGTCTTTTAAAATGAAAAGAATGTCTTTAAAAATGCCCTTTTAAAATAGCAGCACCCTCCTTTTTTTTAAACCAGGGGAAAACTGTGCAATTGTTATAATTTACACCATGGAAATAAATGAAGAAAACAGATACAAACATAATATGCAATATGAAATGACATAAGCAAATATGAGAGCCAAAAGAAAAATGCACAATTCATAAATGAAATAAGTACTGCTATTTTTAAAATAACTCTCTACCTCTCAAATGACCTTACAGAGACTGTGGCTTTGACTTCTCCTTACACAAGTGAATTTGGCAAATTTAACTAATTACTCATAAATACCTCAAATTAGAGTTGCACTTTTGTAAGTAAAACTTGAAGCAATACAGTCTTAAAACATCTATTAAAATTACAATTATTACATTCAAAAGTATGTAAGAACTGCTAGAAAAACTGAAAACAGAAGTTATATAAACATCACATTTACAAAACTACTAAGTGACCACAATAAATGTAGAGTGTGTTCATGATTTCTCCTTGAGGAGCTCCACAGAGGCGTTTATAATTCAATAACATCACCCCCAAGTTATTCAGTGCGATAAATAAGCTTTCATAAATTCTTCCAGAGGAGCTCATCAACTACCAATCTCCTGAAACTTGTTTTGGGAAAAGATACAGCTAAAAGAATCCCGTGACTGAAACTGTCATTTTACCACTGCCATTGGTCCATTGTATTACTGCACAAAATGTTGTTCAAAAACCCATATTCTAGAGTGTTTAGCAATAACGTCAATTACTCATATACTGTTCAACCACGCTTCTAAGAACCCCAGTTGGCAGAATGCCAAGCCGATTCCATTCACACTGTAGGGAGAATAGCCCCAGCAAAAGAAACTGAAATCACCACTTTTTATATTAGGCAGCGTACTTGCGGCTTATGGACTTTCCCATTTTCGCCCATGCACAGTTCGCTCCAGGGTTCTATCAAGCGTGGTGCATCAGTATTTGATATTAAATAGGGAGAAAATAATTTTTTTATATTAAATAGGGGAGAAACCGTGAATGCACCCATAATATATTAACTGCACATGCACATTCATAAATAGTCAATCCAAACATGCTTAAAAAAATTAAATGAAAAAAAGTTATGGTCTTACTTTACAATTTCAGTGTTTACAGAATATTAACATTCACATAAATTTTTAAAAAGAGTATTATATTTGCACAATATAATAATATAGCTATGTACACATTAAATGTAAAGTATTTTTAATTTGTATTTCAGGTAGGTTTTGCCAAAAAAGGCCCAGCTCACAAAAAAAGAAAAAAAATTCATGATAATTTAAAATTTTAAACAGGCAATTAAATTCATTAAAATTAAAACTATAAAGAAAAGGAAAACTGAGAAATTATATAAAAGAACATCTGTAATATAATGAACATTTTCTAGTAAATGACAATTTTCAGAAAATAAAATTTAAATACTATAAACCACAGATATAAATAAATAAAAACAAAACTTTCATAAAATATTTGGCTTCATATACACATATCAACACATATAATAACAACACTTTAGCATGTACATCATAAAGAAATATTGATAATATCATATCTCTTGTATGTGGCTGATAAAAACAAACAAAAAACTACTTTTGGCATTTTTCTTAGCTAAGAAGAAAAAAAAAACCCACAAAGTAATTCCATTAGCAATTCAAAATACATTAATAAATTTCAATATTAGTCAGCGCTCATTGATATTTTCTATTTATATAAAGTGTTTCAGTATAATGTTTAGTCATTTACAAACTTTAAGAGGTAGGTAGAGTATACAACAACAAATATTTTTTTGTGTAGGAAAGCACTATCACAATCTACTCATTCAGCCAAAATTACATTATGCTTTACTTCAATCTGAGTCTGGATTTTTCGCCATAACTTTAACAATATTAAACATATTTTAACAATATTTACGCAGCAGAATTAACTTGCTGTGTGCAAAATGCAATGAAATCACTAAAAGTGGTAGAAGTACACAGTGATTTGGTCACTGTCCACAAGGTCAATTATATTCTGAAAAGTGGATAGCTACTTTACTTCCACTAACTTAACAACCCGAAAGTAGCTACCCTCAGAGTCACACAGAAGGTTGCTATGTATCTGTGAGATACATCTCACAAAGTAAATTAAAAAAAAAAAAAAATTGACAAATTTCTCAATGAGGGGAATAAGACATATGCTTTTGAAATACATCTGTTTCAGAAACAAGTAATATTCCAGTTCTAAATATCTAGTTTTCATAAAAATTAGAAAAGTTGAGATTTTAGAGTTTTGGACTAAGGAACGAGATATGATTCCTTCATTCCACAACGTAACACAAAAACATTTTTTTTTTCTCCTTGGAAAATGATACCACACTTATGTGAGAATCTTTATATGTAATTTTAGACTTTGGGGATAATTTGAACTAATTTTGGGGACACATACTAATTGACCGTTTTCTAATTACTGAAATTGTATTTCAAATATTTAAAGGTGTTGCTACCATTTTTACTTGTTAAAGGATTTGGTAATTATGTATTCAGAGTTAATGTTTTTACAATTTAGAGTTTTTAGAGCCCGTGTTTACAATTTAAAAATTTGATTTAATATTTAACTAATGTAGGGAAATATTTTTTTTAAATAAAACAAATAGAAAATTCCACATAAATGAACATGTGAAACTAGAAATATTTATTAAAATGTATTATATAATGAGTAATAATTATAATAAAAAAAAACAGGAATATATAATTTTTTAAAAGCTTTCTCTAACTCTTTATTTTATAATACACTTGTGAAAATTTAAATCATGCAAAAATATTTAAATTTTATATAGTAATAGTGTTGTCTAAAAACATGAAAAAATGTAGGGGAGCCCGGTACACACTGGACCTATGGGCACAGTGGACCCCCCCCCCCCTAGTATTTTATTAATTTAATTTTTTTTAAGCTTCTCTTCTATCCTAATAGACAACAGCACTGCACTGATTATTTATAGCCTTCAAAAAATATGTTTAGCCCAGATTTAACTATTTTAACCTGATTGGTTGTTTTGAGCTTCTAAAAGTAAAATTTTTCATCATCATATTTTAATTTTTTTAGTAATTAAAGGTTGTAGATAAATAAGATAAAACAGCTTTCTTGCAAAACAAAGATACTTGTTTTTATTTAACTTTAAAGTTAATATGTTTAAAAGAATGCTATAAACAATATTAATATGATTATTTGTTTAACTTCAACATGGGGCACAGTGGTCAACAATCCACTCTGCTCCTGTAATGCAAAATGTTCAAAATATTTAATAATTGCTTCTTTTCTATAAAGAAATGTTGTTTTAAAGTAGTTATTTAACTGTAAAATAAATTAAACAAAGAAAAATAACAATTTATTTAACATAAGAATAAAAATATTTTGTTTTGTATTTACTGCCTTTGATAAATATAACTGTAGTCTAATTGATGATGATTCTATTCAAGTAAGATTCAGGAAACACAAATTGAATGGAAATCAGTTTACTTTTCCCAAAACTGTAGATGAATCTGATGTTGATGTCAATGATTTCATAATGTTGCTCCCAGACCCAAAAGTATTTCATGAAAATTCCAGGCTCAATCTAACTCATAAGTATTTTGGAGTTTTTAATGTGCACTGATTTTTTTTTTTTTTTTTTTTTGTACTTGTAATAACTTCAAATAAATTGCAATTGTTCCTGTATTAATCTGTTATTATTTTCAAAATATAATTAATTTTTTTGTTTTTGTTTCAAAATGTTACTTGTAAATTTATATTACTATGTTATTTTGCAGGTAAAGGGGAAATAAAAAATAATTAGATTAATGGAAAATAGATTTATATTGTATTTCAGATAATACTTAATAGCAGTCCACTGTGCCCCGGTGGGTGGACCAGTGTGCCCCACTCCTGGGGCACACTGGTCCACTTTATGGGTACATATAAAAATTTTCTTTTGGAAAAATGTATTGAAAACTATGTTCTGAGAAAATTATGATGAATGTATAAAAGTTTAAGGAGTATTCAAAAATATTTTCATGCAGATTGGTTTGTCGGTTAAAGAGAAAAAAAAAATTAACTGAAAAAGTGGTCCACTGTGTACCAGTCTCTTCTATAAATTACATGATATAAAAAATATTTGTGGGAAAAAAAGTGTTTTTTATAAACTTGCATTATAATCATAATTAAAAAGTAGATAAAAAAAAATGGAATAAGATTAAATAGAATAGGTCAATTTGAACCAAGAGGGAATTCAAGAAAATCATCTATTTATGTCACGCTAATTAAATTATATCACATAACTACAACTAGTAATATGACAATTTGAATCTAAAAATAAATTTCATAATAATAATTGAAAAATGCAATCTATATATTGTCAGATTATAAATTATGTAATATAAATACTAAATATTAATTTATCCAATTAATTTTAATGCTTAATATTAACGATAAACTGATATTAAAAAAAGTAAATTTTTATATGATGAATAATATTAAAGTATAAACATATCCATAAATCAAAAAAATCCCACCAATTAATCTTTATTTAGACATAAAATAATAATATAAGAATAATATTGTAATTGATTTTAAATATAGATTTATATATATTGATAAGTAATGTAGTATTAAATGTAAGAACCTACAATTCATGGATATTACTATACCATGCCATAACCATATAACCAGTATAAACAAATAACCAGCAACTGAAACTTCACTTCCTTTTTTTTAAAATATAAATAAATAAGGTAAGTATATAATTTAACCCATACAACATCACCCCCACCTCCATAATCATTCAAAAGAATGCAGCCGTACATAACTAAACTTACCTTATGTCCACTAGACAACACCATCCCACTTCCAATAATCATTAATAAAAATGTACCTTCTTAAAAGCTTACGTTAGTCATCTGAAGAAACTTGAACGCTAATGTTAAGACTACGGGAAGGTTCTTGACAGATTTCTTGCTCGCATTTTAATTAATTTTTTTTTTTTTGCATAGGATAGCTGAGTCCTTAATGTTGTTAGTTTTTACTTTTTCGATTTTGGTTCCAGTTTTTTTTATATAAGGGTACTTTCACTTTCAGAACCGGTTCTGAAATTTAAAATGTCTGCTTATAAAAAAAACTAACTAAAATCAAAAAAGTAAAAACTAACAACGTTAGGGATCGACCTCAGCTATCCTATGAAAAAAAAAATCATTTAAAAATATTAAAATGTGAGCGAGAAATCTGCCAAGAACCTTACCATATACTTAACATTAGCTTGAGTGTTTCTTCCCGTGACTAGTGTAGGCTCTTAACACATAACTAACCTCCATTTTTAAGCAGTGTTAGTTTTGTGTGTGTGTGTGTGTGTGTGCATGTTTGTGGAAAAAATAAATCACAAAAAAAAAAAAAATCTAAATGTGTAATATTAATTTAATGAGATGTGAAGGATACCCATAAAAAATAGCATGTTGATAAACTGATTTTAAATTTAATTCTGTGAACAAAGTTTAGTAAGATATTAACATAAACAGATTAATGTAAACATGAGTTATAATTAGTGAATAGGTTTACTTTGAAAGGAAAGTCATTTCGCTTATCGTATAATATATTAATGTTAAGATTTTTGTTTTCATTAAGTAAGGGAAACTGGTACACAGTGGACCACTTTTTCAGTTTTTTTTTTTTTTCTCTTTAAAGGACAGACCTATCTGCATGAAAATATTTTTGAATATTCCTTAAACCTTTTTACATTCATCATAATTTTCTCAAAACATAGTTTTCCATATATATATTTTGGCACACTGCTCCACCCATCAGGGCACAGTGGACCGCTGTTAGGTATTATTTGAAATACATTATAAATCTATTTTTCATTAATCTAATTCTTCTTTATTTTCCCATTACCTCCAAAATAACATAGTAATATAAATTTGCAAGTAACATTTTGAAATTCAAAAAACAGAATTATTATATTTTGAAATTAATACAGGAACAATTGCAATTTATATGAAGTTATTACTTAAGTACAAAAAATTCAGCGCACATAAAAATTTGCAAATGAAATTCTAAAATACTTATGCGTAAGATTGAGCCTGGAATTTTCTTGAAATAATTTTGGGTCTGGGAGCAACGTTAAGAAATCATTGATATCAACAACAGATTCACCTACAGTTTCTGGAAAAATAAACTGATTTCCATTCAATTTGCATCTCATGAATCTTACTTGAATTGAATCATCACCAATTAGACTACAGTTATATTTTTCAAAGGCAGTAAATACAAAACAAAATATTTCTTACTATTTTAAATAAATTGTTAATTTTCTTTGTTTACTTTATTTTACAGTTAAATAAGTACTTTAAAACAATATTTCTTTACAGAAAATAAGCAATTATTAAATATTTTGAGCATTCTTCATTATAGGAGCAGAGTGGATTGTGGATCACTGTGCCCCATGTTGAAGTTCAATAAATAATCATATTAATATTGTTTATAGCTTTCTTTTAAACATATTAACTTTAAACTTAATAGCTGTTTTATCTTATTCATCTACAACTTTTAATTACTAGAAAAATATGGCGATGAAAAGTTTTACTTTTAGAAGCTCAAAACTATTAATCAGGATAAAATGGTTCACTCTGAGCTAAACATGTTCTCTGAAGGCTATAAATAATCAATCCAGTGCTGTTGTCTATTAAGATAGAAGAGAAGCTTGAAATTTTTTTTAATAAATAAGATATTAGGGGGTGGTCCGCTGTACCCATAGGTCCAGCGTGTACCAGTCTCCCCTATTAATTTTAGGTCAAGGATATAATATATGTGTGTGGTTTTAAAAAATATGGATCCTTAAAAAAATCACATTAATATACAAGTGACTTCCTTAATTCCGTTTTGCTCAAGTAACTGGTGAGTAGATCGAGACCCTGATTTCCCGTACAAAAATTGTTTGTAATAGCGTACTCTACTACCACTTAAATTTGTAAACATTATACTAAACACCCTGTATATTTTTCCTGGTCAAACTTTTGTACGATACAAAATATTTATGTTAGGTTTTATTATTTTATGACTTTAATTCAAATTTAGATTTTATTCATGAAACAAATGGATTTTATTTTTTTTTTAATCTCTTTAAACTTACAGCTTTAAAGTTTTTTAATTAATTCTGATTTATTTACTTTTAATAATAAAATACAAAGTTTAATTTTATTGTTCTTATATTTATAATTTTATTCATTAGTTCTAAAATCAATTTTTTTCATTAATAGCAATGTTAATTCAGTTTCATGAATAGCTAAGATTAGCATGATTATATGTCCCTTACATAATGAAAGACGTGTCTTAAAAAAGTATTTTGTTTCACACTTAAAATAATCTGCATAAAATCTGAAATTTACATACAAATAGTTCATCAATGAAAAACAAATCTGCAATCTTTAGAGCTTCCAGAATTATTTTTACATACTACTCTTTCTAAGAACATCAGTATACAGAGATTAAGCACGGTTTAAAAGAAAATCACCCTGAAAAATCTGGATCTAAAGATTTTAACAGAGCAGCAACTGGTTTAGCCTCAGCATACTCATCAAATAACTTTTCAGCTTCAGGTAGAACAACATTTTCTATTTGCGATATAGCCAAAATTATTGACTCTGGCAGCCAAACATATATGACAAATTGAACAGCAGGATTTTTCTCATCGATATAATATGCAGCCATAGCACTCTTGCATTTCTTAGCTGCAGAACGCTTACTCCTGTGAGAATCTTTTGCATCATCATAAAGAGGCAATAAGTAAAGCATAAGCTTCCTCAATTTATCATCATCTTTCACTGGTCCTGTGTAAGTTATATTACAAAGTTTTTTCTTACCACCCTTAACCGACTCTTCATATAAATCAAGATGTTTACTAGGAATAGACTTAAGTTTTATTTTTTTAAGATAATCATCAGCCTTACCTGATAAAATGCAAGAAAGAATTTTGTCTTCATATTCATTTTTAGAAGAACTTGTTTCACTTGATTTTACTGCATCGCCTATTTTTACACGTTTATGAGACTTCAAACCAGTGATCAAAATTTCTTTTTCATCATAAACAGTATCTGATTTGTCTATGCACACCTTTTTTGATAAATGCACATCTTCTTCACTTCTTCTTTGTTTTGAAGTTCCATGCTCCTTACTTTGAAGAATATTTTCTTCACGACATTCAGTTCTCTCTTTTGCTTGTATGTATCGATCTGCATGTGCAAGGATGCTTTCAATTGCCTTTGTTCTACATTCTGATTTTCCAACAAATAACTTTTTGGCTTCAGCCAAAGAAATATTTTTAACTTTTGAGATAGCAAATATAATTGACTCAGGTAAAAATACAGATGCTACATACTGAGCTCCAGTGTTTCTGTCTTTAAAAGAAGATGATGTAGCTAATGCTTTATCTTTTCCAGAAGAAATGCATTTATTCTTTAATGGATTATCCATTTTTTCATATAGTGGAAGCAAGTAGAATATTAGCTTTCTCAACTTACTGTCATTATTAATTGGTCCAGTAAATGAGACTTCATGCATACTTTTCGTTTTGCTTTTAAGCGACTTCTCATACAAATCATGATGCTCACTAGGAATTGTCTTTAACTTTACCTTCTGAAGATATTCATCAGCTTTACCAGATAAAATACATTTTATAATCTCATCGATATCAACCTCATTAAAATCAATTTCTTTAGATCCACAAGATTTGTCTTGTAACTGCACATTAACTTTTGATATGAAATCACTGGTATTCACTTTGGTCTCACTGTCACTATCTGCAGATTCTAACTCGGAATCATCAGATTCATTATTACGAGCACTTACCCTCTTTCTAATTGTTTGTTTCTTTGCGTTATCAATATACATTGGGCGTATTTTAATGTCACTTACATCAGCATTTGGATCTTTTTTTAGCATTTCTTCAACAAGAAAATAAGGATACGTTTGATCGAAAAATTTCATAGGATCGTCTTTATAACCGTCTTGTTTTCTTCTCAAATAAGTGGATGCATGGGATGTTAGGCCCTGATGTTCTTTGAGAACACCGGCATCTTTTACATCTTTAAGGATTTTTGTGTACATGTCCGAATCATGAAATAGATAAACATTCTTCAGAGGGAGCTTAAACGTTTTACCGGGCTCGTCACAATACCATATGCTAATTTTTTTCTGATTAGGATAATAGGCTCTAACTAGAGCTGGCCAGTATAAATGTTTGAATTTAGCCCAAACAATATCACCAGCCGATATATTCTCCGACCGGGGAGAAAAAAATTCTGATATATCAGGTAAACTAGTATCAGAATCAGAATTTTCTGATGAGCTTTTGGAATGCATATCTAAACACAAACTTAATATAAAATTACAACATAAATATTTAACTTAACAAATATTCAAGTGTTAATCAAAATGGACTAACGTTATTTTTCCAAATAGGATTGTCGTCAAACTTTCAGTACTCTCCACTTAATATTTTGTAAACATATCGATTTGAGTATTAAAACAATAAAATAGAAGAGTTTTATATCGGTCTGCGATCAAAACATTACGACATCAAACCCTCGAATTTGAGAACAACATCCTGATTGGCTGCGATAGTTTGTTGGTTGGTTGAATGGTTACAGGTAACCATTAAAGGGGGAGGCGGAATCAGGCCTATGGACAATAGACTAAACAAATAGATGGCAACGAGTCACGTGATTCCATCCCCCCCCCCATATAAGTATATACAGGAAACTCATTTTTATACTATTTAAATTTCATGTTATTTCTTTATTTTTCCGAATTAGAATTTATCAAATTATCAAATTAAACAAATAATGTAAAATCTGATTGCTTATTACTGATGAATACTTGGCAGCATCTCTTGTGATCACGTGCTAGTTCTGATCAGCTGTTTAGCTTTTTGTTTTGATTGCTTTTGCGTTCGTGATGTTGATAAGATATGTGGGAGTGTGGTTTACAAAATATTAATTTATATTTTTTCTAGATAATTCTCTCCTATAAAATTTAAGGCAAAAAGTTAAAAATTTGTTTATGAAAATGTTACTTTTGGGACTTTATCAAAAAACAGTTTGTTTAGTTCGATATAGTAGAAGTCTTTTTAAAAAGGAATCTGCGAAATACAAATCATTTAGACGCTATTCAAGCCACATAAATGAAAATAGCCGTTCAAACAAACGGAAACCAGAGTGGATTCCTTACAGTCATGCAAATATAGGTCTTTTTTTCCAGAAAAAGCCCAAATTGTGTCATCCTTTTTTATCAGACAGTTTTTTACAAAGGATTCTTGGTTGCACCGTTCCTAAAGAGGTGATATGCTTGACTAAAAAAGCCTTATTAGAAGTAGTTACTGTATTATGCATATATTACTTATTTAAGCATTTCAGTTGTTTGTATTGGGAATGTGTGTTTTTATTAGAAGAAACGTTAGTTATCATTTGTTAGCATAATTGTATGATAAAATGAGAAAAATAAATTAATTTTCACTTAAAAATGTAGATCTTCCCTCACCTTTCCTATTAATCCTGATGGGGGGGGGGGGAGGCGAAATAAATCTAGAAAAACACTGTCACCCCAATTCTTTAGAATTGCCCTGAGAATATTTATCTTTAATTTACAATTATCTGTCTAAGTGTTTACATCGTATGCATCAGAGTTTGCAATTACTCCCAATTTTTCTAGTAAATCCCTATCCCAGAAAGTAAATGAAACGTAATGTGTAAATTTTAGAACAGTGTGTTAAGAATTGACTCACAGCAGGGCTGAAATTAGTATTTTTGTCCCCCGGGGTAAACACTAATTCTGCCGTCTTCCATCCCCTCCTGCTTTAAAAAAAAAATGAAACAATTGCTAGAAAGCATAATAATCTTAATATTTTTAGGTTGATTTTCTTAAAAATTGACCAATTGTAATCATTTTGTTTAAATGTATATACATATAATACAAATCTTGTCATCACGATAATGTCTGAAATACTGAACCAATTTGAACTTAATTGGGAAAATAAATTGATCTACCAGTATCTTGGATGAATTTATTACTCAAGTAAGTAGCTGTTATAGTTTGTCTACAGGGACACATAAAAGCAAAAAAAAACAAACAAAAAAAAAAACACAAAACTTCATGATAATAACGTTTGAAATAATGAACCAATTAAAACATAATTGGGACAGTGTATTAAACTTGTAAGTATTGTGAATAAATTTATTAATCAAGAATTATTTTGGCACCCCTATGTGGTCACCTAATGGATAAACTGGCCCTGTTTAAAGCAAAGAGATAAAATCAATGGCTATGATGTCACGCACAGTTTTTTTTAAAAAAATCGGTTATGAAAAGAAAAAAAGTCACAAATTTAGGGGATTTTTTCCTTTAATGGCAACTTAGCCATTGTATTAAGTTATTGATTTGGCGCGGGCTTGAAAATCGCGCCAACCAAAAAGTCGCCAAACATCGTTGTGTGAGTGTAAAGCATCTGTTCCAATTCAGCAAATAAATTTTTACTTTGGGTTGTCCGCTTGAATAACTTTTTGTCCAAATTTCGTTATTTGTTTTTTGTACCAAAAGAGGAATAAAATGTTCTTTTGGCATCCCCTTCTATACTGGTGCCCAGGGTACATGGCCAAATTGCTCCCTCCTCCTGGTGTCACACTCCAGGGCTAGAGAATATAAGGGCTAGGTCATCCCTTTGAGAGGACCTATGCCGCCTTGTGACTGACTGCCCTCCCTACCGGAAGCTCCGTGACGTCATGGATTTCACACCCTCACGCTGCCCTAAAGAGAAGTATTGGTCATTGAGTACATAGGGTGTACATTTTTTTAAATAATTTGGCGGGGCTCAACTCTTTTTTACACGTGTATGTGAGTGTAAAAAAGATTGATTATGAATTTAATGTTGCTTTTTTAACTTCCTTTAGAAGAAATTAAACATAATCGTATACTGATAAATAATCACAAGTTAAATAAAGCATTAAAGCAATATAAAAATTCAAATGTACAGACCCGTTCATAAAACGAAACTAGCTGATATTCTAGAATCGTTTATAATAAAGTCACAGCAAAAATTAAATTTGAATAATGATTTTTTATATATATATACAGGGATCATTCTAGAACATAAAAAAGGGCAGGGTGCACATTACATAATAAGGGCAATTTTGTTGAAAAGGGCACATCATTTCATAAAAAGGGCATTTTTGTTGAAAAGGGCACATCATTTCATAAAAAGGGCATTTTTGTAATAAGTGCATATTGCCAATATACTGGTGGGGAGAGAAGTCTGGCAACAGCTTAAAGTACTGTTTAATTTAAAAAATCCAATAACATTTCTAATTTCCATAACTTTTCCCATGATATTCAAAAACCTCTCTCTCTAAAACTTTTATTCAAAAGATAACTTTTTCCCAGTTTTAGAAAAACTGGTTTTGAAAAAGCTACAAAAGAAAAGTTCTAAACCTACTTATCAAAATTTTTATAGAACTTATGTTAGTTATCATGTGGTCAAAGGCCAGAAAGCCTGATCTAATACTATGTTTCACTAGAGAAGGTGAAATTAATCAATGACCATTAGTTACCCTTTGTGTCTTGTTCAATGGAAAAAAATGATAAATGGAAAGATGAATCATTCAAAGTCAAAGATCAGACATACCAGGGCATTTCACAAAGAAATAAAGCGGGAAAGAGGAGTACTCTCCCTGACGTACTGTACTAGCATTCTAAAAATAAAAGATAGGTAAAATTTTTTTGATAGTACAATGCAAACAAGGCAGGATTCTAGCCAGGAATAAAAGGAAGGTAGAAATCTACCTAGAAAAAGGGCAAGGAGGGTAGAATTCTACCTGGAAAAAGGGCAAGGAGGGTGGGATTTTATCTAAAAAGGGCATGAGGGTAGGCCGCCCCTCTGAAACTCTCTAGAATTATCCCTGTATATATATATATATATATATATATAATAATGGATTAAAAAAAAAAAAAAAAAATTATATATATATATAATAATGGATTTTTTTTTTTTTGTTATATAAAAAGTTTGAACGTTGAGCATTTTATTCTTATAAAAAAGGAATAGAACATAAAGTGAAAAGGTTTTCCTACTGTCGTTTATCCCTGTAACAAAAGAAAAATAGGAAAAAATCGAACATTCAAAAATTCTTTGAAATACTAGAAAGTAAAAAAAAAACTTTTTTTTTTTATATTAAAAGGGAAAAAAAAGTATCCATTTTAGAAATTATTGGTGGGGCTCGAGCCTCATGAGCCCATACAATTCTACACCTTTATTTGAGTATTTCTTTGTCTATTCTCGGGAAAGCACATGGGTTATTTATTTTATTTTGCTTGTAATTTTTGTATTTTAATTTTCTATACTAATCTAAATTTATCATTATTCGAATATTCAATTATTGGGATTACCTGAAAAGAAAAAATTAAGAGTCTTCTGTTCCAAGCAAGATTATGCCCTCCATTAAGAATGTAAGATGATGTCACGCCTTGATCTGAGAGACTTAGAAAAATAAAATATTTTGCAAAATGCTCATGATTAAACTAAAATGTTTCAGCCAGATAAAAATAGTTTCCGAAGAGAATAATTACGGTAATGATAATATTGCACCCTGCAATATTGATCGACGAAAGTGGGACAGAAGATGGTTTTCTAAATTTTAATGATATGCCTGAAAATAATATGTTTTTCAAATGGAAATCAAATTCTGAAATAACTCTCTCCAAAAATGAAGAGAAGGCTCTGGCTTTTATTGCAGGCTTCATATAGCATATAGAATGAAACTAAAATATATTGATGCAACATTTGGAACTTTAAAATCTTACTGAAATTCCAGAATATGGGAATTGGATTTCATTACTCTCGGCAGGAGGTTTAACTGTTCCATCTTCATCTTGGATGAGAACTGTTAAGAGAGATGATGGACTTAATATTTCGTAAAATTCAGGGAGAAAATTTTCGTAAAGGCATAAATATCCTTAAAAATAGGACCACATAGCTTGAAACACGCTTTTTCCATATTTAATTACAAGCCATTATTCTATTTTCAAGAGTTAGAACATTTATAAAAATGAGACTTCTGAACAGAAGCGCATTGCTTGTCAGCATAAGAAAAGCCCAAGAACAATCAAATAAATGGAAAAAATAATTAGATTGCAATTTAGAGATAAAAATTATTTTTTTAACATGTTATTATTTATTAAGTTATTATTATTTATTAAAGTTCTGACTCATTTTTTAAGGTATATAATTGACAGACGTAATTATTGAAGCAATTTGGAATCGAATAACGTTTTTCATTTTTTGATAAATAAATTACTTATCGAGTTGTGAGCGATTCTTGTCTCGTGACGACACGTTTTCACCTTTCTCGCCGGGAATTCGGTTCAAAACTCTCACTTTGACAGTATTTTCTGAAAGATCTTCTGATTTTACCCCCCCCCCCCCTCCAAAAAAATGGAAATCGACATTCGATTACAAGGTTTCTGAATAAAACACCTGCCAATTTAATACAGTTCGGAACAAAAATGAATTCAGAAATGTGTCAGCTCAACAGCCTTAAATTATTAATATTTTACATTTTATTTTTATTTATAATTTTTGTACGTAAGTAAAAAGTGAATTAAAAAATATTTTGTAAAATAACAAGAAATTTGGAATTTTCGTTATAAAATATTTGCATATTCTTCTTATCTGAAATTTCTTGCTAATGTTGTATAAGTTCGAAAATGTCCCTTTTTATTGAGCTATGCAATAAGTTAATAAAGAGTATGAAATGCAAGCATTTGAATATATTTGTAATTTTAAAATGTATAAAATATAAAAGCGTTATTACGTATTTAAAAGCAGAATAATTCTTTATATATATTTTTCCTATAAATCAACAGTAATATTAAACATGAAAGTCAATAGCAACATAACAACCTAATGTCCGAAATAGCGATAAATATAAAGATTATATTTAAACGTTATTTCAATATTTTTGCACAACTCAATACGATTGAATCCCGTTTATTTGCGATGATTTCTCTCAGCCAGCGTGTTATTAACTACGTCATCACTGCTGACTTCCTATTTCATCCTCGGAGCTCCGATGAACCAGCCCTTCTATTCTCTAATTCTCTAGCCCTGGTCACACTCAGGGCCGAAACTAAGGGGGGCAGAGGGGGCACGTGCCCCGGGCGCCAGCAGAACAGAAGGTGAAGGGGCGCCAAATGCAGGTTTTGTTTGTTGTTTGATATAGAAATGTATATATATATATATGAAATTTGTATAAAAAGTCTCGCAGCCGGAAAATCCAAAAGAAAAACTGAACCAAATGCATTAAAATAGACAAATAGATAAAAAGATTAGTCTACAATACAAGATAGCAAATGAATAAAAAACGAACTGTTCTCTTAGGCTATTTTCTTTCTCCCATTCCAAATGTATCATGTCTATGCCATCTGTCATTTGAATCTCTTCCTGTGGTTTAGGACAGTGTCGGACTGGGCTAGGGGAAAGGGCGCAGACCTTGGATTTTCAGAGGGTGCAAAAATTGTAAATAACTCAAGTCAATTTTATTTACTTGTATTGTATATTGTATCTGACTTGACTAGGTTTAACACATTCGTATAGCACTAAGCAAGGAAATGGCTTAATATTATATATCTGAGTCTAAATAGACGACTTCGCTATATTTCCTGTATACGTTTGATATTCCATTAAATCTACACAATGCTACACAATTTTCCAAAACATGTTATGTAATGTTCAAAAGCTCTAGAAAGGTGAACACAAATTACCTTGTAGTAGATTGACTATAGGTTAGGGCTTTCCTACTTTGTTTTTCGTCAATAGATGCCTTAGAACAGTCATTGAAAAAAGGTGATCACCCCTACTAATTATTCTGCAAATAAGGTATAAAAAACATAGGTACCAATTTATTGGGAATAATGTCTACTATTAAATTCTATTCATAAATTTTGTATCGGGGATTGTCTACATATTTAAAAATGCACGAATGATTTTCCAAATGGTAAAACCTACTTTTGACACTCTTTCTGAGTTCCCTGGATCGAGGCAACCTGGGAATATACTTCTCTTAAATCTTCATAGAGTTATAAAAGAAAATGTGTTAGGGGTTTATCTAAAAGATTTGAAAATAAAATTAAAATCTTACAAGAAAAAGTACTGAAAACACTCATTTAGGCCCCAGTAAAATTATACAGCAATTTTACATTTATAATTACTTTCGTAATATAAAAGTAAACACTACAAAATGTTTCTGGTATACGATTTGTTTTCTGTTGATCTTTTGAAAACAGAGGACAGTGCCCTTAGACTGTTGAAAGATTCTCCATATCTCGAAAACTAATTATTCAAATGAGCTGTAAACTTACACACCGATGATTTTGATGATTGTGGGTTTTTTTATACAAAAATTAATGCAAATCATAATTCATAATTTTTTAATATGAATTTATTAATAATTTTCATAATTAAAAAAAAGTCTTTGAATACGAAAAAAGAAATCCTGGAATATGTATGGATCTATCAAGTGTATTTCATTAAAAAATTAATAAAAATTCAATCGAATGATTTTTATAAGTTTGTCAAATGGATTTAACATTAGCATCTTCAAACTTTAAACTCTTCTAATTCTATGAAGATTTAAAATAAATTATATAAACTACACCACTCTGACTGTCTCGATCCAAGGAACTCAAGTAGGGCGTCGAAAATGGGTGTTATAGCTTGATATAATATTTAATATGTAGATGACTCCTGAAACATAATTTATGCATAGCATTAATTTGTAGATATTATTTCCAATCTATTGGTACCTATAATGTTGTTACAAATATTTTTAGAGGAATTCGTAGGGGGTTATCATCTTTTTTGTCCAGGACTGTAAATTAACGCATTAGTATAACTTAATATATCGATAGTTGTGTACATTAACGCAAAAAATAAATAAATATTGCTTTACTTTTTTAGCAATTTTAGATTTTATTACAAGCTTGACGATATTTATAATTTTTTAAACCGTCATCGTGCTGTGAGATACGACTTGACTAACTCTTCCCTTTTTATACAATTCTTTTTCACTCAAGCAAGATAATATAATTATTGGGGGATATCATTAGTCCATTGTTTTCTAGTTGACCAACAATTGAGTTTAGCTGTCTAGCGTACATTGGTCAAACATTTTTCTGTTAGTTGGACAGCTAATACTACATCTGAGCCAACCGTTGCCTGATCTTTGGTTTAAAGATATGAGTTTGAGTTACCATTTGACCAACATTTATGTTTACTGGCAAAACTGCGCTAATAATAATAATAATAATAATAATAATATATGCTAATAATTGATCCTATTTCAATTAGTAACTTTAACTAATTTGTTGATTTTATTAGACAAAAAATAATGATGCTTCTAGAATTACTGATTAAAATTGCTTATAATTTGATTTCCTTATATTCAGAAACGTTTCACCCTTTACCGTTTGTATTTTAACAAATATCTCTAAAACTATTATTGCACATAAATTTTACTTTTATGACTATTAAGATGCAAGAATATCAGTTCTAAGAAATCCAGCCTCTATTTAAAAAATATATTTATTTAACGTAATATGAATTAGTTATCAAAGTCTGTTATAAACGTGGTATAGATGCAATTTCTGATAAAATCTGACCGCAAATGCTATTTATTTACTACAGCTTTTTGATTTCTTTAGCAAAGCAGCATATTTAAATGAGGTCTTTGCAGGTGTTTGCCTTATCACACATACACACACACACACACAAATATTCAATATACAAACTTCGTTCAAAAAAGATCTATATCGACAACAAAAATGTACTTTCCGTATGGAAATAGAAATTCAGAAATTAAAACTCATGCTTGATTTATTTGTTTGAAAGAGTATTTCTATGAGGAACCAATACTTGTTTGTGAAAATAATATTAGACTTTCAGCATTTGAAATAAGCAGAAGCAGGAGAGGGAAGAGGTATTTTGTATGCTTAAAATTGATTATGCCAGCTACAAGATTTTGCGGCCAGTGTTTTTTAAATAATAATTTAAAAAAAAAACTACAATAGTCGCTTTATTTAATGATCGATTTTTCTGTGATTAAATAAAACATTTTTTATTGAAAATACATACCAGTATTTTCAAATAGTTATTTAGTTACGGAAAGGCTGTCATCAAATATAGCTAAGATTACTATAAAAAAAATATGTTAGTTTTTTTAATAAAAAAATATGCTGGACGCGGGATCCCGCAGCATGCAGAATTGCAATCCAGAAGTGTCATCAAGGTTGTATTGCTCGAAAAGAAAGGTTATGTTTTCCAGTCAACAACAAAATACACACAAAACGTTTTTGTTTTCTAATATTTATCTTTTTTTTTATCCAGTGTTTTTTTTCCGAAAAGCATGGTTTCAATTATAGGGCCGGCTTTAAAGGGGCGCAACTTGGGTCCTGGGTACGAGCTAAGGGACGGAAAATTCCCAAAATATTTGAGCTGAGATTAAGACCTAAAAGATATCATTCTAAGAACAAATGAAAACCTTTATCTGGGGGCGCGGGAGTGGTTCGTGGGCGTAGTAGCTATGGCGCGGCAGGGCTATTAAAACTTTCCCTAGGTACACAATCGTCAGTAGTAAAAAAGTAGATGCCTCAATAAACAACAGTCTGCAAACACGTCCACTTTGGTTTCCGACTCAGCAAATTCCTTCGATGTATCTTCATTTTCTTTATAATAATAAAAATTCCTCCCTTTGCCATCTGTCTTAGTTGATGATTATCCCTTGGCAAATTCTCGAAATTTAGTGCACTAATCAGAATGTATACGTATAGCCAGAGGAAAATATTGGAGCGGCCTAGGGGCGCGAAATTTTCCCTGGCTGAGGGCGCACCGGCCCTCGGGCCGATGGGCCAGTCCGAGCCTGGTTTAGGAGAATCATTAATATTTTTCAAGGTTACTCACGTCTGTATATGACACTGTTCAACGTCGTCTGGATACGGTACTGCACTGTCCAGCATGGATATCTGGCAAACGATTCCCTCACTTTGACTTTTCTATTAGATAAAAATATTACATGAAGGCTGTTCTATTTTTCCCCTTTTCTCACAGCGTGGAGCTTTCTTCTTTTTCCATTTTGTCATGGGCGAGGGGTGACTGCCTTGGACAATAAACACAAATTGGGGGATGAATGCCCAAAGTAAAATTCTCAGTAAAATCTTTTTCTTTTAAGTATATAGCATTTGTAGAGGTACAGTAACAAATCTCATACAGGTCACCATGGCTAGTAAAGCCGGAGCCACCCCTGGCTTTATCTTCCAAAAAGTTTTTTACTCGTCTTTTTGGAAAGTTTTCTAAGCGTTTTGCCGCTCTTGGCGGCAACTGGAATATGCCGGTCTGTTACTTTTGCTGAAATTACTTTTTTATCCAGATCCAATCTAGTATTATTAGAGGGGGCGAGGTTGGGCGACTGCCTGGAATACTAAAAACAAATAATATTTGAAAGGATAATATGAAAAATACGTAAAATAAAACTCTCTGTTAAAATTTTTTTGTAAAAGAATGTCATTTGTAGGGGTGCAGGGAGAAAACCATACCCATGTTGCTATGACTAATAAAACTGCAGCCGCCCCTGCCTTTATCTCCCAAATTATTTTCTTGTCCTGTGGCCATTTCCAGATAAATGAAAATTGCCGCCATACCATTTGTTACAATTACTTTTTTACATACAGGTCCGGCTTTAAAGGGCGTGAGGTTGGCTATTGCTAACGACACTAAAAACTAAGGGGAGGAAACATATGCAAGATAAAATAGTAACCTCTCCTCCCCTTTTTTCTTTTTTAAGAATATAGCATTTGTAGAGACGCAGAAAAGAACTTCGCACAGGGTGCCATGGCGAATAAAGTCATCTCTACCTTTATCTTTGCAAAAAAAAAAAAAATCGTCTTTTTGCCATTTTTACGTGTTTTGCCACCCCATTCTTTTGCTGTAATTAGTTTTGTTAGATCCAGATGTAAATTTCCGGGGCAAATACATCGTGTGCCCCTGTAATAATCAAGCTCAATTTCTTTTTGTTTTTAATCTTATCGTACTTTAAAAATGCAAAATATCGATTATAATCAGTAACAAAGTAAAATGCATTCTAAATATCAGCTTTATGTAAACAGCATACCAAGTGTAGGGGACCCCTAAATCAGGGGCCCCAGTGTCACAATCCAGATTTAGATTTATCAGATCTGATTTAATTAGACTCTGAATCTGTGTAATTAAATCGTCATAAAAGTCTCTAACAGTAACAGGGTTCCTTTCAGCTTAGATCCAAGTTTGAGTGTCACCCCAACCCTCCACAACCGTTCACAGTTCTGATAAATGCTAATAGAAAAGAAGACAAGGAAAAACATTTAAACATAACTAAAACATTTCTGGGAATTGCAAATGGTATAAAAAATATTCTATTTAAATTACATGAAAATTATGTAGCAATACTAATTTTTAAAAAAGTGCTAAGAAAATCCTTTGATCAAAAAATAATTTTTCCCGTTGAACTCAAAAGCGGATTTGGGGAGACCCTTTGAGACCATCGTGACCCCTTTAATCCACCCCTGAGAATATCAATAATTATACTTCCTAAGATGAAAACCTGTATAAAGCGGAATATTTTTCGGTTCTTTTCTCAAAGAAAGAATAACTACTTTATTAGAAGGTCTATGGTTCCTATCGATTCCATTTTCAAGGTTTTATTGAATCAGTATTTGACAAAGCTAAAAGTTTATTACTTAGTTCAGTATTACAGATTATGTGATTATATACTTTAAATTTTAGAAACTGTGAAAAAATTCGCTTTGGAAAATTTCTTTGCGGAGGAGGGGGGGGGGGTGTGCCAAAATCCATGTTTGCCCCGGGCACCAAAAAGGTTAGTTTTGGCACTGGTCACATTAGACTCACAAATCGAACAAATTTCCCTACAAAAATCCACTTAAAATAATTAAAATGCTCTTTTGAAAGCTTCTCTGTACTCCCAAATCCTTCCCCCTCCTCTCTTTTATCAGTAATAAAATTAATGGAGAAATGTTATAGTAGTTGCTAGTGAAAGGCTCCAATTTCTGCTTTCAGTTATGTGTGTATTATATTATTGATGTGTAATAAATACAGAATTTTTTCTTTGTTTGTTATATTCTCACTCATAATTGTTTTAAGTATATATATACATTACAAGGGTGATTCTGTTATGAAATTTTTGAAAATTTAAGGCACTCAGTTCCAAAAATTAAAAAAAAAATCTGTCATCAGTTTGAAATTTCAGATATAAAAAAAAAGTGCAAGAAAAAATCTAGGATGGAAAACAAACTTCTTAACATAAAACCCTCTTACTGCATATCAACTATGAATGAATCATGTTTCTGTGATTATTTACATCACAAATTTCCATCCTCAGAAGCAGTGGTGCCATTTCAAGAGTTTCTGGGAGGGAGGGTAAAAGTGAAAATAAGGAATTTGACTTAATAGCCACTGGCCGGTAGGTTGATTTTTTTTTTAGTAGCCAGTTACTGGCTAATGAGAATCATTTCTTTAGTAGCCAGTAAGTACATTTATGTCACTGAATATTTAATTAAAAAAAAATATATATATATATGATTTTACATTCAACAAGTAATTTATGTACTAAATAAAAATATTTTAATTTATATTGTTTTGAATAACTTGAGATATTAATTTCCAATCTATTTTAAATTAAAAAATAAGTTAACTGCAAAGTTATACACAACATGCTTATGTAGCTAACTACATACGTACTTAAAAAAAAAAATTATTTGTCTAGAATTAAGATATGACAATAAAATAGGTATGTTTATGCGCTAAATAATAACCTACAACGTGATATACATTACACATGCACAACCTGCAGACCAAAAGTGGCCAACATCTCCAAAAATTCAGGAATTGTGTGTATTTTGCCAATTGGTTTCGGAAAAAATTGCAGATTTCGTCATTTGAGAGCATAAAAATCATGCATTTCATCGAACGGGTACATAAAAATCATGAATTTTGTCAGTCGGGTGAATAAAAATCATGAATTTCATCGATCGGGTGCAAAAAAATTATGAATTTCATCGATCACATAAGAAAAAATCATGAATTTCATTGATCGTGCATGTAAAAATCCTGAAATTCATCAATCACGCGAGGAAAAATCATCAATGTTGTTGATCAGGTGCATAAAAATCATAAATTTCGTTGATTGGGCGTGTAAAAATCACGAATTTCATTATTCACAAGCATAAAATTTATGAATTTTGTTGATCGGGTGCATAAAAATCATGAGTTTTGTCAAACGGGAGTGTAAAAATCATGAATTTCGTCAATTTGGTATGGAAATCATGAATTTCGTCGATCAGGTGCATAAAAATCATGAATTTCATCAAACGGGCATAGGAAAATCATGAATTTTGTCAAACAGTAGCGTAAAAATCATGAATTTCATCGATTGGGAGTGTAAAAATCATTAATTTCATCAATCAGGTGTAGAAAAATCACGAATTTGGGGGGATAAAAGGAAATAGGAAAATTCTGCATTTGGCTGGTTCTTTCCATATTTTTAATCTCCAGTTTTTCAAGTTTAATCGCTGATTGGCGACTGGCAAGTGCTTATTTTCACCTTTAAGTGCAAATGACACACAAAATAGGAAAACCCTGCATAATAAAAATTGCTGTGCGGTATTTTACTTCTCTAAAATTTTTTAACAGACATGTGATTCTTCCATGAAGATTTTTTAATTATCATGGAAGTCTGCAATATTTTTTTCTTTTGGAAAAATTAATTTGTGAATTTGTTGTGAAAAAATTGTGAATTTCTGCAAATGGTCAGAGAAAAATATTGTGAATTTTGTCAAAGATCTCTGGAACAAATAACAAATTTCTTCAATTGATTGCTGAAAAAAATCATAAATTTCAACAACCAGTCACAGAAAAAAAATTTAATTCATCCATCAATCACAGAGAAAAATCAGGAATTTCATCAAATGATCATGTAAAAAAATCACTAATTTTGTCAATTGGTTTCAGAAAAAGAAATCACAAATTTCGATAAATGATCAAGGAAAAATATTGGAAATTGTGCCACAAGATCGTGGAAACAAATAGTGAATTTTTTCAATCGGTCGGGAAAAAATATCTAGAATTTTGTCAATCAGTCATGAAAAAATATAGCGAATTCAGAAAAAATCAATTTCATCAGTTGGTCACAGAAAAAATCAGTTTCCCTAATCGATCCCCAAAAAAAATCACTTGTTTCATCAGTCATGGAAAAAAGTGCAAATTTCATCAAACGGTTGTGGAAAAAAAACTTGAAAGAATCATGGAATTTACCAAATGGTCACAGGAAAAATCATGAAATTCAATTGGTCACGATCTAATCAGCATACAAACATCATCAGTAGATTAAGAAATTTGCAAATTTTTTGTTTCATAAAGAAAATTGTCATGAAGGATTTTCTGCCTTCCTCTTCAGACTTTGATTAAAAATTCAGAAATTTACAAAGCCCTTGCTCTCAAATAGAGTCATGCATCAGGTTGGTTGATGCTGCTTTTTTTGTTGCGAGTCTGGTTGACTTTAATTGTTTTGAGTTCAGTTTGGATTTTCACTATCATTGCCGTAGCGTGACTGGAAATTTTGGGAGGGCACAAATGTTTATTAAACACACACATGCAGGGTTGTTTGATTTAAATCATGATTTAAATCAAATCATTTTTTTAAAAAAATCTTTGATTTAAATCAGTATTTTTAACATTGATATTTACAAGCTGAATAAGGATTAAATTAATCATTCGTGTTCAAATAAATGTCATCATTCATGTCCAGATTAAAAATTACCTTTTAATAATGTTAAATAAAACTTTTATAAGTTGAAAATAGTTATTTTATGAAAGTAAATGCAACACTACATTCAAAATATTATTTATCCATAATGCATCACAAAATAAATACTGCTCTCTCATTTTTAAACTTTTGTCTTTCCTAGATGGTCACTTCATTTTTGCAAGTTAGATATTGAAGCTAAAGTTAAATTTATTCAATATAATAGTATTTTGAGTGAGGAGTTACTTCCTCTAAAGTAGATTATACATGATTCACAAGTTTGTTTTATGTTTAGTTGCTTAGACCTGGAAATTTCAATATCCCATATGTTGATGGGAGATGTATTGATCATATTATATGATCAATACAAGGACTAAATTGTAACATAATAAATATTTAGACTGTTTGTCTAACATAGAATTATAGGATTCCAGTTTCATGTTTCTTCTATAACTGAAAATATTTTAATCCCTGTGACTGATTCCTTTGCCTTTTCCTTTTCTAGAATTCATTGCTTACCGCAATGGAAAATAAGATATGCTATTATACCTTATTTCTAAGCTAAACAGCCATTTCTACTGTTAAATAAGCATGATTGATTGCTGAAATTGTCAATGGCTGAGGGCTGGATAACACTGACAATTGATAGCTTCGTACTTTTAGTTATGTAATTACCTTGTGTCTTGTAACTGTTTTGTAATTATTAGTATAGTGTGAAACACAAGTTGGGACAAGACTATCATTTACTAATACTAGATACAGTACAGAGAGCTTTTGAATACATTGATAATAAGAAAAATGGCTGTCGAAAAGAAAGATCCAATGTAGCTTTATTTTACAGGAGAGAGAGAAAAAAAAACTATATCTGGAAAATGTGTGAAAGCAATATGCAAACCATGTAGTGTAGAAATGGTGGAGATTGTGGGGGGAAAAAAAACATACAGAAGCTTACAGTCTATGTGATAAAGGTGACATTAGTGAATCTGAATCATTGACTAGAAATATAAATGGACAGCGGACTAGCAACCCTTTCTTGAAGAAAACATGTCCTTTCCTCCAGCAGGTGTGGAGGAAGAATATTCTGCCAAACAGGTTTTTTTTCGCGCCAAACTGTCACGGAAATTCAACAGCTTCCGAGAAGAAACAGAGATTTTTCACTTGCGTTTGAGTTTGTCAAGTTTGAGAAAGGGATTACCGCCAGAAAGCGGCACCCTTTCGCCTATTTTTGGCGATGAAAGGGGAAAGATATATTCTTCAAGTCTGCCGGAAGAAAAGAAAGGAATCCGCTGTCCATTTATATTTCTAGTCAATGATCTGAATCAGTTGAAAACCGGATTGGCTTTTTGCCTGCATATTTTTGTCAGTTTGACAGACAAAAATTGGCAAAAGCAGAAATTGGTCAAGATTGTAATTTAAATCACTGATTTTAAACTGTTAAAATTATGATTTAAACATTGAAATCATGTAATTAAAATAAAATCCTTAAAACCCTGTTTTAAAATACTAGTAATTTTTGCCACTGGCAAAAAGTATTTTTGCCAGGACAGTTTTTTTCCACCTAGGCAAAAATTAGCCAACTCTGGTACATTTATACACATATATATTTAGCATTGTTTGCTGCATTTATTATGTGATTAGACATTATTGGAGTAATATCTTAATGAAATATTTAATAATTTAAATTAACTAGAAATTTATACACACAACACACATAGGTATATCTTACCTATAACAATTTAATAGTAGAATAATATGATTTTAAGTTTTAAGTAAATCTGAATTTGTTTGCAATAATTTTTTTTTATTTAAATTATTTTGAATTTTTATCTAGGAACTGTAATTAAATTAATAGAAATGTGTAAATCTATGCAGAAAAAATAAAATAAATACATACACAGTACAGAAATAATATTAATAAAAAAAATCTGATTTAAATAAAAAAAATCCGATTTAAATCAAATAAATCCGATTTTTTTGATTTTTTTAAAAAAATCGTGATTTTTATCAACCCTGCACACATGCACACATACATAGCCAATATATATACAGTGGTTTCTTGGTTAAAAATTGCCTCAGTTAAAGACGTGGCAGCTTTACCACGTTGGGTAAAAAGAATTCAGTTTCGATCTTCCAGCCCAAAATAATGAATTTTGATTTCATTTCAAAAAGTTTATTCGATTTTTAGCATTTTGAGACGATTTCTTAACATTTGTGTTAGGAATTAAGTTTCAATCTTTTAACACAATTCAGTAAATTTTCTCCTCTGCATTTAAAAATTTTTTCACGAAATTTTTAGCGTTTTTTAGCTGTCTGCAGCGATTTTTTAAGCATTCGTAGGAGAAATTTGGTTTTATTTTTTTTAATTTTTTGCGAATTTATTATGCAATTTTTTGCATTTCGTGATGATTTTTTTTACATTTGTAAATGGAATTCAACATCAATCTTTTAGTTCAATATAGCAAATTTTGTGATCTGTGATGTTTAGATTTTTTACGAATTTTTTATGCGATTTTAAGTGTTTTTTAGCATTCTGCGATGATTTTCTTAAACAATCATAAAATACATCTAGTTTCAATCCTTCAGCTCAATATATTAAATTTTGCCCTCAGCGATTTTGAAATTTTTCGCAAAATTTTTATGCGATTTTTGTGTTTTTTCATGTTTTGTGGACATTTTTTAACAATTGTGATACTAATCTGATTTCAACCTTTTAACCCGTTATTCTGATGTGATTTTTAAATACTCGTAAAAGGAATCCAGTTTTAAACTTTTAACCCAATATAATAAATTTTGTTCTCTGCTAATTTTAAGTTTTTCGTGATTATTTTTTGCAATTTTTACGTTTTTACCCATTTTGTGGTGATTTTTCTAACATTTGTATAGCAAATCTGGTTTCAATCTTCGAACACAATATAGTTAATTTGGTCTTCTAATTTTTTTAATTTTCATGAATTTTTTTTCACGTTTCGTGGAGATATTTTCACATTTGTAAAAAGAATCTGGTTTCAATCTTTTAGCCTAATATATTAAATTTTTTTTTCTCTTTTCAATAAAGTTTATTCAGAATACGTACAATGATTTTAAATTTTCATGTAATTTTAAAGTTTTTTTCCCGTTTTGCAGCAATTTTTTAACATTTGTTACATGTATTGGGATTTAACCTTTCAACCCAATGTAGTAAATTTTGTCTTCTGCGATTAAAAAAAAAAAGGTTTTTGGCATTTGCAGGCGGCATTTTTTAAACATTCATAAAAGAAATCTGGTTTCAATATTTCAGCCCAAATACCGTAAATTTTGTCCACTGAAACTTACGAATTTTTCGCGATTTAAATCGCTTAAAAAATTGTATGCGATCTTCTGCATTTCTTTGCGGTTAGTAGCAATTTTTTAACTCTTGTAAAATGAATCTGTTTTCAAGCTTTAGTCCAATATAGTATATTTTGTGAATTTAATATATTTCGAGAATTTGTTAGTGTTTTTTCATCTTTTGCGGCAAATTTTTAATTTTTTTTTCCGAAACGGAAATAACAAACTCTGTGTTAAATTTTCCTCTGCTGAAATTAAATTAAAGTTGGAAGAATACAAAATCGTCATAACATGAACTACGGTGCTCACAATATTAAACTAACCTGGGTCGGAATAAAAAATCACAAATTTCAAGATTATTTTGATTCGAGACCAGAGCAGACGTAGCCTGCACATGTGTACGCTGTTGACGGCAGTTGGGCCCCCCTACCAGTTCATTTAATTCAAGGTTCACTTGGAAAAAAACCAACCAGGGAAGTGAGGAAAGCTCTACTAGTTCATTTTATTGAAATTAATATTTTTGCAACAAATATAATAAATAAAAGACATTTTTATAACTTTAAGACATTTTAAATAAGTTTAATCAGCACTTTTAAGAAGCACTAATTATTTAAGGTCAGTGTTGAATTCAGGGGGTGTTCCCCCCCCCCTGGAGCATTGAAATGTGCCCCCCCCCCCAGACAATTTGAGATTTTATGCTTTTAATGGTGAAAAAGTGTAATTTCCTCCCCACCCTGGAGCCACAGAAATCCCTCCCGGAGAGAAGTGTCTGAATTCTACACTGTTTAACGTATATGCGGCTGGAAAATTGTACCTTGGATAACAATGATTTTGTTTAACAGCGGTATTTCTGGAACGGATTACGAACGTTTACCAAGTTACGGCTGTATATTAACTTTAAAACAACTCATTCAAGAAGGCTCACACTTTGAAAAAAAAAATCATAATGATTGCATCTCAAAACTGTGAAGGTATAGTTTAAGATTAAGTGCCGTCAATAAAATAAATAATAATAAACAAGAAAGAGGAACATATGTATTTAATTATGCACAAGACATATTTTAGCTATACTGCCAAAAGTGAAATGCCTTTATAGTAGAGGTTTGCACGGGAAAGAATTTCCAGGCTCGGGCCGATGTAAAAACTAAAAGTTCAGCCTGGCTTGGTAAAAAATTAATGAAATCAGCCCCAGTTCGATCAAAAATCAATTAAATCAGGCCCAGCCGAGTCGACTTTTCTTAAAATAAAATTAAGATTATTTTAAAGAATACTGCATACATATTTATGAAAAAAATTTACTGTATATTTCAAACAATATCTCCACAAGCTATATAATACAGGATAGCAACATTAATGATCACTTAGATTTGTATACTATTTCATTCAAATATATACTCATTAAAAAAATTAGGGTACTTTAGAATAAAAGAAAAAAGAGGATTAAAAACATAACTTTGGAAGCTGTATATTAAAAAAAAATACTTCTTTGTAATTTATCAAAGTATATTTCCAGAGATTCCGTTACCAAAAGTTCATTATCTCTATTATTTACAAAATATTGCCGGCCCGACATGTCCCGGAACAATTAAGTTCTGGCTCGACCCGAGAATTTAGAAAAAAAAAAATATTTTCTCAGCTTTGACCGACCCTTTTAAATTTGTTATATTGTGCCAGTCAGCTGCTTAATTTTATTTCTTGGCCTGTCTCGGTTCATTTATTTCTTTTCTCGGGTTGGCCTGTTAAAAAAGTTGTCTTTGTTCTGCCAGCCTGCCCCTCTCCGCGCCGGGTATTGTCTTCGAGCCAGGCCCGAGCAAACCTCTACTTTATAGAAGGATTTCTGAAGGGAAATGTCTTGATCTTTTCATTAACGTACAAGTCAATTCTGAAAAACTTTCAGTCATCCCATTTCAGATTTGAACCAGCAATTTTTGGTACCAAATTCATTACCTCAAAGAAAAAGTCTATTGACGTGACATCTGAGTAAGTAAAAAAAAATGAAGAAATGTAAAATGAAAATAAAAATAGTTATTTAATTTCGATATTGAGTCAATAAAAGACGTCTTAATTGACTGTATCATATTTTAGAAATTGATGCTCAAAAAGTTGGGGGGGGGCACGTGCCCCCGCACCCCCTTCATGTTTCTCTCCCTAACAATTTTGGATAAATCATAGTTTAGAAGGTTTTTACAACATTTTCCTCTCATTTTATGCTTTTAAATCTCAAAATTTTTCAGAAACCGTTCTTAGAGAGAACTGAAATCTTAAAAATAACATGCCAAATTTCAAGTTTCTAGCCCATACGAATCACAAAAATCGCAATTTTAGAACTTTTTTGCTTCTGCACCCTTTGAATTTTGCAAAAACTCATGTGTTTATAAGCATTTATGTCTTCAAAATAACAGACACATAAAAAAATTTTATGTTTCTGTCTCTAACTATTTTGAATAAACCGTAATTTAGAACTTTTTACACTCATTTCACTTCTTTAAATTTTGAATTTTTAATCAACAGTTTATATCGTACATCTGCATCTTAAAAGTATAACCACTATGCCAAATTTCAAGTTTCTAACTCAAATACTTCCAACTAAATCATAATTTAGAATGATTTTAGAATGTTTTCTGCGCCATTTCCCCTTTTAGATTTTGAATGTTTTAGAAACCATTCTTAGCAAGCATTTACATTTTAAAAGCAACCATCAGTCCAAATTCCAAGCTTCCAATTGTATCACATAAATTGCAATTTTAGAAATTTTTTTGTTCCTGCACCCCTTTAAATTTTCGAATTTTTAAAAAACTGTTCTGGGCGAGCATTCATGTCTTAAAATAAGCACCATCTTGCACCATGTCAAATTTTAAGTTTCTATCCCTAACAAATCCACAGAAATCGTAACTTAGAAAGTTTTTATAACGCTTTTTGCTAATTTCACCCTTTTAAATTTCAAGTTTTTTTAGAAACCATTTTTAGCAAGCATTTGTATTGTAAAAGTAACTGCCATGCAAATTTCTAGTCCCCTCAGTATCGCAATTTAGAACATTTTTTTCTCCTGCACTTTTTTAATTTAAGAATTAAAAAAAAAAAAATGTGCATTTGCATCTTAAAAGTAACAGCCATGTGAAATTTCAAGATTCTATCCTTTACAATTCCATAGAAAACATAATTTAGAATGCTTTTAGAACGTTTTCCACTCATTTCAACCTTTTAAATTTCGAATTTTTTTTTAAACCGTTCTTACCGAGCATTTACATCTTAAAAGTAACAAACCTGTCAAATTCAGGCTTTTGTACTACAAACTGTATCACATAAAATAGCAATTTTAGAATGTTTTTTGCTCCTGCACCCTTTTAAATTTCGAATAATAAAAAAATAAAACTTTTCTCTATGTAGATTTGAGTCTTAAAAGTAGCAGCCATGTCAAATTTCATGTTTCTATCCTTGACAATTCCATTGACATCGTAATTTAGAATGCTTTTCCCTCATTTCACACTTTTAAATTTTGAATGTTTTAGAGCCTGTTCTTAGAGAGCACTTATATCTTATAAGTAACTACCATTTCAAATTTCTAGCCCCTTTAGTATCATAAATATCGCACTTTTAGAATTTTTTTTAACTCCGGCACCCAATTGGGAGTAGTGGCACCCACATAAAATGTAGCCTATGTTGAAGCAGTCACTGTCACCATCAATTTGCAACCATTACTTTTGATATCGGTTCGGTAGTTACACCCTACCAAAAAAAAAAAAAAAAGCTACTTCTTTATAATATTAGTATAGATATAGCTTATTGTGCTCTCTGTAACTTTTTTTATTATTTAGAATCTTGAATGTATTTTTAAAATTATTTGTGTATGGCTAGGTTTGAAATAAATTTGTCTATACGTAAAAAAAAAAAAAAAAAAATAGTTTACAATAATTTTGAAATAGCTTTCCGGTTCATGGATTTTTCCATTTCGAGCCCTGTGCAGGACTCTAATTCAGACTATTTTTTTTCTGGGAAGAATTTCTTTAGCTCCGTCAAGGGAGGGCAGAGAAAATCCTTCCTCTGGAACCTTTTAGAAAATTTACTGTGAAGTTCAGAAATTGTTTTTTTACCCAGAATCACCCCCTGATACATTATATCCAGGGGTGGGGAATTGCATCATTCTACTTGTTACTCGCAAGTGAAATTTCTGACAGGGCGAGTGAATTTTTTAGGCAGTCTTTTTTAAAACATCAGGCTATAGAAAACACACCAAAAGCCTTTATTCAATTTTATTTGTTAGTTTTACTTTGCAACTCTCCCAATTGGCATAATTTGAAACATGGCACTAAATTGTATTCTACGCTAAATTTTCCTCTGTTGTATACATTTCTTAATTATATATATACACTGTAAAATCTTGACTGTAAGCCTCCATCCCACTTTTAAGCACTTTGGATTTTCTTTTCCATTCCCAAATATACACCCTTCCACCCCCTGGCAAATGTTTTGGGCAGAAAAATTTATTTTAATATTAAAAGGGAGTGACTCTTCTACCTTTTGGAGGACTTCTATATTTAAAATAATAATAATAATTTCAATGAAATATTTCCCCCTCCATGTGAAATCTCCAATTCCTTTCTCTGCCTCCTCCCCCCTAACCCTCACAAAAAGGCAAAAATTTTGAGAATCTTAAAAAAAATATTGTCCTGTTTGTTTTGCTCTAGTAACAATAAGTAAATAATCAGTCATCTGAATCCCCCCTGAAATTTACACTTCCCACTTCCCTCCTCCTCTGCATACAATGTTTAAAATCTTTATTAACAAAAATATGCTCTATTTGTAATAATAAATAAATAATCAGCAATTTAAACTATCCCCCTACCCTCAAAATATCTGCACCCTGCCCTCCTCCCAGTAAAAAAAATTAGATCATTAAATCTATTTAAAAAAATTATTTTGTTCTATTTATTGTTCTAGTAGCAACAAATAGATAATCTGCCACCTAAACTCTACCCTTAAAATGTCCACTCCCCCCTCTTTGATCCCCCAGCATACAAAATTTAAAATCTTAAAAAAAAAAAAAAAAAAATCTGCTATATTTATTGATCTCTAGTAACAGTAAATAAATATCTAGCCATTTATTGTTACAAGAAAGTTATAAATAAAGACTTTTTAAAAGGATTTTAAACTTTGTATGCTGGGGAGGTGAAACTTGGGAGGAGAGCAAAGGAAAAAAGGATACTTTTTCTGGAAGGGGGAGTTATATAGATGATTATTTATTTATTGATTGTTACAATAAAATCACAAATAGGGCAGAAAAATTTACAAAATTAAATATTTTAAACTTTGTGAGATGCAGGGGAAGGGGGGGGGGAGAAGGAGAAATTTTGTGAGAAGGAGATAATTTAGGTGATATTTATTTATTGTTAATATAAAGTAATAAATATGTCAGGTTTTGTAAAAAAAAAATCTAAGAGTTCTAAAAGTTAAACTATGCTTGTTGGGTATCAGAAGGAGGGGGGGGGGAAGGGGAAGTGGTATGTTTTGGAGGTGGATTTAGATAATTGAGTATATTTGTTGTTACAATAAATTGACAAATAGACAGAAAAAAAATTAAAATAAAGATATTTTAGGATTTTAAATTTCATGTGCTCGGGGTGAGGGAAATAAGATTTTAGGGGGATTTAGATGATTAATTTTTAAAGCAGAACTCCACTAAAATGCAAAAGATTCTCTCCTTTATATTTACCCTTTTTATACTTCTAAATTAATGATAAAAACAGCTTTTGAATGAATTTTTAAAAGAATCTTGATTATAAGCCCTCCCACCTAAATTTAACTGTTTTTGCTTTTGAAAAAAGGGGCCTTATGTTCAGGATTTTACAGTATATCTATAAACAATAAAATATAAAAATAAAAGTACGATAATGTTAACTACAAAAATGTGTTGTTGTGATGAATTATTTTTACCGCCGCATAAATTTTGTCATAACAATTTTTAACTTTGTTACATCTTGCTGGCTGTAAAGTAAGTTCTTAACTGGTAAGATTTTCTAAAAATTCCTCACTCCTGATTATATCATTTCATGAAGTAGAAATTGTTAAGTTTTCTTAATAATGCAAATCTTAAAATTTTTGTTAGACAATTTTTAAATTTCAATTCATATTAATTGTATTTTTGTTATATGTATAATTTAATTAATTTTTCAAATAATTTTCAGCAATGAAATTCACCCGAAATTATTGGATAAAAAATATGTGAAATTTTCACATTGCTAACTAAGCATAGTATAACCAACACAGTGAAAAATGTCCAAGCCGGGAATTTAACCCAGACCCTTGGAATAATGCTCCAATGCTCTACCATTAAGCTACAAGGATGATACCTAGCCTGGCATCTCTCACTCATGTAATAAATGATACATATGTAAATACTTTATTATACTTATGTGAGTAAGAGATGCCAGGCTGGGTACCTTTGTAACTCAATGGTAGAGGATTGGAGCGTTATTCCAAGGATCCGGGTTTAATTCCCAGCTTGGACATTTTTCCCTCTGTTGGTTATATGCATAGTTAGCAATGTGAATAATCTGCATATTTATTATTATATTTTTCTTGTTGTAGGTTTTCAGTGAAATTTCTAAGGATCTTACTTGCTTTGGTGAAAGAATTGTTAATGAAATAGATGATCTTGGAAGGGAATGTGAATTAAATTTGCCATCATTAAAATGTCAAGATGCCTGGGGTAAACGTGTGGATGGATTAGAAACTTGCAATGCTTGGAAACAGCAGCATCGTATAAGTGCTGAGGAAGGTTTAATTGCAATTGGTTATGAACGGAAGCTGAATGAATGGAGGTAATTCTTTTTATACACTATAAATTCTTCTACTTTTTTTCCCAACTAAGTAAGTATCCAAGGCATGAGTCAAACCCAGGACTTCTGGCTTAAATTGCTAGTACTCTAACAATTAAGCTACCTGGATGGCACCCAGGTGACACAATTCACTCAGACAATCTTTTGACACCTGGTTTGCCATATGAGACAGCTTAACAGAATAAATAAACTGCAGGTAAAAGAACTCCAATAAATGATATATAGATACTTTATTATTATAACTCAGTCATACTGATTGATAAAGAAATCAAGTTGAATTAAAAAAAAATCAGCTGCTATGTTTTTTTTTTTTTTACCTGTCTGTTTGAATTAAAATAATAAAATGTATCATTTATTGGAGTTCTTTCACCTTCAGTTTATTCTGTTGAGCTGTCATATATGAAAAGGATCTTATTGACAAAAGGTTGTCTGAGTGATCTTTGGACAAAATTCCTTTTTTTTTTTGTTCAATCGTTTGACAAAATTTGTGATTTTTGTTGTACGATCATTTGACAAACATAGAGATTTTTCCCGCGATTGTTTGATGAAATTAGTGATTTCCTTCTGCAACTGATTGATGAATGTTATTATTTTTCCTGACCTATTGTTGAAATTCGTGAGTTTTTATATGATCATTTGACAAAATTCATGATCTTTCTTCAACCAACTGAAAAAATTTGCAATTATTTTATTTATTTTTTAACTGATTGATGAATTGATTGATTGATTAATCAGTGCAAAAGCTCAAAAATGAGGTTTCTAGCTACACACTCTGTGAGTGTGTTTTAATTCCTATTGTTCCGAAATAACCAAGGTTTGTCCAAGATATGTAGAAAGAGCAGTATCTGTTTCATCTAGCTACCAGAAGATTCAGGAAGCCAGGAAATAGGCACAATCGCTTTCCAACCATGCAATGGTGTCTTGCTCCCTTTGACACCTCTGGAGGTGTAATATGTCCTCAGGGAAAATGAATGAGATAGTTCCTGAAAGGTTCCTTTGGTACAGGGCAAATCTATCTGCTATCCCATTGCATATTGCATTGAATCCCGCTATGGCCAGGTACCCAAATGACTTTGATAGCCATGAGCTTATTTGGGCAATTGCTTCATGCAGGAAAAGGATTACTTTTGTGGATTTATGGTTGACTGCAAAAGTGCTGAAATCACAGAGCGGCTGTCTGAGAGTAGTATAAGCTCCCCAAAGATACACGAATACTATAGGGCTTTCCAGGAGGCGAAAGCCTCTGCTGTGAACACAGAGTTCGTGTGATGCACTGCTCTGCTCATGACTGTCTGCATTCTCTTGTGATTTCCCAATATCCGAGATTGGTTAATGTAGTACTTTTAGATGCATCTGTCTCTATTATATGCCAATCTTCCCAAGATTCAAGGCTCTGTGAATAAAGCTGTTCTACAGCCACAGGAGCATACAACTTTTCTTGGAATGGGTATTCCGTTTGGTGGTACCTGACCATAAGGTCGCTGAGGTAGTTTGAATGCAAGCTCACTTTCTGTGAACAGGGTATCTAATGGGGACATCTCTATGAGAGAAAGTTGCCACATTATAAAGATCTTTCATTGTCAGTCGTGAAAGTCCTGTAGCTTAGTGACCTTGTGGGGATCAGGGTCAATTTGGAAAGATGCTACGTATAACACTTCATTTAGGAGGGGTTTGAATTTCTCCTAGATGGTGCTGCTCACTATATTGTTAAAAAGGCTCCCATAGTGTTGTTGGGAAATACATGACTCTATGTATTATCTCCTTACACGTATTTACCTATAAATACTCTTTTGTAACTAGTTTTTTTCTTTATTACTTTTGAGAAAAAGACACTTACCTTTTGTTGTGAAATATATTCTTTTAAGTTTTTTCTTTCTTTTGTCGCCGAAAAAATCCGTTTTTACTTTTTCAGTCTTCTGTTTAATGTAGGTGTTCTTATCAATTTGGGGCATTGCTTAACCATACTTCATTCACGCATGCTTGATCGTAACTCTTCTACTTTTTTAGTGGTTCTTATAGATGATACGAGATGGTGTTGCAGTTTGACACATTCACAGTTCATTCTGAGTTTCTTGTCACCACTATATCACATTTACATACGGCATTCTAGAAGCCAGAAGGAAAGTGAATTGGAAATGCATAGATGTTTCATTCCAAGTGTTAGAGTAAATAGTTTGGTATGCTGGCATTTGTTGTGATTGTTCTTTTAGTTTATATTGAGAGATGTTGAGTGTATAGTCAGTGTTCAAATGTTTTAATAATTTTAAAAATCTTCTAACAATATGTTTTTATAAATCCTTTTGGAAGCTTTCACATGGCCTGTTTCTAGTAGTTTCTTTTAATTAAATCTAAACTATGTTGGTAAAGAAAGTGTAATGGAATACTTGTTCAGTAGTGAATAGCTGATCTTCATTGACTTTGATGTAGTAGCTTCAATGTTTTATGAATGTGGTGGTTGTTGGAATTGTCTCAGAAGACTTGACCGGGATGAACCATTTCAGTAAACAAAAACAATGTGGTTCTTCATTTCTAATGAACAATATGGAATGTGTTACATATCATTTTTCCTGGAGAGGATTAGTTTGGCCTATAAATGAACATTGTTATTTTCCTGTGTTCCTGTAGAAGGATGGAAATGATCCTAGTGAAACTATGTCTGTGATTTGAATCTTCAACTTGTTTTCTTTTCCATTCATATTTCCCATAATAGAAGTGCTGGAGAACCTTTTTGTGACTAAGTAGTGTTTACTTAATTTATGACAAACTGTGTGGAAAACAAATTTATTCCAGAAATGGAATAAAGAAATCTTTAGCTAAACCTTGATAAGTTTTATTATCTTGTTAAAATTTCCATAGCCACATTGAGTTCCAGAGCTGCTAATTATATATTGATGTCAGCTGTAATCAAAGTTGTAGTTTAAGCTGAAATTTATTTCATCACGTCATGATGTCCTAGTGCATTTTTTACATAAGTTATTTAAATTGTTTTTCTTTAGTAAATGTTAACAAATTAGGAATGTACCTCTAAAGTTTATTTTATTTTATATACTTTTTAAGTTTTAATAAATGTATTTGTATTTTAATATTTCATCGTTTCTTTAATCAACTACACACATAAGTTTTCTTTTACAGCTAACTGCTATTACTGGGCATATACATTTATTTTCAGTTTAAACTATTTAATTTCTTTTACTTATTCATTGGAGTTACAAAAATCAGAATAACGCTTTCTCTGGATTTTGCATCTCAGCTATTTCTTTTAACCCCGGTCATTACATTAGTAATGACCATTGGGGAAAGAATCCCACAACACAGTATTTTTCATTATGTGGGGTTTTAATATTTTGTGAGTGATTCATGCAATCCCACATACTATTTCAAACCCTGTCATATACAATCCACTTTTCATACTACATTAACATTCTTTTTAAGCATGAATTTGTGTGATTTCTATTTAGAAGCATCTTCAATGCTATGGAAATTTCAGAGCACAAGTAAATGTTTAAAAGGAACTGAAATAGACATTCATATTGCAAAGCTCATAGAAAAATTCTTGGACCGTTGCACCACAAACTACTGTGAAATCCTTTGCTAAAAATGTTTCCATTAATCAAGAATGAAAGCTAGAGCTTTGGAAAAGGTCAAATTCTCTCCTAGTTTAGTTCTAACCACAACTGATGCTGGCCAGTAATCTGGGTGTGTTTTTCAAATGACAGACTAGAGGAGCTTCGATAAACAAAAAAATTTTGGATTCTAGGAGAAGTTGTTGCAAAGCTGAAACCTAAAAGAATTGATTTTTTTTAAATTTTTTTTTTAAGAGTAAAGGATTAAAGAATGGAAAGGCCTTCATTAGGAATGCAGCTATTAGCTCCCAGCAACATTAAAAGCAGTGTTCTAGCCATTTAGAAAAACTGGAACATTCAGGGATATTTTTATAAACTGGAATAATCAGAAAAATGTCAATGAAAATTTTCTATTTAAAAAAACTAAAGATTTGATGTTGAGGTATCTGAAAAATCTAAGTATGTGCTTCATAGGTACTGTGAAGTGTAAATAAACCTTTTATGCAGTTCTGTTTATAACCAGAGATATGCTGTTTTAAAATCCTCTAAGTTAATTCTTTATTAATGTTGTTCTCAAATTTTAATTCTCTTTCCCTCCCTCCATCTCTTACCGGCGCTCATCCTCCAAATTCTGTATGTGTGAGGAGTCACACATGTGTTCTCCTCACACACATATAATTTTTTATTAGCTGTTGCAGCAATCTTTGAAATCATGTGCTAATGAAAGCTATTGTCGTTCATTTCCTCCCATTTATTGTGTAGTTTATTTAATTTTTCGTCAATCAGACTGAGTTATAAAGTCAAGCAAAGTTTAGGATTAGAGAAAAATAGAAATTTTGAATACGGTAATTGATAAAACATTAAGAAAAACTGAAATTTCTACAAAATTTAGATTCCCTAAAAGCACATTATTGACTATTCTTAAAAAAAGAGAAAAGATTGAAGCAGCATTTCCAAGCACACTTTTTGATCAAGCTTCTAAGTGAATGAAAACTGTCGAAATGAGGATGTTGAAGTTGCTCTGCCATAGTTAATGAATAAATCTCAATGTAAAAAAAAAAAAAAACTAGATTAGTCTTAGAAGAGTGATCTAACTATTTTAAATGTTCCAGAATTTCCCTGTTCTTCCTGTTGGCTTCAGTGAAATAAAAAAAACCCACAATATAATATGAAAAATGTCTGCAGTAAATAAGCAACAGTAGATGAGGGTATAATAGGAAAATTCCTTTCAGAAAAATTGCTCTCAACCTTACAAAATCGCTCCAGAGTGACATATTTAAGACTGCCTTATTCTGGAAAGCCATTCCATGCCCAATTGAATAGTATAAATATACTAAGAAAGGTGAAAAATGCTCTGGAGGTAAATATAGCAAAGAAAGAGTATGTACTTTTTGCCTACAATGTGGATGAATGAAACACCATTGCCCGTGTTGGGAAAATATGCAAAATCACATTGTTTTAAAATATTGAAAAGATACATGTAAGCTATGAATCAGCTGAAAAAGTGAGGGGGACTGCCAATATTTTTCAAAAGTGGATATGCAACATTGGGGCAAAAATGTACGAAATCAGAAAAGGAACATATGTTTAACTTTGGACAACTGTAGATTTGTGTGATATTTGTAGTTTTGTTCTAACTACCATATAAGTATCCATTTCTTTAAAACAATTTTGCTAAGTATAATTGTTTCATGAGGTTTTATTGAAGTTACTTATTATAATTCACAAAAATCATATTTTTTACCTTTATTTTCATTCTTTTAATGGTGAGCATAAAAAACTGGTTGTATCTTAACTTTTGAAGAACAGTGTATTTGTAGAGAGATAGAAACTGGCTCTTAAATTTTAACATAATTTTAATGTACAGCATTGAGAGGGTTATAAAATATTTGCTACAAGATGAAGAATGTTAAACATTGGACTTATAATAATACCTATATGACCTAATGGGACATTTTTTTGAGAAATATTTATAAATCTCTGAATTCTGTAATTGTGAGTTTTTCTTTTTTGTTATGCAACAAAACAAATGTTTGAACAGATAATTTGTCTGGAAATATCTTTAGAGAGAAAAATAATTTGTGTGATTTGAATTATGCTTTTATTTTAACAGCCGTCTTCATCAAGTCTGTAAACTATATTTATATGCACCATCTTCTGGAATGTATTCTTGCCCACTTGCTATGTCTGATGGAGCTGCAAAGACTATTGAGGTACTTTGTGAATATTTCATCACAGTAATGTTTTTTCATTAATTTATTAAATATTTAAATGATAATAAAAAAAGCTCTCATGTCTTATGTTTTTTAAATAAGTAAAAAGTAACCAGAGTTGTAAAATAGCAAAAATAGCTTGTATTTTTATGGTTGAATAAAGAGAACAGGCATAGGGGCAGACCTTTTTTTTTATGTAGATGAAAGTTTTAGTTTCTGAAGACTCTAAAAGCCTTTTTCTTTATGAAATTCTGCAAAGTCTGTGTTTGACTATAATAACCAAGGCCATAGAATTTCTTTTTAGCAGATGAGAATCTATGAAAACTTACTAATTTTAGTATAAAATTTTTTATTCTTGACTGTTTTTTTTTTTAAATTCCAGTTTCCTCAACAAACTCGGGAATTGATTTTTATTCTATTTTATTTTACTTATTTTTCTTTTGTTACTATGCTTTAAAATCAAAGCCTTTGTCTTACATTACAAGACTTTACTGCATTGTAAAGCACCATTTTATTCATTTATTTCACTTTTTATGTAACATTTCTTCTAAGAAAAGTCTGTCTCCTGTTTTTGACTAAATTTTTGTAGTTTTTTTTCATTTGGTAAAGTAGTATATCAATGTATACACATATTTTAAGGCAGTTTGTGAAAAGTTTCTTTTTTAAAAAGGTATTTATGATGAAAGCTTATTTTTATGATAAAAAGGTTTAGAAAATTTTTAAGACTAGTTATCTTTTAACTTAAGTTTAGACTGTAAATATAATAAGTATAAAAATATTAAGAATTCAATGAATTATATTTCAATATTAGTTATAGTTGAGGAAAATATGCATTCTAATGGCACTGCACCCCCCCCCCCTAATATTTTTAATTAGTGATAAAGTACTGTTGCAAATGATTTTAATTAAAAGAAATTATTAAATAATATGCAATGTGCACAAAGTTTGTGTATTTGCATTATTCCCTCTCTTTTTTTTTCTATTTGAGAAAAAATACTTTTTCTTACTCAAAATGTTATGTGTACATTATACTATATCTATTCAGTGCAAATAATTTTAAACTACTTTAAATATGTTCAAAAAGATGTTTGCTGATTTTTAAGAGATTAAAAAATCATATTAATCTTCTAAAACACTTTTGTAAAGATTTCTATGTTTTGAGTTTTTAAATAAAACATGATAAATATTGTACTATAGGTTGTTGGCTCTGGTGTGTCAAAATTTGAAAAGGCTTTTGAAAATTTAACCACTCGGAATCCAGCAAAATTTTGGACATCTGGTCAGTGGATGACTGAAAGAAAAGGAGGATCTGATGTTGGTAAGTTATATTATGTCTAAAATTATTACCTATATGTTTTAAAAATGCTTTATCACCAAAGTTCTATAACACCTGTGAATTAAATGGTTACATGATTCTTGAGAGAGAGATTAAGCTTTAAAAAGAGACCAAGTTTTTGACTAAGCTCTGAAAATTGTATGATTTATCAATTAATTCTTCAAATAAGTCCACAGAATTATATTAGTTATTTTGTATAATTTGCTATATCAAAAATTAAACAAAACAGGTATTTTAAAAGCTTGGGAATAAAAAAAAAAGAAAAAGATCTTGAGACTGAAAAATACAGAGGTAGATTCTATTGAATTTGGACAAAACAGATTTATGCATGCTAAAATATTTATCAATAAAATTTTGGTTATCTAAAGTTTCTAATAAAAGACAAGCAAATATTACTTATTTTTTTATGTAATACATCCATACAATTTTTAATTAAGCCATTTCAAATTGATCTCGTCTAAAAATGGCTTTCTTACCAAAGAAGTTTGGACAACACTTAGGAAAGAGGAGAGGATGCCTGAGGATATCCCTCTTCCACTTCAAACTGTGGTCTTTTATATGTATTTGATTTGATCAGAATAAATTAACTGTATGTAAAAACCCAGAAAATTAAACACTGGATGTTTTGCGTAGCATATTAAAATTATTTGAAAGTCTGTATATTATTTAATGTGTTTGTATGTTCTGTTTTTTTAAGAGAGGCTACCAGTTTGAATGCCAAAATAAAGATCATACTTTATGATTTTTTTTTGTGGATTTTAATAACAACATAAACTGTTCAGGAGGGGGGGGGGGGGGGGGAAGGTTGCAGTATATTAAATTATGTTTGAAAAGTGTTTGGTAATTTTTTCATTAAAAAAAATAATAATCTTTCGTCCTTAGCATTCATGTAAATGAGGGTGTCCTGAAAATGCTTGCTGTGTGCTGGTCACTTGCACTGAGCATACCTGAAACATCAAAATTTAAAAACAATCTTAATGTAATTAATCTTAATGTAGCTTAGGATTTTTTGAAAATTTAAGCATTTGTAAAAATGGCAGCATAAAAAATAAAAGAAATTGCCGATAAAAATGGCTTTAAAATGCTTATAAAAAATTAAAACATGAAATATAAAAAAAAACCTTATCTAACTCCATACGAATCTGAACATTTGTAATAAAAGTTGAAGGAAATCTGTCAAACAGTTCTCAAGCAATCCAAGCACCAGGTAAAAGAAAAATTGTCATTTTGAAAAATATGCATTTAAAATTTACTCTTTACTTTAACAGCAACTAGTTAAAGTAACATAAGTGAGTAAGTTTTGTAATAATTTGTACATAAGTAAGGAAGTTTTGCAATAATTTGAATTTCAAAAAGTCTCTTTTAAGGCTATATTCTAGACACTAGTAAGCTATCAGAAAATGCAAAAGAAATTTTTTCAATTTTTTTAAAACTTCAAACTGGTGTCCCCCCCCCCCTTAAATTAATGTAAATTTTAATTGAAAAATAATAATTAAAATCAAAATCCTGTTAATCAGAACTTTCTAAATTAGTGAAAAACTGTTTCATGGTACATAGAGTTTGTTCTAACTGTGAGTTTTCTCATTAATTTAAAATAATTTAACTACTGTTTCTTTATTTTTAATAAAATATAATACCTTTTTTTGGAATTTTCTTGACTTTTTTAAATATTTTTTTTGTTGAGAGTAACTATTTGTATGGCTCATAGAAAAGGCACATTTCTATTTCTCAGAATACATGATCACAGGACTTAAATTTTTTTAATTTTAGGTTTTAAAGTCCAACTTTCATTTAAAAAAAAATTATCTTTCATCCTAAGCATCCATGTAAATGAGGTGTACTGAAAATGCAGTGTGCGCTGCATTTATACATTTGTACCTGCATGTCAGTATTTTTTTTTATGTGTTTGGTCAGAAAATTCAAAAGAAATGAGATTAATTTTTTGAATACATATTATTTCACCTAGTCTAAAAGATTTATTACATCATCCCAGGCCCTGTTGATCCATGCTGCCATAACCAAGCTCAAAATGTTCCCTGCATGTAATGATAACTAATCACTGTGCCAGATCATCTCAAGCTAAGAGGAATCAATTGTATAATTCAGGTTTTATCTCCCCTCAAGTTCTTCCATAGACTGATTCCTGTAGAGAAACAATCCCAATCTAACCCAAGGTCCCATTGAAGGCATTAAGAGCCTACATCAGTCATGCAAAAAAACATGCAAGCTAATGTTAAGTCTATGGGAAGGTTCTTGGCAGATTTCTAGCTCGCTGAGGTCAATCTATAACATTGTTAGTTTTTACTTTTTCGATTTTGGTTCCAGTTTTTTTATATAAGGGTACTTTCACTTTCAGAACAGGCTCCAAAATTGAAAATGTCCACTTATGAAAAAACTGTAACCAAGATTAAAAAAAAGTAAAAACTAACAACGTTAGAGATCGACCTCAGCTATCCTATGCAAATAAAAAAATCATTTAAAAATATTAACATGCATGCGAGAAATCTACCAAGAACTTTCTGATAGACTTAACATTAGCTTGAGCATTTCTTTGTGTGACTAGCGTAGGCTCTTAATGAGTCGGAATGTGAATCCTGTGATGGGATCCAGGCATGAAAGAGTTCCTCCTAAAGAAAGAATTCCACCTTTTTAAAAATGATGTTGGTCATTCTCTGGATTGGCGAAAAAATGAAGAAAATATTGGAAGCATATAAAGGGGGGGGGGGGAGGGGTGAATCTCAAAAATTTAATAATCAGACATTTTGTCTAACTAAAATCCTTGGAGGGTTTTTTTCCTGAATTGCTGTGCAAAAGAGCTATCAAATCAAAGGGAAGCTTATGTTATAAGCATATGAAAGTCATGTAAATAAAGTATGTTAAAGTATCTTTCCAGAGTGAAAGTTTTTTTAGACTTTAAAAAAAAAGGAAGTTTTCATAATGTTCTTTTTGGAATAGAATATTTTCTTCTATTTATGCAACTCTTCGGATTTAAAAGTTTAAATTTGTTTTTAATGCTTTCTAAGCTATGAAAAGAAAATAAGAATCATAGGTACATATATATTTCATTTTATTCTATAAATAACTGTTAAAATGTGTCTAAATTTTAAAAGTTTAGCACCATTCTATAGACTGAAAAGATTATGTCTGGGGATCCCACCCACTTGCAACTTCCTGGTGGATGGTTTGCGCATACTCCAATATAAATTTATTTTTTCCTCAGCAGATATCTGACATTCTGCTCAAAATGTTAATTAGAATATATTTATTGAAAGTATCCCCAAACAGTCCATTTTATTGTCTTTTCTGAATGTGAGATATCATATTTTATTCTGCAACTTTTTATTGTATTGTTTTTTAGATACTTGAATACTTGTCCTGAAGGAAGATGCCAAAGGTATAAATTGGGATAGATAATGCCATAATCTTGTTTTTATTATTATTATTTATGTATGTTTTAGAGTTAATTGTTAGGCATGTTCTTATCTTTTTACTTATTTGCATGATTTTTCTTTTGTAGAAGAATGAATAATTTTAAGCACAAATCATTCAATTTTTTTTGGCTTTGAATTGGGATTTAGAAAACTCTAATTTAGCTCAGTTTACTGTCACCAGTCTCCTGAAATTATTGTCTTATGTTTGGTTTAATAAATTTTCAATATATTTTCCTTATTAGCTTGACCCATCCCATTCTAAGCGAATGTCTTTAACCAATACAAATTATATGTTTTATTTATGACTGATATCTGTAAATTTATTTTTGCTGTACAAAATATAGAAATATCAATTAAGTGCTTAGATTGTTCTTCATCCCTTTCACCACTAAATATGTTACCTGGTTGAGACAGATGTGTTTCTACAGTGGTAAAAAGGTTAATATATTGTTCTATGTAGGCTTAATTATTCAGTTAGCTGATGTTATTATCATGTAAGTACATCTAGGTTAGGTCTTAAAATGCAGTTAAACTTTTATAAGTGAAATTTCTGTAATGTGAATTTTTGGTATCTTGAATTGGTTTTGCATTTGCTACATGGAAAACAAACTTTGCTTATTTTCTGTAACTCAAAGTAATTTTTTCTTTTCTCAGTGCTTTGAAATATTGAAGTTTTACTCTATTTTATGTTTGGAAAATCTATTATAATATTATTTCTTAAATTAACTTTTCATTATATGTCATTCTATTATGGAAAAGAAATGGAATGTATAGGCCTAGTATGGATATGTATTTATATCAAGTAATCTGTCTGACCTCTTTTTTTTCAAATAGTTAAAGAAAACTTGTGATCATTATGGTTTTTGTTTCAAATAAAAAAAATTCCCAAATGTGATATAAATTGTTTACATCTTTGTTGCCCATCTTCCATTTTTGAAACATTTTAATGATTATAAAACGTGTCTATAGATCTCCATAAAAAAACTTCTTATAAAAAGAGATGCAGATGTTGGGGTTGCAGATTTGCTTAAAATATAAGTTGATAAAGGATGAAAGTTATTGTTTGTATCCTCAAAGTATGTCTCTGAAAAACAGAACTGAAAAATGAATTTAAATATTCTGTCAAAACTGATATATCTACTTATTATGTTTCAATGCAATAATACTGGTTATCGTGGTTCAGTAGTTAGCATACCAGGCTGGAGACCAGATAGTGAGAATTCTGTACCTGCATTTTCAATCCTCCCCCCCCCCCCCCCCCCCCCCCACACACACCAGATATTTGTTCTTATCTAGAGATAAGAAAAATTTCTGTATTTTTTTTTTTTTTTTTTTTTTTTTTTTTTTTTTGGGGGGGGGGGGGGTTTACTATTTTTTTTACCAAAAATTAAATATTAGAAACAAAATTGAATTTTGATATTTATAATCATTTATCTGATTTTTTTTAAAATATTAAAATATTTATTTATATATGATAATAAGAATTCTTAAATTTCCTTAAAAAATCTTTTACGGCATTTCTTTATTTCAATATTATCAAATTTGTTTAAAATTTTAAAGTAGATAAAAAAGGAGACGTGCAAAGATTTAGAAAAAAAAAAAAAAAAAAAAAAGCAGTACCCATATGTACAGGAGGTAATTTAACTACAAATTTTTTTATGAAGGATTTTGTAGTACAAATTCAATTATGAATTATTTTTTAGAGTGCAAGGTTCATCATGCAAGTAGTATTAAGTTACGAGAATATGCTATAAAAAATAAAGTGTAACAGATATAATAATTGACTTATTATTTATCAACAAACATCACCTTTTGTGGAACTGATTAAAATGAATGCTTTGCTACCAAACTTTGTGATGAATAAAATATCACCAGAATATTAAACTTTATTTCCTGTTTAAAGACCATGAAAGTGAAGTAATGTGTATATCCTGACATGATTATGTTTTGTAGCTGGTACCATATTGATTTATTTTTTTCATGTTGTACATCCTTTTATTCATACTTTATTAAAAATGCAATCATTATAAGAAAGGAAATATAAATCTATTGCAATAAATGTAATTCATGTATTTAATGTATGTAAATAATCATATTTAATTTTAAGAAAATTACATTTTAATAAGTTAATTCTGCTGATTAGATATTTATATGCCATCAACATTGTAACAAGAAATGATTTTCCAATATAATTTTAGGAAGTTTTCTTTGCATTTAATAATATACTTATACATAATAATACACATAAATACTCTTTCTTTTACAGTAGACACTTATCTGAATCCCATTGAACTAAGATTATAATGCATAACTGATATGGTCGGATGAATGGCAGAACATATTAAAATATTGTAAAATGTTTCTTTTAAGACAATCATGTCATTTATACTGACTATTTTAATTATCTGTCATAATTTTAGTTCAATCGATGTTGGATAATTGGGAGTCTGGTGTAATAATAATAAAAAAATTGGCAAGTGATATTAAATATCAAAATTAAATTTTATTAAAAGTATATAATTTATAATGGAAAATATAAAGCAAATAATAAAACATTAAAGATAGAAATGAAAATCTCAGAAAAGGAATAAGCAAAGTCAAGGTCTTAAGTCCACTATGCTTACAACTGAGCCATGCTGTTCAGTAAAGTTCTTGCCAGCTCTTTGCTACGTTGCTGATTAACTTGGGTTCAGTACTTGTATTCTGTGATATTATCCATATTTTTGAGATAATGTTCCATCATTTGGAAAGTTAATTTTTTTAAATGAAACTGTTTCCCTTTCTTTTTTGACCTTTTTTGTTTGTTCCTGTTGATATTAAGTAACCTTTATTTAAGGTGATGAGGAAAAACATTTATTTCTACTTTTTGTATTATTACTGCATATATATTAGTATTGTTTTTATCATAGTGCAATAATAAGAATAAAAGGTCAAAACGTTTATCATTATGCTCTTTTATATAAAAAAGAAAAGGGTGAGGGAAATATTCTAGTCAAACAGCCATTAAAATTTTTAGTATATATAGAAACTGCTGTTTCTGATGAGAAAGTTTGAAGATGGTTTGATAAATTTAAGTACAGAAATATTAGCCTCAGTGGTTTCCATTCTGAATGTCTTCTTCTATAATGAGGATCTGAATGATGAGGAATAAACTATCACCGAACAGTCCTATTGTGTAATTCAAAAATTAGCAGGCAGGTGAAATGTTTGAAAAAGTACAGTACATGATCAGTGCATAAGTTTGTTTATTTAATCTTTTATATTGTGTGAGTGCTTAATATTTTCATAGAACAGAATATGCTTGCTTGAATTTTGATTTGTGATTATATTTTGAAATGAAATGAAGAAGCTAATTTTTCAAAAGGGACCTCCCTTTCCTTGGAGATGGGAAATGAATACTATATAATAATGTTAGGAGAAGAGCTCATGGAATAAATCATATCAATTCCCTATACTGACTTCAAGAGATGGGCTTTATCATGAAGCTTTTGCTGTATGGTGGAACTATAAAAAATAATTTGTTGCAGATTACAGTAAATCTTTATAACACAATTCTGTATAATGCATTTCTCTATTTAACACACAACTTCTCAGATGTAAATAATGAATTTTGCAGTTAAGAAGCAGTGGCATTCCCTACTTGTACAATATTTCTACTCTCTAGAGAACTAAATTTGGTACATTAGTTCAACTTTATCTACTTAAATAAGAGTTTTTAATGCAAAAATTGCTATATTTACAATATTTTTTTTAAAATGAGTAATATAACAAGTGATTTGATTCAGGCATATTTGGACCATGTTTATAAAATCAATTTAGCAATGTATGAAAGGATCTGTATTATGAAATTTATAATCTGTGCAACTCCTGGTCCCAAGGAATGAAATTTAAAGATACTCTGTTGTATTTTGATATGTTTCAGACATATTTAGCCCTGTTTATGAGGTATGTTTGATGATGTGTGAAATGTGATCTATATAGTGCAAAATTCTATATAACACACAATCTCACATTTTTAGGTTTCCATTTTAGAGGTCATCAACTGTATTACCACGTCTTCAGACCATTAAATCAGTAAACTGCTTTTATTTATTATAGTATGAAAACAGTAATCAATGCAAAGCATCCAGAAAACAGTCATTGAGGCATGTTTCATCATAACTATGCTAGACCCTACAATTTATTGAATGTTGGCACAGATTTATTTAGTATGGATGGATGAAACTTGGGGATTTTTCTTTTCTTATCACTTTATGCTCATCAGACCTTTGACCTATTGAGTTTATTTGTTTAGTTCATTTCAAATTTCCCTGAATAGTCTGACATTAATTTCTTTAAAGGCTGCCATGTAAAATATACATCTTGATATTTTTCTAAATCTATCTATTCTAGAGATTTCTTTGGGGAAAGATTTTTCCAGCTGCCAGGGAGATAACAAAAAATCATTGAATATAATAATGCTTTGGTTATTCAGCTTTTTTTATTTAGTTTTCAGAATGTCTCATAAACATTTATTCTTAAGCTAACAATTTTTTTCTGGATGACCTAATATTACCAGTGTAGGGATAGCAGTGAGCATACATTAATAATTTGAGATTCAAATTTAAGTTAACAAAATTGAATTTGCTATTGTTTCATCCTTAAATATTTGTAAAGAACAGCTTAAATTGGATTAAACTTAAGGTATTGTGGGGGTTTTGGCTTTTAAAAATAAGCATATTTTTTTTTAAAGTTGTTTAAATCTAGGAATAAGTAGGTTTTTGCATAAAAATACACATATTTCTTAAAATCATACCTTTATTAATTTGTCATTAAAAATGCACCTTTTGGACTCTCTTTTCCTTGATGTTGCATTGTGTATAGAGTTCCATTGTACCCAAGATTTCATCTGAAACCAGTGCAATAAAAAGCATGTTAAAATATACATAATTTTCTAGTCCTTAACTGATTTTTTAACAAAATGGTAGACTACACTCAGAATCATAATTATAAGAACAGTCATGTTTTTATAAAATTTATTAAAAAGAATTGTATTTATTATGCTAATTATATGCAAGCATCTTGATATAAATAACTTGTGGATGTACTATTTTGCATTATAAATAAACTAGTAAATGATATACAATATATATATATATTAATGAATTTATCGATTTATAATTATAAGGACATCTGTATTATTTTTTATTCATTGATTACATTTCATTGTTTTATGCAACTTTGATAACTGCAAATCTAAACTGGCTGTTGCAATGGCAAAACGATTGGTTCCACTCTCTATTTTCAAGATATCTCGTGGAAAAGAACTCAATGAATTTGAAGTGAGAAAAATATGGAATTTATGAAGAATAGGTCTGTCACTTCAAAATATTTTTATATCTATTCTAAAGGTGCTGTAGAAAATCCTATTAAATGAGGTATTTGTGGCTTTGGGGAAAAGAAAACCGGGGCAAAACTGAAGCTGTCCTAAAGGGATTGGAGACAATTTGTGTATGCATAGCAACTTTAAAAAAGATGTCTACTAAAGAAATAGCACATGTTGTAAACAAGAAAAGTTTATTCTCAACTGTGACACTTTGTGAAGTTGAACAAGATACCAACTTTATCAAAATGACATCAAACCATGTGTCGAGAAGCTGTACTCAGCTGGATGAAAAGTAACTGTAAGTGGCAAAATGGGATATTTTCTAAAAAGAAAAGATTTAATTTAAATAGACCTGATGGATTAAACTGCTATTAGTATGGTCTACTGAAGGACAAAGATGTCAGGTAAAGCAGGTATTTTAAAAGTGGTTCATTGATGTTTGGGGGATCACAATTCTTTCTAGTCCCTGTTCAGCCAGTGGAAAGATTGATCTTGTCATTGCTCCAAATATGATGGACTCCCGTTGTGTTTATGTTTGGATCTTAGATGAACAGCTTCTAGCATATTGTTGGCCTCTAGGTAGAAACAATTTCATTTTTCAGCAAGATAGAGCATCCTGTCATCCAATCTAACAAAAACATGGTTTGAAAAACAAAAAAATAAACTTTGAAATGGCTTGCCAAACTCACCAGACTTACATAACTGAGAATATTTGGGGAATTTTAACGAGGAATTTTATGCAAATGGAAGGCAGTTTTCTTCATTAACAGAGAGTGTGCTCAAGGAATGTAGCAATCTTGGCCCAAAATGCATGAAAAAACTTGTTCAATGTATGACAGAAAGAATGGCAGAATGTCTTGCAAAAAATGGTGCCTCAACAAATTATTAGTTTTGTGAATAACATATTTTTTTGTAAAAAATATCAACGTGTTGTTATAATTATCAATCAGTTAAAAATTTACTATTTTTATTTTATTTAAATTTATTGCACCATCAAGGGATGTAAATATGTATTGTGAGCTTGTTACAAGGGCCACAACAAGGGTGGTGCAGGCAGTGTATCTGCACCAGGTGCCATCAGTTAGAATAGGCACTGACAAGCTTAATCAATGTCAACACTAATCGCTACTCATGTATCTACAATCAGTAGAAAAACTAACAAGGGGTTTCATACAAGGCGCCAAATAGAGTTGTTGCAGTGCTGCTTGTTACTCCTAAGTCAATTCAAATAAATGATGTGAATATCATACGCTTCTTTTATTGCATGATTGCAATGAAATTGCTTGTGTCCTTATAATTATAATTCTTAGTGTATCAAACTTAATGTATCAGTTTTCAGCAAAAAGTCTGATTTTGTTTTGTTTATAAAAAAAATGAATGAATTTTTAAAAAAGTGTCAGTCAAGGGCTAGAGAAATATGTTATATCATCTTTCATAAAAAAGAAAAAAAATTCAAGGAAATCAGTTTATCCGTTACAAGACATTTTGGGTACCAACTTAAAAACATTGTTTAGAGTAAATCACGTTTAAATTTTTTCAACAGGTAGCATTCTCTTATGCAATATGCGACAAGAATTGCTGTATTTTTATGTGTGTTTCAAATTCAGAAGAGAAATTTATTAAATATCAAACATTCAAAATGCAAAAGAAATAAAGATTCATTTTTTGAAGTTGAAAACTCTTATAACTCCTTAAATGAGATAAAAGAATGACTGAATATGCAAATATTTATACTAAAACCAATTACTTTTCATTCAAATGTTATTTATCAATACATTATTTTATGTAATGAATAGAATACTCTGTTAAAACTGTTAGTAGTTTAAAAATATTAATTCAGGTTTTTAATCATTTTTTTTTCTTTAAAGCTAATGGTACCGAAACAGTTGCAGTTCCAGAGAACGATTTTTATCGTTTGTATGGTTACAAATGGTTCACTTCTGCAACAGATTCAAATATGGCTCTTACTTTAGCAAGGGAATTGAGAAGTTCTGATGATTCAATGGTATAGTATAAATAAATTGATCCAATATATTATTCATTATCCAAAATAACAACTAATGTCTAATTTAAATTCATGATTTTTATTGTAAAAGGGGAAAAGTGATGAAATTATATTAAAAAAATTTGTAGAAAGCTAAATTTATGTGCATGGATACACACATATTTCTAGGCAATTGTTATTATTCTATTTTTGTATGTGACAATGTTAGAATTTTGGATAAATATACAAACAATTTTATTAGTTTTTTATATATAATTTTAGATTTGAGTTTTTATTGTTGTAATGTCCATCCTCATTAAAAATTGTGCTGTCTGATTAGAATATTAATTTACTTATTCTTAACAATGTTAATAATGGTTAGAACAGAATGTTATCGTTATTCTGTAGGGCAATACTGTTAGGATTTTGAAGAAAATATTTATTCTAAATTTAGTTATCTTGATGCATTTATTTTTCATTTTTTAGTTTATATTCTTATAACATCCATCATTATTATATTTTATTATGTTTGAATATTAATTCACTAAACTATATTTACAGTATTGTTTAAAAGGGAATGTCAGTTAGTATGAAAATCACCTTTTCTCAATAGCTGACGCTGACTTTCGCTTGTGTGATAAATTTCTTTTTATGTTAGCCTCATTTTCTAGGAAATGTCACTTCTGCCAATGTTTGAAGCCAAATCCGAGTAAACACAGAGACTCTGGGCCGAGTAAATGAAAGTTATATTAGAGGTTAGCTTTTGGTTATAGATCTGTATCAAGGATAGGTTTTGGGGACCTCCAGCGTGGTTTAAGCCAATTTTTTTTAAAGATATCGACTAGTCAATTGTAATCTCATGTTATTGAGAGAAACACATGGTTTAGCTACAATTAAAAAGTGATTTTGTAATCTAATAGGAGGAAAATAGCTTCGCTAAATAACGTTTTTAAGTTAAAGTACCTAAATTCAGAATTTCTACAGTATTGATATGTTTTATTTATATTTCCTCAAATTTGGAGTTACATTGCTTATATATTTAGTTATCCAAATTAACAGTTCAATTTGGGGAGGAAACATTGTACATCAATATTTTTGCTAACCCATATCAGTAGAAACCTGGTAATTTGAACGGAAATTGGAAAAAAAATTCAAGATTAAGCGAAGCTTTGTAAAGATAAATTTAATTACACAGAAAAAATATTTAATATAATTCTTAAGTTAGGATTATATAAAACATCTTTTAAGACAATCTGGTTAAATTTACCATTTTTACAGTGTATCAAAAACTGAACTGTACCCTTACCCTCAACTGGACATTCCCTCTTCCCAACTGCAAGAGACATGTGTAAACCAGATACTGGTTCAAAAGTGAAAAACAAATTTCTATTGTTACAAAAATGCACTGTAGCAGCAGTTTCAAAAACTCAATGGGTATTTCCTTAACCCAGATCTAATGAATTTGCCCCACATAATTCAGGAGAAAGCTCAATTAAGCTATATTCCAGTTCAGAGAAGGTACAGTTAAAAAGGCATTTACATTCTACATTACTAGTTTCCAAAGGTCTTGAAAAAATTTTATTTTGAAAATTACTTTTACTTTTAACATTAGGTAAAAAAGGACCAGATTTTAAATCTGAAGCGAGTTCATGTAAAAATTCGTTTAGAGAAAAATACTTAAAAGTGCTAAAAACATGTGTATTTAATAGTACAATGTGTGTACTACTTCAATTTTTTTTTTTTTTTTTTTTTTTAACGTGATGTATATGCTGATTTGTAAGTCAATCCAAAATATATAATTTTGAGTGCTTTTCTTTAAGGAGTCAGTGGACATTAAAACCCAAATCCTACAGTTTTCAATGGATTAATTTGAAAATTGGCAGGCTTGTAAATAACAAGCTGAAATAGATATATTCAAAATTTGGTGTTAAAAAATATAATAATAAATAAGTTTTTATCTAATTCAATTTTTAAAGTGATGTTTAATCATCATATTTTAAAATGTCCCATTCGCATTTCTTTTGCATAGAATATGACAATATTTATTTATGAAATCATTTTTAACACTTTCCAACCTAGTTGAAAAGTATTTATGACTTCAGTTTGTCTGGCCGTCTGGATGCCTGTCTGTGCTCTAACTCACATAAATATACTCGGATCGCCCTGAAATTTTTGTATGTTATTGTCGTTTACTATAGCATGTTCCCTATTTCAATTGAAGTGTGTAGCACTTATTTTAAAGAAATCCTCATGCTATATACAGCATGAATATGCAATATAAAGGACATTAAACGTCTCATCTCTATCTCACATATATATATAAAAAAAAAAAAATCTTTGGTGGGTAATTAAAATAACTGAAATAGTTTTCAGCAATTTCAGATGCACTGCATTAATAACAAGAACCGAAAACCATGCGTCACTCATAGATTATGTAATGCTTCCCCCCCCCCCCCCCAACACATCCAGAAAACTGCAACATGACTTCCCCGTTAAATAAGGTGACAGAAAACATGTAAGTAAACAATTTGGAAAACATATAACACTTTCAAAAGTCCAGTTTTAGCAATAACTTTCTATAGTTAAACAAGTAGTCGAATTATTTTGTGCAGCCCTGTATATATCTATAGATTTCCATATATACTACATAACATGCTAAAATGTATTTCAGTTAAAAATTTCACTTTTAGCAATTTTTGCCAGTAGATGGAAATACACTCGAATTCTTTTGAACAACCCTGTATATTATCTAAAGATTTTTGCATGCATCACATATTAAGCTAAATTTTATTCAGGTCAAAATCACATAACACAACTAAAATGCACTTCTAGTAGTTACCAACCATAAAAGGCAATGTATCTTATTCTTTCGTAGCCCTGTATATGAAGTTATTTATAATCTACAAACTTCTATTAGTATACTAACTACAGTTCAGCAGGAAAATGCCTTACACAATTAAAAACTACTTTTAAGCACTTCAGGACCATAGGCAGTATTATTTACGATATCCTTTGTGTAGTCCTGTATATGATCAACGTAATTTATACACACTACATACTATGCAAAAATTTAGTTAAACTTAAAAATGCTAACCAAAGTTGAAAATGCACTTCCAGCAATTACCGCTTTTAGACAGTACATTAACCGAATTCTTTTATGTGTCCCTGTAAATGAACGATAAACACAATGTGCACAATACTTTTCAATAACACTTGTAGTGCACTTTAGTTCTGTCAACTTCATTATGTAGCCAATAATATGAATTACCATAATAGTATCATCAAAGTGCACAGAAAATAATATTTTCCCTTAGTGCATTATGTAAAAGTATTCTTTTGTGTCACCCTGTAAATGAATAATGAATACTTTGCACCCCATATTCTATAGAACGCACGTTTTTGTGCTCCTCATAAATTGCATATCAACTTCATTATTCTTGAAATGGTGTAACACCATCAAAATATACTTAAAACAATTTTTTCATATCGACCGTAATGTAACGGAATAATTTTTACTGTCCTTGTAATCAAACTATAAATGCTATACTCTTCACTTTCAATAGCGATTGTTATATATTAAACGTCAATAACATAAAAAAATTACAGGGCAATCAGAGTATATTTACTTGAGTTACAGCTCCGACAGACGGACAGACAATTCAAAGCCATAAACAATTTTCAACTATGTTGGAAAGTGTTAAAAATGATTGGTAAGGGTAATTGGTGCTTAAATGATTGAAGTGTTTTTAATACTTTAACATTTGATGGAATATGAAATTTTGAAAAAAAATTTATTTTAGAGGATATATGATTAAAATTGAATTTCCGTGCACATACATAAGGCAACACAGAAAAATTCTTTCAAATTTAATAAATAAATATTACAATAATACAAATTAAATAAAAAATTTGTATAGTAAAAAAATGAAGTTAATGCTTATATTAATAATTCCTCTAGTGAAATTCCAAAATACTTTTAGTAACTGATTAACATTTTTCAATTACTTTATTTATATTTGCAGGAAAATTGATTCGTTAAATAATTAAACAGAGCAAATGATATATTTCATAAAAGGTGAAATGATAATATTACAATGTTATTAAGAATTGCACATATTAAATATTGATCAATATAATATATTATGTAGTGTGATATACCACATACAGGAACATATGGCTAATTTTTTTTCTGTAAGCACTCTCTTGCATTCAAGATGCAAGAGAGTGCTTGGCAACATTGGTGAAAAATAGATGAAACGATATCAAAACTCATAAAAATCAAAAAGAAATCCAAAACCTCTCAACATTTCAATAAATCTTATTATGAAACAAAAGAAGAGAGTGCTTGGCAACATTGGCGAAAAATAGATGAAACGATATCAAAACTCATAAAAATCAAAAAGAAATCCAAAACCTCTCAACATTTCAATAAATCTTATTATGAAACAAAAGAAGAGAGTGCTTGGCAACATTGGCGAAAAATAGACGAAACGATATCAAAACTCATAAAAATCAAAAAGAAATCCAAAACCTCTCAACATTTCAATAAATCTTATTATGAAACAAAATTTAAGATTAATTTTTAAAAATACTTTTAAAGTTTCTCAAAATTTACTTATCAGTTGTCATCAGTCAAAACATTTTTATCTTGTCTTGTAGAAATCGAAAGTTAATGGCACTTGCTCTTTCTTCAAATTTTGCAGACGCCTTATTTAATTGTCGTGCCGTCAATCTGATAATAATATTTCATTACCATAATCTTTTTCTGTCGTACAAAGATTTTTTGTGCCCATTTTAAAAATATTTTATTTGTTTTCAATAAAAACGAATGTGTATCTTCAATAATGGCAGCCATGAACTCGAAGGAGTGGCATAAGCCAATCTCCTGTAACGTTATTGGTCAGATAAAGTGTTTCGTGCAGCAAAACCCATTTAACACGGAAAATACTGCGTATAATGTTTTACATTCGAAATCTCAATCACACAGCGTTTTCGCGGAACAGCTGTGGAAAAAGATGACTGATGAGCTTAAAGTTTCACTTAAATAGCGTGTCTGATTGCCACTTAACTTGTTAGGTTTTGCTTTAAAAATTTTCTGTTGAGGTCTTCCATGAATGGGTAAGCCTTCTCAACAGTTTCATCTTGAAGAGCAGTAGGGGAGGAAGGGTGGGTGGTGCGATTCTGCCTGTTACATGAGTAATGGCAGTCAGCATCATCCACCTGCCCCTAACTGTCACTGAGAGCAATAAATGAGCTCAAAGCTGCTGCAGTTGTCCAGTATTACCCCCCCCCCCCACACACACACGCACACCTCTCCAGCCTACCCAAATCCTTTGATCAATGTTTTTAACTTGTTGAAATCTGCTTTTAAATTTTTCTGACACGATCTTCTATGATTGAGACAGCCTTCCCAACATTCTTGTCTTGAAGAGGAGTAGGGGTACTCAATTCTGCCTGATATAAAATTTATAAAATTGTATTATTTCAGAAAATATAGAAAATGCAAAATATCATCCAAAATTCCATAAAATGCTTATAAAATATAAAAAATACTTTTTCTCTCAAAAATTGTTGTATCAAACAAAAATAACTGAAAATGAAAACAAATTGCAAATTTGAACAATTTTTGAGGATTTAGTAATGTTACAAAATTGATAAGTTTTTATAACCTATTACCCAGATGGTGGTGGAATGATAGAATGAATCTAGGAATAGAAAATAACTATTTGTCCCATTTTTAGCCTGTTTGGAGGTAGTGGCCTTCTACTGTATTTATATTTCAGCTTAATAATTGTTTCACTTCTGTTTCAAACGGCAATGTATAAAAAAATAATTTTTAAAAAATAAAACTCAAATATCTTTTGATAGGTCTTTTTCTTTTATTATGTAACAAATATTTTGTTTTATAATAAATACCTATATTATGTATAAATATGCTGTAGAATTTCATTTTTTAACTTTATGAATATTTACTCTTATTCATTTATTATAATTCTCAGATTGATAAAGGATTAAGTCTGTTTTACCTTGAAACAAGAGCTCCAGAAGGATGCTTAAATAATATCCAGATCATGAGGCTGAAAGACAAATTGGGGACAAGGCAAGTTCCTACTGCTGAATTACTGTTAGATGGGTGTATTGCTTATAAAGTTAGTATGCACATTAGCTTTATATATAAATATAAGAAAGAAATATGCATAACTAATCAGTTGTGTGAACTTTGTTTAAGCAGAATGATTGTTGCTGTTTTATTTTGTTCTTAATTTAAAAAATAATTATCTGCAGGATACAAATTAACCATCACTAATCTAATTATTGAAATTTTATTATTAGAGTATAAAATAAGTTATCTTGATTATAAAATAAATCATGGCTGTAATAAAAATAAAATCTACAAATCTCCATGAGAGAAGAAAACTGCATACTTAATAATGCATTATTTCAATATACATTTTAGACAAAGCTTCTTTATTTTAAATATATTCTGCTAGAACTATTACTTAGTACACAGTAAACTATGCCATTACATAAACATTTATTAATTATTTATTACAGTTCAAGCTAACTGAAAAGTCATGACAACCTTACAAAATATATGAAAAATAACTTTTTGTGGGAAATGTTATTAAAATGTCTGCAGTGATGATTTTTAATATGTATTAAAGGCAATTTCATAAAGCTAAATAATAGAGGTTAAACTGATATTTTTTATTTATAATGAAAACTGGTGTTAGATTGAAGATAAATGTGTAATTTTCTCTTATTTGATAATATTTATTTCACAGTCATTAGAATAGATTTACAAGGGGGACCAAAATTTACTAGATGATTTTGAAAGTGAATAAATTTTAACTCTGTTTTTTCTCTAAAATTGGGAATTTGGACACTTTAGAGTTTTAATAAAAAGTACATACTTCTTGTTGTTCTTTTAATAAAAAGTACAAAGTTCTTGTCAAAATCAGTAGTCAATTATAGCAATTTAAAGCACAAATTATAGATATTTTAATGTAGGAAATTTTTCCTTACAGGTGACAACATGAAATTTAATTACATGCTTGCAATAACGAGATTCTGTAACATACTTATCTGGTGCATGGGTATCGGTAGATTGCATTTTGCCTACTTAATATTGAGAGCATAGTAATTGAATACTGATTTTGTTGAAAATAAAGCTTTATTGCTGCTACTTTTTTATTCAACCATGTATTTCTGTATGGTAAAACTCCAAAGTGTCTAGAGTCTAAATCTAAAAGAAAACAACAACAACAAAAAAACTAAGTCAAATGGGATTTACCTTTAAACTCACCAAATAACTTTTTCCTGTAACTAACTGTTACCCATGACTTTGTTCACGTAACATTTAAAGAAAATTAATGCATTAATTAAGCAACATATGCAATTAACAAACTCTTTATCATATTTTATAGTAGAAAGTACTTCTGATAATCGCAATTTGCATATTTTTGTTTTTATATATATGATCATTTACATTTCATGAGCTTGAAATTTCATACTCTTTCACCAAGATTAAATGTGAAATACATTTTTTCCTTTGTTATTCTATTATATTTTAGCATTTCTATTTCTTCTATTTTACATTTATTTAGTTCTTGGAAATTGATTTAATTGCTGTGGTTCGAATGACAGTGGAGTAAGTCAATATTTAGTAATTTGAGAAATGAAGGGTTTTGTGAATCTTGTCGTATTGCTGTTGCAGTAAGTGGTTCAACTTGTTTTGCCCTCTAACGACTCCCTAAGTGAACTATGACTTATTTGAATGTCACACTGAACAGAAATTAATATCCATTCAGTGAAAATATGGTAATCTAGATTTTTCAAAATTTTGACTTGCACCACTGTCATTCTAAACCCCTCAATTTATGTTTTCGTATCGAATAATATTGTTTAAAGTGATTATATTAGTAAATATTTTTGAGGAAATTTGTTAATTAACATGTCACTTTAGATATGACTTATATTTGATAAAAATAATCTAAAAATCAACATACATTATGTTTCTATTTCAAAGTACTCCACATCTTGAAAAAAAAATTGAGGTTACATGATATTTAAAAAAGAAATTAAAAAGTGGTGGAACATAAAAGCTTAAAAATAAATGAAATAAGTAAAACAAATACCTTTCAGCCTCATATATTTATTGTATTTTTATTTCATAGTGGCACACTTTTAACAGCTGTAGATCTACCAACAATATCAAAATGTTTATCATGCTCCAAAGACTTTCAAAGCCTAAATGCTTATTTTTTAAGCAATAGAGTTGCTTATTTATTGGTGAAAGAAATCTGAAAAAAGCACCTGAATTATGGATAAACATTGTCATATTGATTGTTGTGTTGGTTGTGTATAGTTTAGGATTATGAAATTTTTGTGTTTAATTAGTGACATTGACACTACTTTGAGTTCCATGTAAACGATGTCAAAGGAAAATCCTATTCTCCAATGAAAATTGCATATGCTAACTACTTTTACATTGACTTTAATATATTTATTAAATTTTATCAAAATTTAATATTCTAGAACAGGGGTTCTCAAAATATGGTACACATACCAGTAATGGTATGCAAAGCTCTGGCTACTGGTACACAGTACTCTGATACTGGTACATGGAATAAAATACAAAATGCAGCACATTATTATGGAATCAAAAATGACTTGTCTTTATTAATTTGGAAATTTTCAAACAAATTTCAAATGTGATTTAGGATCTGTAAACCCTTTTTCTATTTTTTTGGTTATGAGAAATGTTTGTTATAGCAGACTTGCTGAAATTCGCACTCACTGCTTATGATACAATTAGTTTTCCAGAATTAAAAACATAACTATTAGATTTATCTGGATAAAAATTGAATTTTTTAATAAAGACCTAATTTTAAAATTAATGAATGAAGTATTTTTAAATAGCGGAAGAACTGCTTTTACACATGCTTTATAAATTGAATTATCTGAAGGTAAAGTCTGGATGATTGGAAGTAAGAGGAGCTTGTATGAGTGGGAGGAGTTAAAATAAAATTCCAAATTTAATTTATAAACCCATTGTTCTCTTTGTACTAGAAGAGCTTCTAGGAGGTGTGGAAATAAAAGTTTTATTTCCAACATAATTCATAAATTAATTCATTCTGTTGATTGAAATATTTTTTTTTTCTCTTGTTTAAAATGTGTTATAGTTTCCTCCTATTTCATAGAAATCAGTTTTTAACAGAGTAAGGTTATTTAAAATGGTGATCTGAAATCAAACAAAAACTATGGTCATGTGCAGTGTGAATTTGAGGTAAAGCATTGTACATATGCAATGAGGTGGTATATACATAAATGGACAAAGAAACTTGCAAGTTTTTGCCTGCTGCATGACATTATTGTAGCATTTAAAGATATGCAGATTATTAATACAGTTGTATTGAGCCTATATTAAATGTGCTAACAAGCTTTAGGTAAGAAATTTGTTTCTCAGTTGAGACAGCTTGCCATTGTATCTCACGAGAAAGGAAAGAAGTGAACTTATTCAGCTATCCTGTAATTGATTACTGGAGTCCACATTCAAAAGAATGATTGTACACGGAATTTTCACTCGCGAGAATATCAGAGTACCGTATGATATTGTCAAAGTCTGCTTGTGTTTAGCACAACATATCTCTGTGAATGTGCTTTCCTCCCTTCTTTATATGAAAAAAAAATACAGGAATAAACTAAACATCGAATCTGACTTATGACAAAAACTACCTAATATTGAGCCAGACATGAGGAAGCTGTGCTTGATAAAACAAGTCCACCCTTTTCATTAGCGATAGAAGCAAATTAGTACAATCAGCCTTCTATAACAGTATATGAATCAGCATGTGCCAATATGTCATTAAGTATTGTGGCCTTTTTCCTATACAGGATTCCCAAATGGTTTGCCAATTGAATACCAATAATTTATAACAGAAAATTTCATAGTAGGTTTCTACAACATTTCCGAAAAAATTTACCTCCGAAGGTGGTTTCTGCCAAATTTGCAAGAAAAATCTAAAAATAAAAATTTTCTAAGAAAATACCATTATTCAAAAAGCGGACCATTTGAAAGCCCTGTTATACCAAAACCTATTTCATTGAAAATTTTTGATATTGTATGCATTATTAAAATTTAATGATGGTACTACATTTTACTTGAATGTTATTATAAAGCAATCAATCTAAGTACCAATTTAGTAATGTAATCATTCATTTTTAAATACAATAAAAATTGCTATGACGGAAGCACAAAGACAGGAGATATATTTCGTTCTAGACAGGTTTCTTTTTACAAGTTTTTCTATATTAGCTTTAAATTTGTTACCTGGTGGTACGCGGAAGTATGAACTTCGATTTAGTGGTATGTCAGTCTAAAAGTTTGGGAACCCCTGTTGTAGAAGATTGGTACGGTAAAAGGATGTTAAACTTATGTTTTGGCAACCAATATATTCTGTGGAAATTATATTTGTGTAATTGCTATAAAATACTATTATTTTTTGAATGAAAACAGGCACATTATTTAAAATATGGTGACACTTTCACCGGGGATAGTTTTTCCTATGAACTGATAATTATCTAGTTAAAAAAAAAAAATCTTTCACTTCATGAATCATGTACAAATATTTGACATTTGATGGAGATTGCTTTGAGACCTATAAGCTACAAGGTTGTCTCGAATGATCCATATTTTTTATTTACATAAATACATACAGGACTTTGACAAATTATATAAATCTTCTTCAGGACGGGATAGGCACAAAGGAGTAGACAGCACTAAAGACACACACCCAATGACATCCATGCCTTACTGGGATTCGAACCACGAGCCCTCACTGTGGCAGTCTCCTTCGCTACCAACCATGCTGCCAGGCTGGCATGTACAAACATGCATTTATATTTATAGATAATATGCATGTTTATCAACAAACTGGTTTGTTGCATGTCTACTTAACATAGACAAAACGTTGAGCTAAATTGTTTGACGTTTTGCTAAATTTCTTTTATTTTTCAAGTAGTGAGAATACATTATATTCAGTGTAGGAAATAATAGATTATGAATTACTAACTCTGCAAGAATTGTTACTTTTCATCTACAATTAGTTGAGAAATATGCCTTTACTTGAGTGTGTGGCATCACATGCACATTATCTAATTAAAACATGAAAGCGCTTAAAGAATTAAAATATTATTGTACTCATAGAAAAAATTTAAACATTAATATTATTAAGTACTAAATTTTTAACTAAGAAATTATATTTACAATGTAATTTAAACAGAATTTGCTACAATTACGTTTTAAAGTTATGTGATTTTTGATGCAAAATATTATTTTTCAAAAATATAGTATTCTTTTAAGAATTGAATTATAATTTCGAAGCTGGTAAAATGAAAATGATGCCACTTTGTCGAACTTATAAAAAATATATAAGTTTTTAAAATTAAAATAAATGTTTTACATGAAAATAATACGTCATTTTTCTTTGATAAAAACCATTTTACTTTTAATCCATTTTGTTTTAACAGTCATTTTTAAAGAATAATTAATGGAAAATACTATATTGTTTTCTTTAAGTCCAATTTTTATTAACAGTGGGCCTTCTAAATTATTTTCCCCCTAAATCCAAGGAACTTAAATATGCCTCCTTGGTTGGAGCTAAAGATGAAAAAAGTAACAATGTAATGATTTCTAAATGTCAATATTTGACAGACAATTTTTTGTTATGCTGAATAAATTGAATCATGAAGTTTGAATATGCAAAAATATGTTTTTATTTCTTGGAAAATTTACTTTAATATTAACAAACCAGTGGAAACAATTTATCTTTGTAAAATTAGGAGCTAACTTATTTATTTTTATCTTCAAACACATTTAAATAAATGTTCTATGTCATTTAAATGCACTTATAATAAGCTTTATAATATACAAAAAAAAATCACACTATCTTCCCAAAATGACGTCTGTTTCAGATTTCAAATTATAGTGACAGAATCTGAATTTTTATTGATTTATAAAAATATTGTCCATACACAGTTTCTTTTTATGGCAAAGGTGAAAAAAGTGGTAAAGAATGTATGAAATTTTTTTTAAGTTGACAGTCATTTTACTCGTGTTCTAAAGCATATGTACATCAAGTTTTGTTTAAATCGGACAAAAACTATAGATTTGTATAAGGTGCATACATACATACCAAGAACAGTTTTTATACGAGGGCAGTGATAAGTCTGTGACTTTGAAATGAAAAAAACAATATACATACCAAAATGCATTTTATTTTTTGACATAATCTCCTTTCAGAATGATACACTTTTTCCAACGATGTTCTAATTTTTTTAATCCTTCCAAAAAATAAGATTTCTCAAACTCCTCAAAATAGGCATTTGTGGCATTAAAGATCACGGAATTTGAAGAAAATCTCTTTCCACCAAGCTATTTTTTTAAATTTGGAAAAAGAAAAAAGTCACCGGGGGCAAAGTCAGGAGAGCAGGGGGGATGAGGGAGCAATTTGTACCGTAATTCAACCAATTTAGTGGCTGTGATTGCAGATGAGTGCACTGGCACATTGTCATGATGAAAAAACACTTTTTTCTTGGACAAATGGGGCCGCTTTTCTTTCAATTTTGCATTAAAATAGTCTAATAAATCAGCATAATACTGTCTGGTGATCGTTTTTCCGTTTTCCAGATAGTCAATGAGGATTATTTTCTTTGAGTCCCAGGAAACTGTGGCCATAATCTTTCCGGCCAATGGAACTGTTTTTGCCTTTTTCAGAGCACGTTCATTAGAAGAAGTCCACTGTTTAGACTGTTCTTTCATTTCTGGTGTGTAGTAATGTATCCATGTTTCATCAACTGTAACATAACATCACAAAAATTTGCTTGAATTGCGCTCAAACTTGTCCAAACATTGTTTTGAAATGGTTACACAAGACTGCTTTTGATCCATTGTCAGCAATCACGGCACCCATCTTGCTGATAACGTTTTCTTGCCCAAATGTTCATGCAAGATATTGAATACACATTCATTTAAAATGTTTACCTTCTTAGTGGTCTTTTAACACAATATCATGGAATTTTGTTGACCATTTCTTCAGTTGTGATCTCAATTGGACATCCAGAACGTTCTGCATATGTTGTGCTCGTACGGCCACAACGAAATTCTGTAAACCACTTGTGATCTATACCATGTGATGGAGCAGAGTCCCTATAATATTTTTTAACTTTTCTTCAGTTTCAGTAATTTGTTTCTGAACAAAAAATAGTGTTTTATCAAAACACTAAATTCTCCATAATAAAAAAACCAACACGCCAATCGTTTGCTTTTGAATCCAATAGTACACAATGCATTTAAAATATCATCTGCAAATTGCACGAATGTTGCTGCAGATAATAATAAATTGAAAACATAATAATAAGAGTGTGATCAGACTACCACCTTTTTTAAAGTCATGGAGATATCAAACTGCCCTCGTATATATAGATCATGTAATGCAATCTTTAAGGCAGAATAAATTCATGTAACATAAAAAAAAATATAATAATTATTCTTAAAAATTATTAAAATGGTGCCATAAGGTTTCAAAATTAGAATAATACTTATATAGTTCAAAACTAGAAATTCATATCCTATACATACATATGTTGTTTTAATCAACAAATAAATTAATTCATATCAGAGACATTTTGTAGTACAGAGATTAATGATAATAAGATACATACATTAGTTAAAAAAATGTTATGCTAGATATTTTAATTTAAAAAATATTCTAAAATATTATAGCATAAATGAGAAGCACAAATATTAGTCTAGTTATCTGACTATTTAGAAAGTTTGAATTGAAAAGTTTTGTTAGTTTGAATTTTATTTTATATCTTGCAGTTTAAAATGTCTACAAACTTGGTTTTTCAGATACTTTAAAATTATCTTTTCATGAATATTTCTAAAATTATATCTCTTTTTATTTAGATGTCTGAAGAAGGGCACGGTGTGGCTGCAATAGCAAATATGCTGAATATTACTCGTTTGTATAATGCTATTGGTGCTGTTGGAAGCATGAGAAGGTAAGTACTGGAGTATGTGGTTACTTTTATACATGAAAGGATAAGAAATAAAACTTTAAAATTCAAACTTCAAATTGTTAGTCTAAATTTAAAATTAAAATTCACAGCTTCTTTTCCTTACTTTTAAATCTAATACTCAAAACCTTTTTGTCCCTGTTAAGTTTATTTCTCAGCTTGACATTTACTATGTTCAATCCTTAAATTTAGAGTAACTTCTAGATAGAAATTGCTGATCTTAATCCAACTCTCACTTTTCTGTGGTCAGTTTGGCTAGAGCTGATCCCGGGTAGTTCTGAAGCGGACTGTCCCAGATATCAATCAAAATCTATTTATCCAATTAAATTGGAGTTCCTTCCTATGTTGACACTTTCACCTCTACTGGGGAAAATCAGAATTACTATAATAAAACTTGCATATGTGAGGAAATTGCTTTTTTGATAAAATGTTTGTCTAATAAACACTATACTTTTCTGGACTATGGATTTGACTTAAAGTGCTCTTAAGTCTTATTTTACTATGCATAAATGTTTATTCAAATTATAGTAATTGAAGACTACACTACTACTATAGCATTTGAAGACTACTTTAAATACTACGTTATGTTTGAAAAGAGAAATGCAAAAAAATTATGTTTTTCAAAAGAAAAGAAAATACATTACAAATTAATGATATTTTTTAAAGATTTCCCAGAAATAAGAAAAATGAACCATGTTGAGTTATGAAAAATTTTGTTCATAAAAGTAACAAAATTTCATATAAAATATATTTTCAATGCATACTTCTATGGTCTTTACTTTTGGAGGTCCAAAATTCTTTATTTTTGAGAAAATGAACTGCTAGATCTCTTAAAGACTTGCTCATAGAACTGAAATTAATTTATTCAACTTCTATGAGCATTTCAGATGTTTTACTGATTTTATGGATCTAATTAAAATAATCCTGATCTAATAAATGCGGAGTTTGGGTAAATGTTCTCTATGACTATGCCAATCTCACTTATGAAGTTTTTCATTTATGATAATAAAACCAAACAAACAAGATGGGATCGGAGGGGGGAGAGAAGGAAATATTCTAGCTTCACAGAATACCTTGCATGTATTTTAAAATTAATTTGAAAGCATTAAGTTAAAAATCATAAAAATTGATATTATTTTAAATACTTATTTTAAAATAACAAAAAAGTAATTATTATTAAATTTTAGTTATTATTTAGATTTAAATTTCTTAAATTTAAAAAAATGAAAAGATAACTGTCACTGGATAATACAGTAGATTTCCGTTACAACGAACTCCACGGGACCGCTAAAATATTTTGTTGTAACGATTTTTTCGTTGTAACGGAATTATTCCTATTTATCTAATGAATTACATATACACGTAAATAAATTATGTAAGATAAATTTACCTTTCATTATAGAGGATTTTAATGGATGACTAGTTAAATTAACATAGAAAAAGTTAGTAAATTAAAATTCAATATTAAAAATACAAAATTACGGACTAACCGTTATTTAGTAGTACATCATTGCAGAAAATCTGTGATTTTAGTTTGTACAAAGGAATGTGTTGTTGATGATAACAAAAACATGTGCAACGAATGAATGTGAGTTAATACCTCCTCTGGAACATTCTTTTGATGAGAAACAAAAGCACACATTTCCTCCAAGCATGAGAGAGCTTCCGAAGAGGTAACTTTTGAATCGTCGGTGACATCAATATCGTCATCACTGCTTTCGTCATTTTGTTGGTCTAATGTAGTTTTAATGGATAAAATGATATCTTCATTATTCAGAGCATGTTTGAATATTGTCATCTACAGAGAAGAAATCCTCCAAATCCACCTGATCAGGGATTGATGTCAATTTTTTGGCAGCCTTCCAAATTGTGTTTAACTCAGAGGACTCATCCAAATATAAAACTTCTGATTCACTTTCTTCGGTCTCAGTTAATCGGGCATGTTTTCAACAGTTAGAAATTGTTTTCTGGCTAATTTCTTGCCATGAACCAGAGATCATTTCAATAGCTTCTTTGAGATTTATTTTTGGCCTTTCACCATTTTCTAAGCCGCAAAGAATTTCTTTTAGCAAAAGAGTTCGATAGCGAGATTTTACAGCACGGATGATGCCTTGGTCTAGAGGCTGTAGAATAGAAGTGCAATTCGGAAGAAAGTACTCCACTTGGATGCACTGTAATTTGGGGGGATTATTATGAGGCATGCAGTTATCAATAAGGAGAAGAATTTACCGTTTTTTAGCTTTCATTTCTTTGTCAAATTGCACTAGCCAATCATTAAAGATATCTTGTGTCATCCATGCCTTCTTATTGAATTTATAATCGCAAGGCAATGAATGGCAGTTCTTAAAGCAACGGGGCTTGCCAGAGTGACCAACAATTAATATATTTCTCTTCTCGGTTCCAGATTTGTTACAGCAAAAAAGTGCTGTAATTCGTTTCTTTGAAGTTTTTCCTCCAATGCATTTGTCGCCTTTAAATGTTAATGTTTTTCTCGGTTCAAGTTGATAAAATATTCCAGCCTCGTCAGCATTGAAAACATCATCGGAGCTGCATGTTTTTATAAGGGTAGCTACTTTTCCAGCTCTCCATTCATTTACAGTGTTTGTAGGTACATCACTTGCTTCACCGCCAATTGATTTCATTACAATTTCATGGCGAGTACGGATGCGATTGAGCCATCCGACACTGGCTTGAAAATTTTCGATACCAAGCACTGTTCCGAACTCTTGACCACTTATAGGTACATTACGCGAACGAACATCTTTGAACCATTTGAACACGACTTTATCAACATCTTGAAATTGGGACTGTCGCATTCGTTTTCTATGGGAACCAATGCTTGCAATTTGGAATTGTCTCTCAATCTTTTCCTTATCTTTTAGAAATGTAAATAAAGTCGATGGTATTATTCCATCAGTGGCTACATCAGTTTTCCGCAATCCTTTATCAATCTCAGAAATTATAGCTTTTTTTTTTCTCCCAACGAAAATTGTTTTCGTTTCACACAAGCCATTTTATCAATGAACGAAGCAAGAAACACACTGCAACAGGTACTGGCGATAGAGATATCCCAGAACAAGCACAAACACTCCTTTCACAGTGAAGGCCACCTGCTGTATATCACGTGATCATTGTGAAGCGTATGGTATGGGCTAATGAAAGAAAAGGAATTCGGAAACAGAAGTAGACAAAATAAAAAATAGTAAAGGGGAAAAAAATCTGAAATTGCACCTGTCCCAAAACAACGTTATTTTTTTAATCTTCGACATTGTAATTCGAAGTATATTTCATTTCTGTTAAGCAATTGAGAAAAAAAAAGCTCAATGAAGATTTTTCGTTGTAACGGAATTCCTAATAAAATGCACTTCGTTAAATCGGAATTTTTAATACATTGGAGTTAATGAAATTTGTAAAGGGGATTTGTCAAATTTCGTAGTAACGGGATTTTTCGTTGTAATGGAATTCGTTGTAACGGGAATCTACTGTATATACATACTGACCTATAATCTATAAAAAATAAACGTCACATGGATTTTTTATGCCTTCGTAAGATTTTGTTTATATATTATTTATAAAATATTATATAAATGTTATGAGAAAATTTCTCCCATTTTAATATACTCATTTACAAATTATTACGCTGAATTTAATAATAATTGCTTTGAATGTTTGAATGACAACATTTATAATTGTTAGTTATGTTATATTTATGATTTTTATATCAGCTGCATTGATACAAATAAAATAAATATTCAGCTAAATTGTTCTAGATTTTTAAAATTTGAAATATAATAATAGTAATCAATATTTATTATTATTTTAAGTGGCTAGTATTGTGTTGGGCAATGCCAAGATGTTTTAGTCTATTTTTTCGATTGTTTAAACATCTCGATTGTGTCAATTGTTTCTCTATGACTGCAGTCAACCAATTTTTCTTTATATCCAATCTAATCTACCATGAATGAGGTCCAATGGACAAACTGAGACAATCATTGAAGACATCAGAGGTCAAACACAGATTGTTTTTCCTTTTATTTCCTCCCGTGTTATGATTCATATTCATTGGCTTGAAATTGGGCTTATGTTGTGCTCAGAATACACCAAACAACCACCTGCATGAAATATACTACATAGAGTCTGTTGCTTTTTTATGTTAAATATTTTAAAACAAAATGAAAATAGTGTTATCATTGTTGTGTAAGGAATATGGGAACTGAAATGAAATGAAGGAGGAAATGATTACAGGTAGAAAGGTGAAAGTTGCATTAAAATCAGATAATTAGAACTACTAAGAGAACAAGAAAACTAAGAAATAGTATGTGTATAGTAACAAAAGTGCCATATGGTGGTGTGGGCAAAAATCTGCTAAAGCTTATAAAAGTTGTCCTTATAAAACAGAAATTTAGGGCAAGATAGGGTATAGACCCTAGATCCTAAAAAAGGTAAAACCCAGAATAGAAAAACTATACAAAGGGGGAAAGAGGGGAAAAATTGAAAATGAGGGCAAAAACTCTTAATATCTCAGAATTTAAAGCCCCTATCGAATAAATAAAGACAGATTTCAAAAGGCGGGAAACAAATTAGAGAAACAGGTAAGATGGATCCTATTCACCTTTCTTTTGTGCTGGTAGCACCTACTAGTAGGAAAAATGGTAACTAAATTTAATAAATTGATTTTTATGCTTTCTTGATTGACGATCTAAACAAAGATAAAAATAATTAAGACAGATTCAATTAAAGTTTTTTACATTGCTATCACCACCTAGCAGCAAGTGTATGTGTAATCGGAGTTTGCCGTGCCCGATGGTTGGATTAGTGGAAGTCTTTACATAACTTTCTGTCTACTAAACTCAACTGAGACTGCTTCTTTAGCGTTCTTGAAGGAGTTTTCCATGTCCTTCAGAGTCAAACACAAAAAAACACAAGAAATCTTAGAATCAACGGAAAGTTAGTTTAGAACCTCTCCGGATGTGTTCTAAACTTTCCGATGATTCTAACATTTGTTTTGTGTTTGTGTTGTATTGTTTTTACATGTGCATGATCCTCTCAATGGAGTCGATTGTGGACCACCTACATTCTGACTGTAAGGGGGGGGGGGAGACAACCTTAGCCAAGGCGTGTCTATGCATCAGCGACTGATTTTCCTCATAGTCCCGGTTTGGCAAGAGGCTCCTCCTGCTCACTGCAGCCGATGAACTAGTTGTTTCCTCCCTCCCTAGGATTCGATGATCGAAGGCTGTAGCAAAGCAAGGGTCATTGGGGAAGCTCGACATATGGCCGAGGACCCGGTTCCCCAGATAGGGTTTTGCCTATGGCTCTAGCGATTCATCAGGTGTCTTTGTGGTGGTTTCCTTTGATATTGGGATCTACCGCATATTGCAATGACGTCTGTCATCACCTCATGGGTTCAATAGGAACGATGTGCATGTGGTGGTGCTCCTACCGGTCACAGTGCTTACGGGTGTCCTCTCCTGGTCGAGTATGTTATAAGTCCCTCAGAACTTGGGTGCGATGGTTGACGTGCATGACAGGCACCACTCTAGCTCCTGGCACCACAGCTCAGTTTCATCACCACCTAGCAGGAAATAGAGAAGATAATATATTTGAAAATTTCTTGTTATGCTTTCTTATCCAAGATACAGTTCCAGCACCAGAAAATTCAAAACCATTTTTCATATACTTTAGTTACTCTACTTCATGCTAGGTGGCACTAGTATAAAATGCTTGCTAGTAGGCACTACCAGCATAAAAGAAAATTTAAATTTATATTTAATACTTGGAAATTTTTCTATAGAAAATTTCACATGCCTTGCATTCATAATATTCAAATTTTAATTACTTAAAAGGCGTAAAGCCAACATAGTGAAAAAGTACCTAAGCTGGGACTTGAACTCAGGTCATCAGTATTGCGCACTGACCTTCTACCAACTGAACCACTTGGGAACGATACTCAGCATGGCACCTTCTCACTATAACATGTTGGCAAGGCTAGAAATGCAGCACAAGATGTAATATTTTCCATGAGCCACCAACCCTGGGGAAAACATGAAACCAAAGAAAATCCAGCATCAATAATTGAATAAATCTATATTTAATACTTGGAAATTTTCCCATAGAAAATTTCACGTGCCTTGCATTCATAATATTCAAATTTATTTGCTTAAAAGGGTTAAAGCCAACATAGTGAAAAAGTACCTAAACTTTTGGGTACTTTTTCACTATGTTTTCAACCCACTGTTGGATGTAGGTCTCTCCCAGATTTTTCCATTGTTTCCTGTCTAGTGCTTTAATCATCCAATTAACACTGGCCACTTTTCTGATTTCGTCACTCCATCTTACTTGAGGTCGTTGTCTTAGTCATTTTACATTTCTGGGATACCACTGTAGGGCATTTGTGCTCCATCTATTGTCTTGTCTTCTTGCAATGTGCCCAGCCCATTTCCATTTTAGCCATTTAATTCTCTCAATGATGTCAAAAACTTTCATCTGACTTCTTATCCAGGTTATTCCCTTTCTGTCTCTTCTAGTTATGCCTAGCATACATCTTTCCATACTTCGCTGTGTTGTTTGTAATCTTTGTACCATCTGTTTTGTTATCGTCTATGTTTCTGCTCCATAAGTTAGTGCAGATAAAACACATTGGTTAAACACCTTTCTTTTCAAACAGAGGCATGTTACTCTTCAGAATAATATTGTTCTTCCCAAAAGCACTCCTTCCATTTCTTATTCTTCTATTGATTTCTTTCATGATACTGTTGTCTGATGATATTTCCTGTCCGAGGTGCACATAACTTTGCAGTTCTTTAATTCCAGTGTTGTTGTAGACAATTTTCTTTTTTGATGCAAATGAATTGAACATCACCTTAGTCTTTTCCAAATTTATTTTTAATCCCAGATTAATACTAGCTTCTGCCAAATCTTTTAGCATATTTTCCAATTCTTCAGGGCTATTACTGAAAATTAAAATGTCATCAGCAAACCAGAGATGGCTTAAATATTCCCCATTTATTCTAATCCCTTTATTTTTCCAATCCAGCTTCTTGAAAATATTTTCTAAGACAGTAGTAAAAAGCTTAGGCGAAATGGTGTTTTCTTGTCTTACTCCTCTTCTAAGCTTGATCTTTGCTTTTCCTTTGTCCAAACTGATGGTGGCTGTTCCTTTCTTGCAAATCTTCGTTATGATATTGATGTAAGGTCTCTCTGTAATCTCTGAAGGACTATACCAATGTCCTCCAGACATTTTACTACTGCTGATGTGTAGACCGAATCAAATTCTTTTTTATAATCAATAAAGGCAAGGCACAGAGGTAAATTATATTCTTTATGTTTTTCTATGAGTTCCCTTACTGTTTGAATATGATCCATTGTGCTAAATCCACATCAGAATCCTGCTTGTTCTCTAGGTTGAGCTGAGTCCAGAGCTGATTCAAGTCTTGTTGTTAAAACTTTGGGGAAAATTTTATAAATCACTGATAGTAAACTGATTGGATGGTAGTTTTTAATGTTTTCCTTCTCCCTTTTCTTGTAAAGTAGCACCATCACAGCATTATTCCAATCTTCTGGTACATTTGATTTCTCGAGACATTTGGAAAACAGTAAGGCTAGCATTTTTGCAAATTTTTCACCTGCTTCTTTGATAAGTTCAATCGTAATTCCATCTTTGCCAGAGCAGTTACCTTTTTTTATGTATCTAATTGCTTGTACAACTTCATCTGTCATCACTGAGATTATCACTTCAGTTTCTGTTATGTTTACTCATAGATCATGTAGGTTGATTTACCTTTGATCTTCACATTTATGATCATTATAGAATTTTTCTACTATGTGTACTATTTTATTATTAATTTTGGTGATTGTTCCATCTGCCCTCTTCAGTGCAAAAATACCTTTTCTTCCAACACACAGTTTGCACTTAGCCGGTTTTAAATTTTTGTTATCTTCTAGAACTTTCTTGACAAGATTACAGTAAAATTTTCTGATATCTTCTGTAACACATTTTCTAACCATTTTATATAATTCTGTATATTCAACTCTTGATTTAGGATAGTTTTTCTTCATTTTAAATTCCCTGTGTTCCTTCATCAATCTTCTTGTTTCTTCTGTCATTTTCTTTGTCTGCTTTATTTGTGCTTCACCAGCTATCGTCCTTGCAATTTCTTGTAGACTGTTTGTTATTTTCTTGTTCACTACTGCAACATCCTGCTTTCTTCTAAAATTGATTGAAGTACTTGGAAATGATTTTTAAGTTCCAAATTAAATTCTTCTGTATGATTCTGGAGATTTATAATATCGACTGATTTCTTTGAGTGTTGCAAAAGCTTCATTCTTTCCACTTTAATATTTAAAAGCAGTTTGCATCTAACCAACCTGTGATCACTTCCTGTATTGAAGTTATTGAGAACACTGCAATCTTGAATAAGAGGCTTTTTGTTTGTCAAGATGTAGTCGATTTCACTTGTTAAGCCATTTGCACTGTTTGGGTGTAATATCAGTTCTTTATGAAAGCTATAATCATTTATTTGTTTATAATTTGATTCTCATCATAATTAAGCATAATATGGAAACAACCCAGTAGTTGTTTACAGTTTATTTATAGAAAATGATGCAATTTTTGATTATGGTGGGAAAAACCCTGATGTAATTACATTCTGAACCAATAGAGGTACAGTGTACTCCCGATTATCCGGGTTAATCACCGGGAGAGGTCGCACGAAAAATCGAAAAACATGGATAATCCAAAAACTCCTTTTTATTGAAGAAAAAATCAACATCAGTGCAAATATATAAAAATTACTTACATTTGCAAGCTGTATAACATCAAACTGGGAATTTTCCTTTTAATATTTACTGCTTAAAAAAATCTGTAATGCATCTTTGCTTCTGCTGTTTGTTTATCTCTTGTCTTATATCCGCACATACTTTACAAACTGCAGTAATGTCACCGTAATCAAATCCTCTTTGTCCCATATAGTCTAACAAAGTTTCTACAGATTGTAGAGCAGTAGAATGGGAAATTGTATTTCTCTCATTTAATACATATTCTGCATCAGTGCTATCATCACTATTAGATTTAACAACGCAGTTAGAAACGATGTCTTCATCTGTCAAATACTGGAAGCCAGGCTCACATGCATCCTTTTGAAACCAATCTTCTAAATTTTCGTCATCAAGATTTTCGAAACCGTCTAACTCCTTTGCTTGTTCAACTATAGTACTACTGTTTCATATTCTTCTTGAATATCTGAAGAAGATTGTTCAACAAGTGGAATGATCTTTCTCCACGATCATGATAACGTAGATGATTTTACCTTTCACCATGCTGCTGATAGTCTATATACTGCATCCAATAACGAATATTGCTTCAAAAAATTTGGTAGTGTTTTAACTTCATGAATCAAATTTTTCAAAAGATCAGATCTGTAGTGCCGTTTCATTGCTGAAATTACATCTTAATCCATAGACTGTATCGCTGCTGTAACATTTGGAGGGAGAAATTTACTGGTGATCAATCCGTCATCAGACACTAGGAAACTTTCATCTGGATGTGAAGGGGCATTGTCTAAAATCAATACTGCTTTTTGGGATAAGTCTTTTGCTTGTAAATGTTTCCTGACTTCAGGAACAAACTGTTCATAGAACCATTGGAGAAAAATCTCCCGTGTCATCCATGCACCCTTTTGATTGAAATAAACAACTGGTAAATTTTTTGGTTCTGTACCCTTAAACGAGCAGGGTTTCATAGCCTTTCCGATCATTACGAGTTTCATTTTATGTCCCCAGAAGCATTTGTGCAGCACATGATGGTAATGCGCTCCTTCGATGATTTGTGGCCTGGAGCTGACTTTTCCTCCCGTGAAGCAAGTGTTTTTGTTGGGAGACATTTCCAATACAACCCTATCTCATCGGCATTATAAATTTGATCGGGAATCAAATTTTCTTCATCGATAAATTCTTGAAATTTCACACAAAGCGATTCTGCAGCAGTCACATCCGCACTTAGATGTTCTCCTTGAATATTTAACTGCCGAATTCCATAGCGTTGCTTGAACCGAGTGAGCCAATCAGATGAAACATTAAAATCTCCTTCTAATTCTAGTGCTTCATGAAAAAAATCTTGCTTTTTCGAAACACATGGCACCCGAAATAGGTATACCTTCTGCTCTTTTTTGATTAAACCACTGTAGCAGAGCAGAATCTAGATCTTTGTATGTTGACGTTTTCAGACTTTTTCGTTTCGAAAGCACAGATTCGTCATCACAATCTCTCGTGAAGGTAATGAGTTTTTCTTTGTTCTTTTTTATGTCACATACAGTTTGTACTCCAATTTGATAATCCTTTGCTAATTTGCTAGCTGATTCTCCATTATCGAGTTTCTGAAGGATTTCTAATTTTTGTTTAACATTTAAAACGTTTTGTTTTCGTTTTACACCAATCATTTTTACCAGTAAAAAATTTCAAGCTACTAACTGACGATAACACAGCCAGATAGTATGTCGTAAACCTCACTGTGAGAATAACTTATGAACACCTGCAGAGCTCCAAGAGATTTAGATCACATGATTCAAACCCTTCCACAGCAAAGCAGGGGGGGGAATGTGCCACACGCCATTGGCCAAATGAAAATTTCTCCATTTCTCCTCGCTAGCTGCAGGAGGGCCAAGAGAAAGAGCAGATCGCTACAGTCAACAGTCCGACAACCCCCCCCCCATCTCCTTTAATCCTACCTGTCAAACATGTTCCAGAGCATTCGATTTTACCTTTACGCACTTCACAATACTGTCAGCTAAATCGGAAAAGATTCCAATTCACATCAACTTCGATTTTATGTTGGCCATTCCAATAAAAAAAACAGTGTTTCATGTGGAAGACTTAAAAATAACAGCTCTTTTAAAAGCATAGTTGTTTATTGACAGACAATAAAACAGCATAACTTTGCTGTTAAATGAACAAACTAAAGAAAAATAATAATATGCAGCTACATTCTAAAAGCAACCAGCATTACAAGCTGGAGGAAGAAAAAGAAGGAAATACATCCTGGAAAGTCTAGCCTTTTAAACACACCGTCAGTGAATGTTTTGCATAAACATGTTGCCAATTAAAGATATACAAATTCGCATCTGAAAAGCCGTTGGTTACGTATACAGCAAGTTGCGATTAGTCGACTACGGTGATTAGTGCGATCCTGAAATCACAGGTTACTTACTGTTACTGGTGGAGGATGTACAACCATATTCCTGTTTAACCAACTGTTTTTAATGGACATCTAAAGAGTGTTGAGATGATTGTACCACTGTATGTTGAGATAAGTCAGTTAAGCAGTGAAACCTTCTTTATAACTAACAACACTTTATTAACAGATTAGTAAAAACACATCCTTAAGAACATTATTATTAAACTTATTAGAAGAACACAGGAAAAACATTTAAACTTATTGACTGCCTGCAGCCTCATCATAAATAAACTAAAACTCCTTTTGAGCATTGGAGATAACTGCTGGCCAAGCAAGTACACACCACACAACATCTATCCCATATCCTTTTAAACTAACAAGTGAGGTTACAGTCACAGGCAATTGAAAAATATTAGCATAATACAAGAAATAAAATAAAAGGTTATGGTTGCAGGTTAACAAATATTCAAAAGTTCAAAAACAGTTTAAGATGTCATCATTAACTTTAGCACATGACACCAACCAACCTACCACTACTGGTAACTGTTGACATGGCAGTTTAAGCTGCTGAAATGAAGTTATTTTCTTCACAACTAAAGCATTCAGGATATATTATTTATAAGTAACCATTAAAACAGTTCTTAATTAAAGAGACAGCAATATATATATGCATTTAAACCACATTAATTTTACTTTATGTTTACTTTAAGTTTACTTTATGATAGATGTTTGTTTACATTTAATTTTATTAACTATACTTAACTTTAAACCTTTTTCAAAAGTATTAAAATGAACTTTAAGATAAATAGTATCAATTTTAAATATATGTATTAAAAAGATTTAACAACATAGAGTGGGGGTGAGTAAAAGAGATGGGGGAAAACTTACTGGGAAAATTTAACCAAAGTTAAAACAAAAATTGCAAATTCCAACATAATGCCCCCTTTTTCCCACAGATCTTTCCTTCAACCAAATATCCACTTACAATAATACAAAAACTTTTGACTAGGCAAAACCTTAGTAAATAAATCAGCAACATTAGCTGAACCTGACACAAAATTTAAATTAAATTTATCTAAATTATCCTTTACAAAATATATTCTAGTATCTATATACTTAGTTCGATTATTTTCAATACTATTTTTGGAAAAATGTATGGTACTTTGATTGTCACAAAAAACATTTGGCTTATTCTTTTCTAAGTTTAACAGGCAAGAAAAATTATCCACAATTCTAATCAGCCAACACAGTTCCTTTATAGAATCTGATAAGGACACATATTCTGCTTCCATACTGGATAATGCTATGCATTTTTGCTTGCAAGAGCTCCAAATTATAGGTACATTATCTACAAAAATTATAAATCCACTTATGGATTTTCTGTCAACTAAATCAGATGCCCAACTAGCATCTGAATAAACATTTAATGTACAACTTGAAATTCTAGACAAATTAATAGCTAGCTCTTTAGTATTTATAACATACTGAAACACCTGACATAAATATTTCCAATGTTTCAAAGATGGGCAGTTTGAAAACTGTGCGAGGGCTATAACTGAAAATTGTATATCTGGTCTAGTACGTGATGCTAGGAAAAGAAGACAACCTATTAGTTCTCGATATGGAACATCAACTGCTTGCTCCCCTCTTCTGCAGAATTTAAAACTATCCCTGGGGTTAATGGTAATTTACTTTTTATCTTTGGGATATGAAACATTTCAGCAAGCTTTTCTATATAGCTTTGTTGATGTATAAAAATTTCTCCATTTCTCTTTTCAAAGTCTACACCTAAAAAATGTCTAATTTCCCCCAATACTTTTATTTCAAACTTTAACTTAATTAAGTTTATCACTTCCTTTAATCTTTCATTATTTTTAGCAAAGACCGCAAAGTCATCCACATAAACCAATACAATGACTTCAGATTTAAATACATAAATACAATTTGAATCAGTAATTTTATCAAAGCCCAAGTCCATAAAAGTACTATCCAATTCCAAAAACCATTCCCGGCCAGCCTGTCGCAAGCCATACAGTGCCTTGTCCAACTTCCAAACATAACCCTCTTTCGTCTTTTCAATAAAACCTTCTGGTTGTTCTACAAAAATTAATTCATTTAGTTTGGCATAAAGGTAAGCACCTTTAATATCAAGATGTTGACTTACCCAACCTTTAAGTACTACCAGAACAGTGTAGAAAAGTCTAACTAGGGAAAATGAAATCACTGGGGAGAAAGTATCAAAATAGTTCACTCCCTCAATCTTCCCAAAACCTTTAGCAACCAATCGAGCTTTAAATCTTTTCACTTTTCCAGACACATCCTTTTTTAATGTGAATATCCATCTATTACCTAAAATTTTAGTCCCTTCAGGTCTAGGCACTAAATCATAAACTTTCCTATCTTTAAGTGTCTCAAGCTCATTTTTCATTGCTACATTCCATTCCCTCTTTTCAGGTAGTTCCTGCGATTCCTTAAAAGAACATGGGATATTTACCTCTACACAGTGTACCTCCGGTTGTTTCCCCTCATTCTCACTTACATGTGAAATTGTACTTTCTACATTAGAATCTACAGAAGTTGGGCTAAAACTGAAATCCTCTGGATTGTAATCTATCCCCTTTTTCTGACAATATTTTTCTATGTCATTTTTACTTCTAAGCCTAACGCTTTCTTCAGGGTAATAGTACACATCTACCTTCCCAGCTGTTCTTCCCGACTTTCTGACAACTTCAACTCTTTCCCAATCTTTAGGTAAAGGGGGGGTTTCCTGAAGCTTACTTTTTACTTCTGAATTTTCATTATTTAAACTAAAGTTTACATAGTCATCATTAAAATTTTGTATACCACTTTCTATGTTTTTAAAACTGAAATCCTTTTCCACTATTTTAACATGTTTGGTTTCTACCACGGTTTTTGTACTGGGATACCAGACTCTATAACCTACTGTATTAATGGCATAGCCAATGAGAATTCCCTTCTTTGACCTTTTGTCAAGCTTAGACCTATATCTACTGGAATATGAACATATGCATCACTACCAATTACTTTAAGATGACGTACTGAGAAACTCTTTTCACGCCAAACATTTAAAGGGGCTTTACCATTTAATTTCTAATGAGGGAACCTATTTCTCAAATAATTGACAGTATAGACTAATTCAGCCCAGAGACTTTTTGGTAAATTTGCTTGGACTAATAAGGACCTAACACCTTCCATCAAAGTGCGATTATAGCGCTCGGCAACCCCGTTCATTTCTGGGCTAAACACATTCGACCTCTCATGCCTAATTCCCTCACGTTTTAAAAAAGCTTCAAAATAATCAGCACAAAATTCTCCCCCATTATCTGTTCTGATACTCTTAATCCTTTTACCAGTTTGCTTTTCAACCAATTGCTTATAGTTTTTAAAAAATTCAAATGCTTGATCTTTATGTTTTAAGATATATACATGAGCAAACCTTGAGAAGTCATCGATTATACTGAGAAAATATTTTGCTCCCCCCATACTAGGTTCAGGTGACTGGCCCCAAACATCCATATGCAAAAGTTCCAATATACTAGATGTTCTAATGCTGTCTAGTTCAGAAAAACTCCCTCGAGTACTTTTAGAAAAATTACAACTTTCACAAGACGCAATCGTACTCTCTAATTTTTCAAGACCATAAACATGTTTAGACTTTGCAAAACTAGATAAACTTTTACAGTTTAAATGGCCGTAGCGAGCATGCCACATCATCAGATTAGATGATTTTGTACTTTGAGCTTCTGGTACATTCATGCTTTTGAGATTGCCTAAAAGAGTGTAAAATTTGTTTCTTAATGGAACACATAAAAATACATTACTATTTTTACAAATATATGCATTATTGCAATCAAAAGTTACTTTAAAGTCATTTCTAGTTAAACAGCGCACTGAAATCAAGTTTCTTGTCATCTTGGGAGCATAAAAAACGTCTTTAAGAAGTAAAGTTCTAAGTACAGTACCTGTTTTTAACACTAAATGCACATCACCAATTCCAAGGATATCTGTGTTGCCGCTAGCAATGGCAGCTTTTGCTTTAATACTTTTGAAGTTGAGAAAAACACTCCGGTCATTAACAAAATGGTCAGTTGCAGCAGAATCCAACACAAACTCCAGCTTTGTAGACTCACTTAACATGGCTGAGGCAAAATGGGCTTGTCTTCCTCTTGCAGGCTGGTGATAGCGTTTTTTATTTTTCGGCTTAACCCGACAGTTCTTGATTAGATGACCCTTTAGTCCACATCGATAACACCGTCTCGATTCATCTTTACCAACATTTTCTCTGTACTTGTGAGACTCCTCAGTTGAAACCAAGGCTTGGTTTTCGGGAAACACATGATTAAACTGTAAATTTCTGTTCTTCTGTCTATCATATTCAGATAACAGGTGACCTCTAATTCCTTTCACTGTAAATTCAGCATCAGGTAATCTATATAGTTGAGTAACCAGACTTTCATAACTATCAGGCAAGTTCTCTAGAATCTGAAAAGCCACTTCATCATCTTCAACTGTTTTTCCTGCTTGTTCAAGTTCTTTGGCAGCTTGGGTTATTCTGTTTAAATAACTACTCATAGCTTCACTTAGATCGTATTTTATACTCATGAAATTTCTTCTCAATCTAGCCACTCTTGCTCTTGAAACAGGCTCAAAAACTGATTTTAATAGTTTCCATGCTTCCGAAGGTGTGTGAGCTTCATAAACAACACTCTTCAAGTCTTCTCTTATGCTGAGACATATGATGGCTAGGGCTTTCCCCTCCTTTTGTTTATCCTGTTTGCCATCAGCTGCTGGATCAGCAATTTTTTCAGCTTTATCCGATGTGTAATCATGTAGATCTTGACTTATTAGATACAGGTCGATACTATATTTCCACTCTTTGTAGTTCTCATGATTCAACTTGGGAAAGGTAAACATTTGCTCAGGATAGGAAGACATCTTTCAAAAATATGAAGATTTCCAAGAATTATTCAAACAGCTGGTAAACAGAGACATGGCAACTAACCACGCTCTGCTACCACTGTTGGAGGATGTACAACCATATTCCTGTTTAACCAACTGTTTTTAATGGACATCTAAAGAGTGTTGAGATGATTGTACCACTGTATGTTGAGATAAGTCAGTTAAGCAGTGAAACCTTCTTTATAACTAACAACACTTTATTAACAGATTAGTAAAAACACATCCTTAAGAACATTATTATTAAACTTATTAGAAGAACACAGGAAAAACATTTAAACTTATTGACTGCCTGCAGCCTCATCATAAATAAACTAAAACTCCTTTTGAGCATTGGAGTTAACTGCTGGCCAAGCAAGTACACACCACACAACATCTATCCCATATCCTTTTAAACTAACAAGTGAGGTTACAGTCACAGGCAATTGAAAAATATTAGCATAATACAAGAAATAAAATAAAAGGTTATGGTTGCAGGTTAACAAATATTCAAAAGTTCAAAAACAGTTTAAGATGTCATCATTAACTTTAGCACATGACACCAACCAACCTACCACTACTGGTAACTGTTGACATGGCAGTTTAAGCTGCTGAAATGAAGTTACTTTCTTCACAACTAAAGCATTCAGGATATATCATTTATAAGTAACCATTAAAACAGTTCTTAATTAAAGAGACAGCAATATATATATGCATTTAAACCACATTAATTTTACTTTATGTTTACTTTAAGTTTACTTTATGATAGATGTTTGTTTACATTTAATTTTATTAACTATACTTAACTTTAAACCTTTTTCAAAAGTATTAAAATGAACTTTAAGATAAATAGTATCAATTTTAAATATATGTATTAAAAAGATTTAACAACATAGAGTGGAGGTGAGTGAAAGAGATGGGGGAAAACTTACTGGGAAAATTTAACCAAAGTTAAAACAAAAATTGCAAATTCCAACAGTTACCAAGTAACGTATTTTGAATTGAAGATCATGAACGAAACGTTAGCGCTGGCTGTTTCAGATACGCAAGTATGTTTACTCAAGAGATGTTGAAAAACCGAAATGCATTAATGAAAAACTAAATACCTTTACTTTAAATTTAAAGAAAGCTTTAAATTAAGGATTTATTAAAGATGCATAACAATCGGCCTCCTTTTTCATCATCTCTAGAATATTACAAAAACATAAAAAATTTGCATGAACAAGTTCAAAAAACTTACAAAAAAGTTACACTTGAAAAATTCAAAAACTTACAATCTGATCAATGTCAGGTCACATAAGACTTTATTGGCAGGACATTGACCAGAGTGAATAACATTGTAAGAAAAATTATAACCTCCCCCCACATAAAAATTTAAATATCAAAAATTCTTCTACAAAAATTCATCAGCTGCTCTTTCACTTGTGGCTTAGTAAAACTATCTGTAAGGTTAAGTTTACTAGGAATATATTTAAGTTTAAACATTTTATCAAAAACAAGATTTCTTAGAAAATGATATTTTATATGAATATGTTTTGTTTTCTGGTTTTCAAAAGGGGAATTAGAAAAGGCTATGGCAGCTTGGTTATCACAGAATAAAGTGCATTCTTTCAAATTTAAGTTAAGTATTCTATTTTGCAAGACATATTTTATCCAGATTAATTCTTTAGCAGCTTCAGTCAAAGTAACATATTCGGCCTCCATGGTTGAAAGACTTACACATTTCTGTTTAAATGTCTTCCATAAAATAGGAGTTTCATCCAGAAACAAAATATAGCCACCTATGGAAACACGATCGTCTCTGTTTGCTGCAAAATCTGAATTGGAATAACATGAGAGATTTAAATCACTAACCCTAGATAACTCAAGTTTGAAACTTTTAGTATATTTTAAATAACCTAACAATTTTAATAAACAATTCCAGTGAGCAATGCCAGGATTGGTTTGAAATTGGGATAATAAATTTACTGCATACATGATATCAGGTCTGGTCCTTCCAGCTATATAAGACAAACATCCTATAAGATTTCTATAGGGAAATCTAGACATTTTATCAATTTCTTTCTTAATGGAAGGCGAATCTTGCTTTGACAAAACCAAGCCCTTAGGAATAGGTAAAGAGCTAATTGGAAACTTAAAGTTTAATACATTTTACAAACTTTCTCAATATAAGATGTTTGGTGTATGTAAAGACTATTTCCAACCTCTTCAAACTCTATGCCCAATAGCTTTCTGGTCGTACCCAAAATTTTTAAGTTAAAATGTTTTTGCAGCAAATCTATTCCGAAATTCAAATCCTCTTTAGTTTTTCCAAAAAGAACAATATCGTCAACAGAACAGTAAAGCAAAAGAACTAATCTGGCTTGAAACATATATACACAATTGCACCAATCTAGTTTGCAAAAATTCAATTTGGATAAAGCATCATCCATCTCAAAAAACCATTGTCTGCCACTTTGATGCAGACCATAAATGGCTTTATTTAACCTACAAACTTTATTTTTTTCTTTTTCAAAACCCTCAGGTTGGTGCATGTATATAGTTTCATCGAGACCAGCATAAAGATATGCATTGTTGACGTCTACCTGGACATTAACCCATTTCAACAGACATGATAATATGGCAAAGAACAACCGAATTATTGAAAAACTAACAACTGGACTGGAAACTTCATCGTAACTTTCTCCTTTAACCTGATTAAACCCCTTTGCTACTAACCTAGCCTTATACCTTACAATCTCATTATTTTCATTTCTTTTTAATGTATACACCCAACGATTACCAAGTATTTTTGCATCTTTTGGAGGTATCACAAGATCCCATACATTACGTTCATACATAACGTTCATTTCTTGGTTCATTGCGTCCTTCCAACTTGATGCTTCTGGGGTTTTTATGGCTTGATTGTAAGTTTGGGGAATTTTAACTTTGGTCAAGTTTGCTTCATCTATTTTTAAAAAATTAGAAATTTTACTGGATTCTTTATTTTTACTGCTGAAGTCAAAAAGGTTTTTATCACATTCTATTTTATTTAATTTACAGTATTCTAACAATTCATTAAAAGATCTTATTCTAGTATTGGTTCCTTCTATGCCATAGTAAATGTCTGTTTTTTTTCCTACTTTTCGAGGTCCTACTTTTCAAATTCACCTCACTCTGTTCTCTCCATGTCAGCTTGTCTGCCACGGGAACTGTTTTTACCGTTTTGTCTGATGTTTCACCGCTTTCACTCTTGCTGTTCTCGATATATTCCCAAGCACATAATGCATTAGCAGAACTTTCACTTCTACCTTCCATGTCTCCCAGTTTGACGAGGTCAAAAGAGCAAAATTCTGAAACTCCATTTTTTATATGGCCTCCATCGAATTAGTAGGGAAAAACACTTTAATAACACATGAAAAGGTAAAAGTCTCTCTTTAAAAGCTCACTCCAGGGAAATAAACATCAGCTGTAAACATCGGCGACACGTCAGCAGAAAAACAACATCGCAGCGACTTCAGAAAACAAAACATCGGCGACGTCTTCACTTCCACAAAACAATTTTAAACTACTTTAAAATTCACAACCGCGCAACTCTGCTACCACTTGTTGCCCGTTTCAATAAAAAAACAGTGTTTCATGTGGAAGACTTAAAAATAACAGCTCCTTTAAAAGCATAGTTGTTTATTGACAGACAATAAAACAGTATAAATTCGCTGTTAAATGAACAAACAAAAGAAAAATAATATACAGCTACATTTTAAAAGCAACCAGCATTACAAGCTGAAGGAAGAAAAAGAAGGAAATACATCCTGGAAAGTCCAGCCTTTTAAACACACCATCAGCGAATGTTTTGCATAAACATGTTGCCAATTAAAGATATACAAATTCGCATCTGAAACGTCGTTGGCTACGTATACAGCAAGTTGCGATTAGTCGACTACGGTGATTAGCGCGATCCTGAAATCGCAGGTTACTTACTGTTACTGTAGGGTTAGATAACACCTCGCCCACAATATCTTTAGCCACACTGCTTACCATTTAATTAAAATAACTATGTGCATGATAATTGCAACATTTTCTGAAGGAAACAAAAAAAAAAGTTTATTAAAACTGTAGGTTATAGGCAGCAAACACATCTTTTAGAAGATACATCATCACAGGCACATAATGAGTCAAATTTCCAATAACTTCTAAAGTTCAGACAAACATTTCATTTATACTGCATATATTAAGTCTATAGAAAACAAGTAGTCACCTGCTACTAAATAAAACACCACCAAAAATAAGGCCTATTTGCAAAAGCTACTCACATGTTGAACTGACTTTTAAAACTACAAACTTCTTAAATATATACTTCAAACACAATACAAAATCTGCATTTTAATGTTGCCAAATTAGTAAATATAACTTTCAATAAGTGATAGACACACCCACTGGAACAAAATGACATCACTGTGTCAGAATGACATCAGAAGAAACAACAAATCAGAAAAGGTTAACTAAAAAGTAACAGAAAGTTAACTTCACTACCAACCACCGAACCATATGCTGAAAAAGGTAAACAAGCATGCACACTTGCTGTAAGTACTAGACTATTGAATTTAAACATTAAAAATGATTAACTATATAAGATACTTAGAAAATAAATTAAACTAAACATAGAAGCAAGCTTTTATATGGTGGTGGTGGTGGTTATTAAATAAAATGAGGAGCTGGGAAAACACAAAAATATAACTTTAAGCCTACAGTTACCAAGTAACGTATTTTGAATTGAAGATCATGAACGAAACGTTAGCGCTGGCTGTTTCAGATACGCAAGTATGTTTACTCAAGAGATGTTGAAAAACCAAAATGCATTAATGAAAAACTAAATACCTTTACTTTAAATTTAAAGAAAGCTTTAAATTAAGGATTTATTAAAGATGCATAACATTTTACGTGCATGATAAGCGTGAAAATATTCGTCATTAATTTTTTTTGTGAGTCCGGAATGAGCACGGATAATCCGTAAACCGGATAATCCACGCACGGATAATTGAGTGTACACTGTAATTTATTATTCTATAATGATTTTCATGTAATTTATTATTTTATAATGACTTTCATATAATTTATTAGTCTATAATGATTTTCATCTAATTTATTGTTTATAATTATTTTGATATAAATTTAATGTTTATAATTAACAATAAGTATAGTATGTCAACATTACTTTTCAATTTTTAGATTGGTGATGTAATTTTGTTTTTTAAATATGAACAACCATGAAAATTATCAGTCTTGTCCTGGCTCTCTTGAGTGAAACATGTAAAAATGAATATGAAAAGTTCAGCACTTGAAGCTAAACTAGTTGTTAATCATGAAATTTAAAATAGGTCTTAGTTCTTTATATGTTTAATAAACCATATTTATTCTAATGTGCTCTCCCATTGCCTGACTTATGGATACATTATTATTTTCTCCTGGAATGAATACATTTTTTTCATGCACTATGCCATGTCCATTTTCTTTGTGGCTTTTTCTTAAAAAATGAATTCATGATATACATCTGTTCACATTCTGAAAACTCAATCAATCTGTTTCCTCTTTCATTATGCATCCCAAATCCATGATTTCCTACTGAGAACTCACCTTTATTTTTTTTTTCCAATTCTAGCATTCCAGTCTCCCATTATTAATTTTATGTAGCATTTTCCCTTTTGATGCATTGAAGCTACTTCTTCATAGAAATCCTCAATTTCTTCATCAGTATAGCAAGTTGTTGTGCATAAACTTGGGTAATTTGCAGTTTGTATCTTCTTGACACTTGTATAACTAGCCTTGCAACTTTATCTTGATGCACTATCATATTCTATGATGTGATTCTTCCACCTTTTATGAATCAGAAATCCTATGCTACTTGTTTTTCCATCTTCTGTATTTCTGTAGTACAGTACATGTTCACTGGCAAGATCAATCTTCTCCGCTTTTCTTCTTACTTCACATAATCCTAGGATGTCCCAGTTGATTTTTTCTATTTCTTTTTCACAATCCTGTAAATGATTTTCTGAAGATAGGGATCATCCATTATATGTAGTCAAGGTCCTCAACTTATGGCAGCCAAGCCAAGCCCAGTGTTTATTAGCACCCTTTGTCTTCATGTCTTTCTGATCACTGCCATAACCAGGAACTTGCAGCCGGGAATTGGAGGCTGTGATTTGTTTTGTGAATTCATGGTAAAATAATGGGGGAGGTGGCCAAATATCTCCATGCTGACCAAGTGTGGAAACCCATCTTCGTTCGTTCCCCATGCACTAGGCAAGGGTACTAACAGGCTGCACTGGTGGAAGGTGTGGATTGGACATTAAGTTTCTGCTCCCAGTCAATTTCTTTAAGTCCTCCTCAGAGGCATTTAAAAGGTGTATATATATATATATATATGTGTACTTCTTTTAAACATAAAACAAATTCATATTAAAGGTGAAATTTTAAACTATTTTTCCATAATTGTTTATATTAAAAGATTGTCTTTTCTTTCAGGTTGATTTCAAATAGAATTTTGTCATTTGAGTCGTGAATAACTGATCCATGCAGGACTTTCCTATGTACTGAGAACTATTATTATGGAACTTATTTTCTCTAAGCTCTTCATACATTCTAAGATATGGTCTTCCATTCCCTTCTCCTCCTAAAAAAAAGAAGGGGTGGCAATTTCGGAAAATTCTTATTTTATTTTTCTTATCCCAACACCCATCATCATGAAAAATTAATCTCTAAAGCTTTGATATATTCTGTGTTTCCCAAGAGCTACAGAGATGTGGGTGAATTTCAAAAAATTCTGTATTGTATCTTGCCTCTGTTCCAAGAAAAGTCATTATATAAATTTTCACCTCTACAGCCCTTATAGATTCTGCAATACAGTTTAGCTCACATCACAAGAGTGGCAGTATGAGATTATCGAAATATTCCTTCCACCTATATTCCTAAACCGACCAATGTGAAAAAATTACATGTTTTGAGATATTTATTTTCTTTCTGATTATCATGCCTTTTGTTTTCCTGTCAGTCTCAAGAAGAAATTTTGAAAAAATCCTTAATGTACTTAGACTATGTCCCAAAACCCATAATCATACAAAATTTTGCTCTATTTTCCTGACAAATTCCAGTTGGGAATTATCACAGGCTGAAATTTTCAAGCCTGGGCTCAGCCCGGCAGCTGCTAACCTTCCAGTTAAAGTCAAATAAAAATATTTTAAATCAGAAATTTTACTTTACAAATGAATTGAAATATGTATCACATAGAAACTAGGTACATTTTATTAAATAATTTTTTTGGATCTATTTAAATAGAAGCTTGGCAAGTATGGGTATTACATGCAAATAATTATTTTCCTGCTACAGGGTCTTAAACCACATCCTGGAAGTGAAAAAATAAAAGATCCTATGTGAGTCTCTACTGTTGGGAATATGCACATTAAAATTTGCTGGCTTGCCATAAATTGTTATTTTTGGAGAAGATGAGAAGAATTTTTGGTAGAAGTAGAATGCGCTATTTTCTTTAATTATTTCATGAAATTCTGCTTATAATCAAGAATATTTTCTTTTTTTCCCCCTGAATGCAGTAAATTAGTATAAATTTATTGTCTTTACACTTCAGCATTTCAACAACACATCTATCACCTGAAAAAGTTATTTTTGTAACTTGTGGTGATGTATTTGGCTGTACCATGCTACATCATGTAAAAATTTTTGTTTCAGAATACTGATGCTTGCACGTGATTACAGTCAAAATAGAACCGCTTTTGGTAAAAGTATTTCTGAATATCCATTACATATGCAAGTTTTGTCAAGAATGGAAGTTGAAGCCAGAGGCTCATTGCTATTATTGCTAAAAGTATGAAATGTTTTTAATGAATGAAAATTTTTTCACTTTAATCATTAAATTTTATGCTGTAATTTTTTGAAATGATTTTTTAATGCAGGCATCCATTTTACTTGGCAAATCTGAGGTAAATTCAGCCACTTCTGATGAAATTTTATTGCTGAGGTTACTCTTACCACTATTGAAGTTGTATACTGCAAAACAGGTAAAATATAATTTATTTATTTAATTACACTTAAAACACTTTTCTTAATTTTTTTAATTTATAAATTGGCATCATACTTAATATAATACTTTTGAAGAACATGTTTAACTTTTAAAATGGCAGATTTTTTCAATTATAAATGAAATGTTATTAACCCCTTAATCATCGCGCCCTTTAAGTGTAGGCTACTTTTTCAAAATTTAGATTGCTTGATTACCACCAGTTTTTTTACGTAGAAATGTTCGTTTGATTTAATAGACAGATAAAGTAATGCAAGAATAAATCTAATAACACTATTTTAAAAAACTGGTGGGAATCAAACAATCTGATTATAACAGGCGTAACCTACGTTGCCCGTGAATGTCTCGGGCACGACGATTAAGGGGTTAAACTTTATACTATGATACACAGAGATACGAGTGCAAAATAACATCACACAGCTCTGTCTATGTTGCACAGTTATGCAACAGGGTGAGGCAGTTTATGGTTGTTTCATGGTTCATTTATTTTTCCTGAAAGCTAGAGAAAAGTAGCAGTGTAAATATGTATATGTAAAATATGTAATAAACATGGTTGTTCACACACAAATACAGACACCTCTGTCCCTTGTAATTAAGTATACTTGTACCAAAGTGTATATAAGAGAATTTCAATAGTTTTGATACATTGTAAATCTGACACTGGTTTAAAATCTGTATTTTAAGTAAGATTATTTAATTATTGTTACAAGAAAGTTATAAATAGAGAAAAAAAAATAAGATTTTAAAATGTGGCAAAGGAAAAAGAGGATATTTTTTAAGGGGGGGGGGAATAATTTAGATCGATAAATATTATTAACAAGAAAATCACAAATAGAGCTGAAAAAATTAAAGCATTTTAAAGATTTTAAACTTCATGTGATGTGTGGTGGTGGGGAATCTTCATGGGATGAGGGTGGGAAGAATAAGGGGAGAGAAGCAGAGATTTTGGTAGGAGGGGATAAGTAGTAATTTTGGGGAGGGAGATTTAGATGATCATGATTATCTGAGGTAAATTCAGCCACTTCTGATGAAATTGTTACATTGAAATAGCAAATAAAAAATAAACATTTAAAAAATTAAAGATTTTTAAAATTTTTAAATTTTGTGTGCTGGGGGAAAGGGACAGGGGATTTAGATTATTCCTTTTTTTCTCTTTTTAAATGGAAATCTGCCAAAATATGGAAGATTTTTACCTTTGTATTTATTTTTTTTTACTTCTAAATTAATGACAAAAACAGGTCTTTTAATGAATTTTTCTAAAAAATTGGATTATAAGCTCCCCTCAGAAATTGAACTGTTTTTGCTTTTGAAACATGGGCTTACAATCAGGATTTTATGGCAGTCCTTCATGAAATAAATAGTGGATGATCTATGAGGATTTAAGGAAAGTATTTAATTAAACTATACCTTTTTCCAAGCTGCTTTGATCCAAGGATATCAATTCAAATAAAGTGCAAAAGTGATGTTATCATAGGAAAAATGAAAGATGGTACAATTTTTAATATGTAGATGTGACCCCTATTTCAAAATTGCATTCATATTTGAAAAGCAGACCCAGTCCAGTGGTACCTGTTGACCTTTCTCTGATAATTTGGTGATAAAATATATGGGGTGGTGTGTTTTTTTCCCACAAGTATACATGAACACTCATTAAAAAAATTATCTAGTTGAGAATGAAAAAAAAAGATAGTTAAATAAAATAATAATTTAAAAACTCTAAAAAAATATATATATTTTAAAAATATTTCTCTGTAATTTATTAAAACAAATTAAACTTCTAAAGATTTTGTTAAACACACTGTGGTGTCGTGGCCACATACATATAATTAAAACATATCAGTTCGTATTAAAAGAAAAAGTTTTATTTAATAAATAACAGTTGTAAAAACATGATAATCAAATTTTAGATAATATTACAAGAAATTTCCTGTGCATCCAAGGAACCATTTTTTTCTTCTCACCAAAACCAAGATCTGTCTTCCTTCTTTCTCCGTTCCCTGAGAACCCAAAATCATGTCTGCCTCTCAATGTTGAAAAACTCCATCTCCCTCCAGTCTGCATAGTAAGAGTTCCTACTTGATTGACTGACCTCTCTTCTCTTTTCCATCCTGTTCTTATCTCTGGGTCTTCCGAAATCCATTTCTTTGTCATACTATTCATGCAAATACCTTTCTAGCACATTGTAAACCCATTCATATAATCTTGTTCTAGAAAAGTTCACACACACTTAGAAAGGCGATATAAGCATGAAACGTTTTTCATTCTTCCTTGCGATAAACAAAAGAGATCTTTTAGCTAGGGAAATCCTCTTACAATAGCTGCTACTCAAGAGTCATCGCTTCCTCTATTCTGAGATTACCTTAATCTTACCATAATGATTTATGATGATGGTCCTAGGTCATCACAACACGTACAATATCGCTGTTACTTAAAAAAAAAAGCTATCAACCCAACATGGGCTCAGGCCAGTTTTCTTTCCTGGAAAGTTTTAAGTCCAGGCATGACTAGTTTCAAATAAAATGAAATTCAGGACCAGATAAAAAGCCCAGACCAGGCTCAGGCTTATGTTTTCCTGCAGACTTGGACTGGACTGGGCATGGACTTCCTGACTGTGCAGACCTCTAAGATAAGCTACTAAGGCATCAAACTAAGGTCCAGATATGGTGCTGATACTGCAGATTAAAGTGTGCCTCAGTAAAGTTGTACCCAGACCTCTGCATGTTTAAATCTTCCATCCTTAACAATTCATAAACAGCAGGTGTTATGAGCAGAGGAGAATTCAATTTTTTTACAACTGCAACAACCACATTCTTTTCAGCATACTCTTTTTCCTTTTCTATCAAAGCAATAGGCACAGATACAAAGTCTGCCTATTGTTTATTTCCCAGGGGTGGAATAAGAAAGATAGTCTCCACCTTTTCTGCACTCCATGGAATGTCACTAGCATTAAAAACTCTAATTTGCACTCCAGTGTCCTTAAGTGCTTTGACCCTCTTACCATTTACGCATCCATGCATGTCAATGTTCGGCCTCCGTGGGAAAGCAAAAGTTGTCGCGGTTACTCGTTACGACCTAGAAACCGATTCCCCCTGTGAGGTTTTGGCGACAAAGTCACCGGGTGGCCTTCACGGGTTTGTCCTGTGGGCAGTTTCCCCAGAGTGGGGTTACTGTCCTAGCGACCTATGTCATCGACTCGTCGGTACTAGGTTGGAGAGTCTGCAGTGAGGTGCGGCTCTCTGGCTGGCCGAAGCACCGTGGTGAGACAAAGCTACTGGCGCAATAAAAGTCTCTCAGGACTTGGGATCGGTGGTCGATTGTGTGCAGTGCGTCCTGCACGGGGCACCTGCGACGCATGTTACTTTTACCATTTACGCATAAATCAATCATTGGTAAATCAGTTTCCACACCTTCCCCATTATTTATACCTTTCTTATCACTAGTGACAATCCAGCCTATGTTTTTATCCTCATAATTAGACTTACTTTTTAACCATTTTGCATAATGAAGTCATATGTGTCCCGGTTCTAAACAATGATAGCATTGAATTTGTCTCTGTTTTTCAAAAGCTTAGTCTTTCATAAATTTATCATTTTTCTCAATATTTTTTTTATTCTCCAAATCAGATTTAGGTTTAATTTCACTCTTAATTTTATAATTAAAGTTACTTTTTTTTATTTTCCTGAAAAGATATCTTTTTCCAAGATTTTCTTTCTGACCTCTTAACAATGGCGGATCAAAGGGGGGGGGGCGATGGGGCGATCACCCCCCCCTCCCTTGGACTGATAAAGGGTCGCTATTTAAAGAGTCTTATTTTAATACATAATATAAAATTGCCCGTCATGACGATTGAAATAATAGGGAATCGAATAGCGTCTTTCATTTTTCGATTAAATGTACTGCATTTCAACTTCTAGTTAGTATAATTGATTTCTGTATTGTGATGTCCCTTCCCCATATGTGATACTAATACGGAAGAACTGAGACCAAATTCTCAGAGTTCGAAGTCCAACCGCAAATCCTCATCTTTTCTGATCAAAACTATCCATCTACATTCATGAATCATGCACATGGAAGCAGCGTTTTAGGTTTGTTTCATTCAGATCGGTATCGTATTGATGCAAAAATGACAATGAAGCAAATTCCAAATTAACGATTCGGTACTTCGAGTCAGAGAGAGAATACCCGTTACTCAGTAACAATACGTACGGTTTGCAACAGCTCTACAACAGATAGATTCGTCTTCAAATTTTGTGGTGTGTTTGAAAAAAGTGAAAAAAATATATAGCGTTGGAGCATTATGTGCGATTCAGGAAGAAAACGGAAAAAAAAACAAAGTAATATCGAAGCAAATCATGCCCCTAAACTTATGAAAAAATGGCTAAGTAAGAGTGATAAAGATGAAAAAGGTAAAGGCATATACTATATACGTTTATTGTTTTTGTTAATATTGTTCTATAAACCAAACTTGTTTTCTTTTTCCTGACATATTTATAAAATTGTTGTTATTCATATTCATACCTGGATCAAATTATAAGATCGGTGGCATGGAGTATGTTTTAAAAGCGCCCTGGGCAATCTTAAATATTTTAATTGCCCCAGGATTTGCGTCCCCTTCTTAGTGGCTACTGTAGTTTATTATAATATAGTTTTTTAATCATAAGTTATCAATTGGTTATAGTTAGAAATATTTCCCATTTATAGGTATGAAAAGAAAAATATATATCACATTCCTTAGAACTTGGAACCTGAATCAGATTGCCTGAATATTTCTCGCCGGTAGAAATGAGAGTAATTTGTAAATTTGTTAGAAAATTTCACATTGTTGGGCGGAAAAAATTAACTTAAAAAAAAACCGGTTTTGTTTTGAAAAAAAAAAGTCCTTCCGGCCTGTACCGGCAGGAAAAGGTAGCTAAGCTTTCATAGTCCATGTTTTAAAAAATTCAACTCATTTTACTCAAACACCCAAAGCTAAAATGCTTGGAACCCGATTATAGAAGAATCAATTCCGGTTTTCATTTAATACTGAATTTGAATGCGAATTTCAGCATTTTATGGACACGATAACTGCAATAATTCTGCACAAATCTCTTCCAAACTGATACATAAAATCAATGGGTATAAAATTTCAGTCAAGTTCGTTCATGAGCAAAATCGAACCAAGGGATGGGGGGGGAGGGCTTTTTATGAAAACAGAAAAAACCCATAATTTCTTAATTATGATGCGTATCGAATCCATTTAAAGTTATTATTACTTCTAGAAAAAGTGCCAAAAATTTATGTATGACAGATTTTTGATATCTTTAAAAATGTGGGAAAAAAGTGGGGTTTTAGAAGAAAAAAATTCATAACTTCGTCAATTCAAACGATATCAAATCCACTTAAATTTATTATAAATCCTACTAATATTATCTAAAACTTTTATAATGACAAGTTTTTTATAGGACAAACTCTTATAGCAAAAAAAATTAAAAAAAAAAAAAAAAAAAAGTCCCTGCCGGCTGCGCTTGCAAACAAGTTAGGTTTCGAAGTGGGCGGTTCCAACTATCGCATCATGGCAAAAAGGTCATTTCTTCCGCAATTCTTAACAAACAGGCGCCCCGCGGTCTGCGTCTTCGAATTCTACCTGTGCCTGTAGGCCGAGCTGTCAGGGATTTTTTTTAAGATAAAGCCAAAGCAAAAAATGTTTTGGAATACTTGTATCATGATCTAACACTCAATGGATACAACTGTTTCATTTTATAATTTTTTGTACATCTTTTTGAATTTTGAAAAAAAAAAAATTAACTGGCCGCCATTTTAAAATAAGATGGCGCATGAAGCTGGCCAACGAACTTGGTCGAGTCCTTGGTATGTTCGGTACACATGATCAGTCACATTCATATCGATTCATAAATACGAGAGTTACAACATAACAGATATCAGATTATTTCAATATCTCAGTCATCCTAGAATTTCAAACTGCCATATCTCAGCCATTTTTTAAGATATAGCCAAAACAAAAAAATGTTCCAGAATTCTTCTATCAGATTCAAATACTTAACGGAAACAATTGTTTCAATTTATGAATTTTATACATATTTCTGAATAAAAATTTTTTTTTAGCTGACCACCAGTTTGAAACAAGATGGCGAATGAAGCTAACCAACGAACTCTGTCGAGACCTTGGTATATCCTATGCCACATACTCAGTCACATCCAAATAGGTTCATCAATAAGAGAGTTATAGCATGTCAAATGTCAGATATAGATGTGTGTGTGTATAAGTCAACATTTGAAGGGAGGGTGGTTTTGGGGTCTGGGGGTCATGATCAGTGAAAATATACCAAAATTTTTTGGAATTGCTTTCCTCCGAACACGGCTGCAATAGGTAGCTTTTTGTAATGAAAACTACCTAAGAGTCCTTTAAAAAAACTACATTGTAGATAAATATTTGTTTATATTTTCTAATTATGTCTATATTTTTGATAAACTGTGTTTTCAAAATTTTATATTTTTAATTATTAACATTAGTTTTTTTCAATAAAGAACTAAAGAATGTTTTCCAATTTTTTTTCTGCTCACTGGCATGGACTTTTATATAATTATAAAATAATTTTCATTCTAACATGCATAAAATTTTCAAATGGTTCCATCCAGGTGATGAAGGAATGAAAATCATAAGCATTTGTATATATATTTTTTATAAATATGGTATATTTTTAATTATAGATTTAATGACCTTCGATTGTTGTCTTATACATTGGGTGAGATGTGTCGAATATTTGACTACTATTCGATATTGCGTTTATCTTCGAAATATATTCATGGTTTTTCCTCTAACTGTGCTCCGTTTCCATATCTCAGCGACTAACTTTCCAATTTCAAAGCAACTGATTCCAAACATTATAATTAACTTAATAACCACCCTCTATAGCATTAAAGTAAACCTATTAATAATAATTTCAGATATATATTTTTTTCATTTCAAGGTATCTCGGGTTCTATGGGCCCGATTAAGATGGGGTTTTGGTCATACAACTTTATATCGATAGCCTTACATATTTTAATTCCTTTTTCTACCGCCAGGGGACAAAATTCTATCTCAGGTTCTATAGGCCCGATTACAACGGGGTTTTGGCTCATTCGACTTGATTTTGATCGCATATCAGATTTTAGTTCCACTTCGCATTCTTATCTCTGTTTAGATATTCGAAAAATTGACCGGGAAATTTGTATTTTATAAAAAACATGTTTTTTTTTTTTTTTTTTTTTTTTTTTTTTGGAAAATGAAATTTATTTGGATTTATTAATTAAAGGATAAAGTGTTTTGGAAAGAATATTTAATAAAACCCTTTGTGCGATCTTCGATTACACTTACCCACCTGTTTTTTCCTCAGTAACTTTCCAGATATCAATTGCGTTGCGTCAAAAACGCATTTTGCAACTTTAACGTAATGATGTTTAAAGCGGGAGGGGGAAGGAGGCGTTTTGCATTATTTAGGTTTACTGATGAACTTTTGGTCAAAATTGAAAATTTAATATATTTAAATGTCAGAATTGGTTCCTTTGGATAAATTTTAGTTAAAAAAATATAAAACTATACAAATTCGAGGGGGTACGTTGCCGAAGTCAGTGAGGCACCTAACATTTAATTCGTTTGGAAAGATTTTCATTTAAAAATATAAAATCGTCCAACACTGATTTTGTGTAAGGTTATTATCACTGGTCCGAGAAACGCCGGGTGGGTCAACTAGTTGCCAATATTATTATCACAATACTTACATACATACTTACATTTCCATGCATCTTATAAAATCTAGTGGTGTAGCGTCAAGGGTTGCTGGATCATTTTACTATCAGTACCAGTTACCAGTATTATTCTACACTAAATTTGGCCTTATTTAATTTTTGAACGTTATGCGATTAAATAAGTCCAAATTTAGCATATAATAATACTGGTAGTAAAGTGATTCAGCATCTCCTGATGCTACAACAATCAGTACATACAATTCCCTTCTTTCAACAATAGAAAGTAATAGCGTCTATGAGGAACCTTCCATAATCGTAATCCATGCTACAGAAGTAGTTTTTTCCATGATCGAGATGCTTCTGTCATAAATATTTCTTCCAACTGACATTTTGTAATTTTTCTGGTATATATCTTTCATTTAAAAAAAAAATATGCGTCATGTATGGAAATTTTTTCACAATTTTTAAATTCTTTTTTTTAGCATTTATAAGCATTTGAAAACTTGTGATAATATGTTTAACCCCTTGTCTGTGGAATATTTTTGAGAAAGATATATCAAAAATTAAAACAATTTTTCTCTCTTTAATTTTGTGCATTACACCAATAAAAAAAGTTTAGAAATAGGTTATTTTGTATTAAAAAAATAAAAAATAAAATAGATAAAATGAAATAATTACTATATTTAATTTTTGCTTACATACATGAGAAAAATTAATGGTTTATAGTCACATTTTACTCAAATATTATTTATTGTAAAAATAGTAAATTAAAGTAAAGGAAATAGTGGTTCTGTAAAAGCAAATAGAACTAATGGAACAGAACCACTCATTTTTCACCTCTCCAAAATCAGTTCAGGCATTCCAAACATGGTGTGTTTGGGTGTTTCGAACTGGATTTGTTTGACACAAGCAAGGGGCTAATCATTTTACTATTAAATATATTAATTTTTAATTTTTATTATTTTGTAAAAATTGCAGAATTTGATACAGAAAAAAACAAAGAAGATACTACTTTTGATGAGCGTCGTATTTCTCCAAGCACAAAGAATTTAAAATTAGATGAAAAATCATGTCCTGAAGAGGGTAGGATTTCTCCTTACTCGGAGCATTTAAATTTCGGTCAAACGTCATCTCAATCTGAAGAGGGCCTGATTTCCTCAAATTCTGAGCATTTAAGTTTATGTCAATCATCATCTCAATCTGAAGAGTGTCGGATATCTTCAAACTCAGAACATTTAAATATAGGTCAAATATCAAGTGAATCATTTGAAACTGAATCTAATGATTTAGGTCTATACATTGATAAAAGAAAAAGCTTAAGTGATTCGAGAATAAAAGACTTATTAGACAACCCATTTAAACCAGCAAAGGGTTTTCAATTTCCTTTCTCTGAACATTCTAAAAATGGTAAACTCGAAAAGAGATATATCAACCAATCACATTTAGACGATTATACATGGTTGGTGTATACTCCAAGTAAGAAAGGCCTGTTATGTAAATACTGCGTTATTTTTGCGCCATCAGAAGTTGGTGCAACAAAATGCCAAGTAAAACCCCAAATGTTGGTGCGATGTGTGTTAACATCATATTCCAAGCTTCGGGGAATTAAACAGTGGAGATACCGTATTAAAATCTCACTTAGAAATGGCTACCTCGCAAGCTACGTACATTTCAAAAACTACACAAAATGAAATTAATGAGTGCTGTGGAGCAGAAATATTGGAAAGCATTAAAGAAAGGATTATGAAAGCGAGATATTTTTCTGTTATTTTTGATGAGACAACCGATATTTCGCACGCCTCACAAATGAGTGTAATTATACACTACTTTGGGGAAACCAATATCGAAGAAAATTTCTTGGATTCTTCAATTTACATGATATGAACTATTCGTGTGGTACACTCTGTGAGCCAGTACTGACTGGAGAGAAAATTGGTGAGTCTGTCCTAAAAATAGTAAAAGAAAATGGAATTAACATGGCATACTGTGTCGGAATTAGCACTGATAATTGCAATGTGATGTCTTCACAAAATAAGGGAGCAGTTTCAGTCCTATTAAAAAACGCAAATCTGCAGTGTGGGTGCCATGCAAAAGTCATTGTTTAAATCTTTCCCTTTGCAAGAGTCAAGAAGTTCAAACTGTTAGAAATAGTTTAAGCACGATGAAGGAAGTGATTGAATTTTTTCACATGTCCTCAAAACGAAATTTTACTCTGAAATGTCTTCTAGGCAAAGGGTTAAAATCTTTTTGCAATACCCGATGGGTTGAAAAATATGAAACAATATTAGAATTCAAAACAAATTTTAAATTGATAATTGACACTCTCGAAGAAATGACAAACTGGAGAGACATTACATCTTCAACAAAAGCAAATATATTGCTAAAATCTCTCTTATCAATTGAATTTTTAATATCTTTAAATTCAATGGTGCACTTCTTCTCTCTGAGTCTTCCATTAAGTAGGCTTTTACAAAAAGAAACTATGGATCTGCATGCAGCAAACGATATGATCCAAAGTATGTTAAGTGATTTAAGAAGTCAAAGAGTGGGTGCTACAACGGAATTTCACAGAATTTGGCAAATGACTGTGAATGCAAAGTAGCAAACGAATTGGATATAAGAATCGGAATTCCAAGATTAGCAAAAAAACAAACATTGAGAAATAACTATCCAGCTTCTTCTCCAGAGGAATATTTTTGTTTAAGTATTTTTATCCCTTATATCGACACACTCATAACGGATATTGATACACGTTTTCCATCTGAAATAAAAGATGCGTTTAATTTGTGTCTTTTATTACCCCGTAATATTATTTCAATCGATGAAGACAAAATTCGTACAGTATTTACATGTGTATGGAATTTTTATTGCAATTTGATATGCGAGATAGTAACAAGTAATATAGAAGAAATTTTCATTGGAGAAATAATAATGTGGAAATTCAAATGGATGGAAGAAAAGAAAACTAATGCGAATTTTAATCCAAAAAGCAAAACAGTTATTGAAGTTTTTAATGACTGTCATGAAGAATTATATCCTAATGTGAAACAGCTACTAACTATATTATTAGCTCTGCCCGTTAGCAATGCTAGTGCCGAAAGAAGCTTCTCTTCTTTAAGACACCTAAAAACATGGTTATGAAACAGAATGAGCGAAGAAAGACTTACCAGATTAGCTTTAATGCACATTCATCAAGACATTCCAGCAGATGTTGAAAAAGTTATTGATCGATTTGCAAAATAAAAAAAAAGGCAAACTAAATTCATTTTATAAATATGTACATATAATTATTGTGTAAATAATCTACATTTCTAATGATTTATATTAGAGTTTTTCTTCGATTTTGCTAAGCTAAGAATATTCCTGTGTTATTTGATTGTATTATTAATATGTCTCTATGATAAGTGATGATTATTAACCCTTTGACAGGCGGGGATATATTATATATACCAACTTACTTTTAATTTTAACTAAGATTTGAACCAGAATTTGCGAATAAAATTTTACTTTTATAACTTTGGTATAAAATTGTATTTCATTATTTTTGAATAGGATTTTTCAAATTTCTAGTGTGAATTCAACATTATAGAAACAAGAGTTATTTATTCCTAAGAATAGTTAGTAAAATTATGAATGAAAATATTTTAACAATATAATAACTATATTTTAATTAAATTAAAATTTTTATAATTTACGAACGTTTCAAAAATTTTCATTTTCCATGCTCGAAAATGCAAATTTTAGCATTCAAAGGATTATTTAAAGTATTACCAATAAACATATCAGGAATTTGATTCTATTTTTATATAAAAATAAAATAAAAATAACACTTGAAATTTTATTTAAAACTTTTTTAACATTTTTAAAAATTTAATTTACTGTTGTGTGATGTACATTTTATTTATTTTATGAAGAAATTTCCGTTTCGATTAAAAATATCTTCTTTTGATACCGCTCAAATGACCGGTTGTTGGTATATTTAGTATTACAGAATTGAATAGCATTTTTAATTTTATTGTGCATGTTAAATTACAATTGATTTTTATCTGATAACCATCTTTCACAAAATATGAAATGTCATCAATATTTAGTTTTAATTAACAAATAAATTACAAATATAGTTTTATCATTGTTTCAAATTAGTTATTTAATCGAAAAAAAAAAACATTCCTTAATAAAGGTTGGTGTCTGTTTAAGCCTTTTTTGGATTATATGCACAATAAAAAAAAAAAAAAAAAAAATTTACATTCATGACTAATATTTTTGATAGAATATAAGTAAATCGTAAATTGATTTAGGTTTGAGTAAAATAAGCCATTAAGCATAATTTATCTTATATATATATATATATATATATATATATATATATATATATATATATATACTACAGGACTTTCTTGATTCAAAGGGACTGTAACATCTCCTACACCCATCCTTACGTGAATTTTTCAAACTTCCAAAATCGCCCCCCCCCCCCTTGACGACTCTCCAGATCCGCCTTGCCTCTTAAATTCTCTTCTCATACTGTCATATTTATCATACTTCTCTGCGAGTTTCGAAGCTATCTTCATTTCTTTCCATTTGTCCATAAATTTCTCTTTTATTTCAAAAGGGACCCTTTTTTGATTACCCCGTGAACATCATTTGTTTTAACGATTCAAAATCTCTCACTTCTAAAGATTCTAACCAATTATCCAGATAACCCTTTAACTCATACATCAAATCTACCCATAATTCACCTGGTTTTCTTTGATGATTTTCAAAATTTTGTTTTAACGTGCCTGTACCCAGCCTAAACTGATCTAACAATTTTTTTTTTACATGCTGAAAATCATCACACTTATCTGCTGGTTGTTTCACAATAATTTCGGCACTATCTGAAGGCAATAACGGAATTAACTGGCTAACTAAAGCCTGAGAAATTTTAACTTTCTCGGCTTGTCTCTCAAAAATAAATCACAAAGAAAAGAGTAATATTGATTAATTTGGTATTAAAATGCAGAACTAAATCTTTTAAGTTTACTTTCAGAGCAAATCTACATTTGATTCATTCAATGAAACACTAACAGTATTTGTAGAATTTTGAATATGTAATTTTTCTAATTCAAATTGTTGATGTTTCTCAAGTTTATCTAATTCAAGTTATTTCTCAAGTTTATCCAGTTCAAGTTTTTTCTAAGGTTTATCTAATTCAAATTGTCTAAATTTTTCTTTTTCTTCTTGCACTACTCGATCTAATTCAATTTGCATTTCTTTTTGTTTTGCTTCCTTTTCAAAAATACTTTGCACGTGAATTTTAGCAAAACTTTCATCATAAACTGATGCATCAACACTATCCTGAATTATAGCTTTATTTTTACATGTTTTTCACACACTGGTCTCAAATTCATCTGCTAATAACAGCAAGACACTTTTAGTATATTTTGCTAAATACTCTGTCATATTTTCCCCCAAAATACACTAAATTTCATAATATCAAGTATATTCAATTTACAATACAGTATAGGACCCCAAATCCGGAATGCTCGGGACCACTGATTTTCCAGATTTTAGGTCTTCACTCAAAAAATTAGTCTACAAACAGCAATATGATGGAATTTTGGTATTCATTCTGTTTAGAATAAGACATAATTTGTGCTTTTAAAAGTATGTAGTTAAATGAAAATAATTTAGAAAACAAATAGTTATTGATTAAAAAAACAAAACAATAAATACTTGAATTCAAAAAATTGGCAAAGAAAAAGAAATATCGAAAGTGTGCTTACCTAACCTTTAGAAAAAATCTTAACTACAACAGAACATCACATTTTAAAGTGGTTGGTTTTCATATTGCATGCTTTTTAAAGTGGGTCGCATCCACTGTAAAATAAAAATATAAAACTGATAATCTTTATTTACCAGATACTTTAAACATGTCCGATAATTTCAATTGCTTCATCTGCTATGGCTTTTCATTCTGCAACACCTCTTTTATTTTATAGAGTTGCATAATCTGTTCTTGGGTTAAAAATTTTTTTTGTTCTAAACCCATAATCAATTCATCCGTCAGACTGATGCACTTATCTATAGGGATATTTGGAGCCCTCGGCTCGTCGACGTCATCATCGCTGGTATCATCATCATTATTTTCTGGATTTAAAACCATGTTGCAAATTTCTTCATCTGTTAGTGAATGCGCTATAGGTGCATTATTATCTACATTAAAGCAATATTTGATTGCTTTCTCATCCAAACCTTCTTTGCCTTTGTATGTCATAGATTTTGCATAATTCAGCAGGGTCTTTGATAAGGTTCTTTTCAGCAGAAATTCAAAACCCACGAAATTCACCATTACTTTGGCATTTAAAAAGATTAATGATGGCCATAGTTTATGCCATCCGTTTGTAAGAATTTTATCAGGAATGCTTTGAAAAGCACTACCTGCCCACCACAACACGTCTTGCACATTAAATTGCTTTTGGAACTGCAATACACCAGTACCGCTGTTGCATGCATTTAGCATTGCTTTCATAAAAGCGGCATTTCAAGCATCCTAGGGCACATTTACAAACAGTTCCATCAACCAATCTACCACTGTATTTTTCTCATAGCTATCATTACAGGAATCGTCATGGCGACGTAGGCCAATCATATTATAGACCAGTTTAATGTAGACCAATCAAATTTCTCCATTTCATGTGTACAGTAGGAGTCATAAAGAACAAACAGGTTTTTCTTGCTAATCAACTGTGAATGAACCAACAGTGATGTCAGTTGCCCTTTCCTTATTAGAATGGCTTGATCCATCGGCTGGATAAGTGATGTACAGTTGGGGGAAAAGAATGCACAACAACATCATTCTTTTCTCAATTTTTGAAGCAGTATGAGCTGAGCAGCTGTCGAACAAAAGAAGGAATTTGCAGTTTTCAGGAAGACCTTGTTTCCGGCAATGGTCTTGGGCTTCTGGAACAAAATGATTTTCAAACCATTGTTTGAATATTTTCGCTGTATTCCATCCTCGTTTTTTGCTCTGTAAAGAACTGGCAAAATCTGAACTCCCTTTGAAAGCCCTTGGATTTTTACTTTTGCTGATCATTAACAATTTACATTAATGGGTTCCGGCAGCATTTGTACATGCCATAACAGTCAGTCTCTTCTTGGAATCTTTAAATCCAGAAGCTGAAGTTTCCTCAGGAGTCACATGGGTTTCTCTGGGCGCATAACGGCAAAACAACGCAGTAGGGATGCACCGAATATTCGGTATCTATTCGGTATTTGGCCATATTACCGAATACCAAACTATTCGGTCTGCCAAATATTCGGCTTGGCCGAATATCAAATATTATTTGGCCTGCCAAATATTTGGTTTGGCCAAATATCGAAATATTTGGCCAAGCCGAATACTTAAAAAAACTTTTTTTTTCTATATTTTTTAAAACCCACAATTTCTATTTTTAACTGTCAATTAATAAAGATATTAAAAAAATTAGAAATAAAATTATATTTCAATGAAAGAGAATGCTTTTACATTATTTATTTGCTGTTTGAAAAGTGTCACTTAAGAAAATTAACCATTAATAATGACCTTCAAATAAATGCAAGTTCCTGAATATTGTCTAGTAAATAATACGCTTCTTGCTTTTTTCCAAACATCATGTTTTTAAACAAAATGGAAAAAAACTTTCACAGGTGATAATAGACATCAAGACAGACAATTTTTGGCCAGGAAACCAGAATCGTAACACATTTATTCAGTCAAAAATAAAGTGCATCTCACTCTAGGTCAAATTTGAATTTTCGTTTGTTACTTTAATAATATTGAAGATATTGTGACTATATTTTCAACATAATTACTTTAATTTCTGTGAATCGCGATAAGTGCTGGAAATTTCCACCATTCATATCTAAACAACACTGAGCTAGATATTCCTTTATTCAGAGTGCAGCTGATAGTACTACTTATACTTTGTCACTGGCCAAAATTCTGCCACTTCCAATAGTATCATCATATTTTCTACAATCAAAATTAATACGATGCAAATATCACTAAAATATCTTCATTGTTGTTAAAGTTTTAAACAAAAATTCAGTTTCAGCTTGCGGTAACACACTCTGTGTTTTTGATTGAATGTATTGTATTTTTCATGGAATAAGTGAATTGAGATAATGTTTCTTGCTGTTTCAAGATGTATGAACACCCTGTATGTTTACAACCTCTGAATATGATCGCCCATTCAAGACATCTGCTCTCTGGTTCATTTAAAAACTTCCTTGCCAAATAAAAAGGAGCCAGAAAGTTATTCTTGCTGATTTGCCAGCATTTTAATATATTGTTACTGTTTTACTTTAGCCCTTTCCTGACAAATAAACAGTGCAAAATGTTTCTTCTAATTCATTCAAAAAATTTCTTTGATTTTAAAGTATTTGTTATAGAATATAAGGACATTTTATAAATTTATTTTAATTCACAGAAGAAGCTACGGAGTTTATAGCTTTATTAATTGAAAAAGTTATAAGACTATCCTCTTTTTAAGTTATAACTCAAAGCACAGATTTTTTTATGTAAAGGTTTCTTGTAAACAGGTCTAGTTCATAAAGTAGTAGTACCTGTGTTAAATATTATGTAAAATTCTTTTATAATTTAACTTTTAATACTTTTAAACTCTGAAATATAAAAATAATCGGCTAGCCGAATAGTTACTATACGGTTGGCCGAATATTTGGTATTCGCTTTACTTGTCAGCCGAATATTCGGTATTTGACCAAAATCACTATTCGGTGCATCCCTACAATGCAGTCTCATCTGCGTTATATACCTGTTCTGGTGAACGTTTTTCATGGGTAATGATGTCCTCAAATTCTTCACTGAAGGAATCGACAGTTTCAAAATCTGCTGATGCCCTCTCACCAGAAACCTGAACTAAACATAATCCACGATGCTTCTTAAACTTGTTATACCATCCTGATGAATAATCGCAGGGAATAGATATGTTTAATTCGGCATGGAAATTTTTTGCTTGTGTCATAATAACTGCACAATCTAATGAAAACTTCTCTGATCGTCGTTGCCGAATCCACTCCATTAGAACTCTATCAACATCAACACTTTTCGAATTGTGCAAAGTTTTTCGATGCGCCATCAATTCTGGAACATCACTTGCCACAAAAATTTTAAAAATCTAAAAAATCCATTTTTTTTCCCCCTCAAGAAACAAGTTCTGGATTTCGGGATTCTGGATTTGAGGTCCCATACTGTAATACAATAAATATAGAAATAGAATTTTATTCACTAAAAGTATACTAATGTATTAAAAAATGACACAATTTTTTTACTGCAAATTATCATGCAAGAGTGATGTCTTTCAAAAAACTGAGTATACCCGCAAAATAAATTTTTATACCCAACAGTACAGTACAACATAGTTATTTTTAAACATTAATCATAATCCTCCACAGTATACCCACAAAATTATTTTATTACTACAATAAACAAAACAGAAGTTTTATACACAATTATGATTAAAATTTCCTGATTAATAAGCCCAATTAATCAATAGCAATTTACTATGCCTCAAGTAAATCCCATTCTGCCCCTCCAGGTGGTCTCGAATTGGCCCCTTCAGTGGGGAAGAAGACCGGGAGCCCGGCATTGTGAGATGTTCTCTGACATGACGGGGGTAGGTAAGCTGACAAACCACCACCTCAACACGGTAAATGGGTGTTAATGTAGTGTCTGAGTAGCCGATAGTGCTGGATGCAGGGGTTACATCCCGCAGGGGTCTGGACTATCCTCTCCTTTGGGCCGGTTCTCGGTTTCAGGAGATTTGCAGCCTCAGGTTGTCCCTTGAGGACCTATGTGCAAAGCTGCCTCTATGGTCCGTGCTCTTTAATGCCAGCCAATGTGGGATTCAGGTTCATGTCTCTGTGGGACTTTGGGATGGCCGGGTGGTAAAAGGCTATCACGTAGGCCAATCCATCATGCTTAGGTGCTTTGCACCTGCCAATTATGGTGACACGAGAGCAACAGCTAGCTAATGGTGGTAGGACAGCTGATGGACTCTGTAGGACAAGGAGCACATGTTGTTCCATTGTGACATCTGGTCAGCGCGTGAGGTGGCGTGTAGCATCCCTCAGTACTGGCAGGCAGCAGAATGTAGATGAGATGGAAGGGGTGGGTGAGTCAGATGCAAGTCTTCAGTCTCAGGACTGATTTCAGTCTTGAAGGGATTTTTGACTAATAATAAATTATACTGCATGTAGTGAAATCATAGAAAATTTTCAAGCAAAAACATTTAATCACTTCATTTCCTTGTAAAAGATTCATTTTTAAATATAATGCAAGACATTGAAATCTTCTAGCCTATCTTTTATTAGTTTTACCTGATACTCAGAAATGTTTTCAGTCTTGGCTTGGATGGACGTCTTTCACTCTTGGGGTGAGTAGATGCACCCTATGATGACCTCCTTCTTGATCGTCCCCTGCAACTCCCTCTGTAGTTGTAGTTGTGTGCCGTCCTCATTTTATGGTCAGAAAGAGAAGTGTCCATTTGACCAAGAGTGATTCAAGTTGTGGAGGAGGACATTCGAGGTTTTGACACCTTCTCTGGAAGGGGATCTGTATCTTTTCTTGGACTGACCGATTACAAGGAACCATGCTAGAGGCTCGTCAGTCCAGTGACGGCATCCAGACCTAAGTCGGACCTTGGGTCGAAACCAGTCCAGTGCATCTATGCGTAGTCAAAGTTTTCTGTGCCTGATGGTTGGGTCTAGCAGGAGTCTTAGAAAAAACTTTCACGCTACTAATCTCAATCGGGACCACCTCTTTGGCCCTTTTGAAGCATTTTTCTATGCCCTTCAGAGTCTGATAGTGGTTCTTAACATAACTTTCCATTGTTGACTTAACATTTGTTGTGTTTAGTTTGTTTGTGTTTGTTTATTATATGTGGATGATCCCCCAGTTGAATCAATTGGCCACCACCTGCATTTCACTACAGGGGCTAGCCAGAAGCAAAGCTTCTGAGGGGGACAACCTTAGCCAGGGCATGTCTATACATCAGGGACCTTTTTCTCGAGGTCCCGGGCTGGCGAGAGGCTCCTCACCTCAGCCGATGAACAAGTCATTTCCTCCCTCCCTATTACTCGATAATCAGAAGCTGCGGTACAGTAAGAATCATTGGGGAAGTTCGGCATGTAGCCTAAGACCCGGTTCCCTCTTTAGGGTTTCGGCTACGAAGCCATCAGAGGACTCCAGCATCTCTCCAAGTGTTTTGTGATAGTGTCCTCGAAGTCTGGGCTCCACCGCATGTTGCATCGAACTCTGTCGTCAATTCATTTGGGAAAGGGTAGAGAGGCGCAGGGGTGGCATACGCCCCCATCTTTCCCCATGGCTGAAGAGCCCACCTGTGGATGTGCCAGGGAAAACTGGTTCTTCCTGGTGGTGTCCTCGTATGGATTTATGAAAATCTGGAATCAGCGGTGAAGTACGCCTACCTTTGGCAGGAGTCGCTTGTCATACCTCAAGTAAATTGTAACATATACATAAGTAATTTACTTTTCCTAACCCAATATTATACCTTACAGATACCAGAAAACAATTAAACATAAAAAATTCTATCTAAAAATTTAAATACCAAATTAATAGTTTCTCTAGAATTTTTAATTTTTCATACAGTTATTAAAAAAAATACGCAACATTAAATTCAAGACATACCTCTTTAGAAATTTTAATGAAAGAGCTTACCTTCAGATGTAGATATTCCCTCTACACTGTTACCAGGCTTCCTAGCACTTTTAATATTACACAAACACTTTTGAAGACTTGAATGCACTTAATTAACCAATGAGGCACTATCACGTTGGCTCCGTATTTAGACACACAAGATAATACACCACATTTCTTCAATCCACTGGATATTTCTTGAAGACGACACTCATAGCTGTAATATCTTTATATGTCCTTGTTACACACCATACAGCTTTCCTTAGTCGACACAATTTTTAACCCATCCTTAGTTACAAGACATAAAAGAAAACACTATATTTCAGACTAAATTTGTGACTCCTCAATGATCTTCTCTGCATTCAGCTGGCTCTTCATCTGTATATCAGGTTAAGCATAGATTCTAGATCTAATTTATTCTAGACCACATTATCCCACCACTGCCACCAAATATTTAATTATATATATATTAGCTGTGGTCACATACATAAAATTAAAATGTGTCAGTTCATGTTAAATGAATAAGTTTTATTTAATAAATAACAATTGTAAAAACATGATAATCAAATTTTAGTTAATATTACAAAACATTCCTCGTACATTCAAGGAACCCTTTTTTCTTTTCACTAAAACCAAGATCCATCTCACTGCTTTCTCAGTTCCCTGAGAACCCAAAATCATATCTACCTCTCAATGTCGAAAAACTCCATCTCCCTCCAATCTGCATAGCACCTGAGTTCCTACTTGATTGACTGACCCTTCTTCTCTTCTCTGCCCTGCTCTTATCTCTGGGTTCTCAGAAATCCATTTCTTTGTCATATTATTCATACGAATACCTTTCTAGCACATTGTAAACCCATTCATGTAATCTTATTCTAGAAAAGTCCATACACACTTAGAAAGGCAATACCAAAGCATGTAAAGTTTTTCATTCTTCCTTGAGATGAACAAAAGAGATCTTTTAGCTAGGGAAATCTTTTTACAATAGGTCACTCAAGACCCATCATTTCCTCTATTCTGGGATTACCTTAATCTTACCATACTAAATTATGATGATGGTCCTAGGCCATCACAACACTTACAATATTGCTGTTACTTAAAAAAAAAAAAAGATATTAACCCAACATGGCCTCAGGCCAGTTTTCTTTCCTGGAAAGAATAAAGTCCTGGCATGACTAGTTTCAAATAAAATGAAATTCAGGACCAGATAAAAAGGACCAGTCTCAGGCTTGTTTTCCTGCAGACTTGGACTGGACTGGGCATGGACTTCCTGACTGTGCAGACCTCTAAGATGAGCTAATAAGGCATCAAACTAAGCTCCAGATATGGTGCTGATACTGCAGATTAAAGTGTGTCCCAAAAGTTTATAGACAACCATTTTTTTGCATTTAAGAGTAAGACAAAATAAATTACGCAAATATATAACGATGAAATAAAAATAATAAAATACTCAAACAACTTTTAACAGTCATACATTTAATATAATAAAAATAAAAACAAAAAAATGTTGTACCAAAAATATATAGACAACCGATGTTAAAAGCTGATTTAAGTACTGATATCCAAAATTTCCATATTCCAAGGTAATACTTGTGACGCAAGAGTTTCCTGAGATAAAAGCAAATCTGACTTTTTGTTTCTGACTGATTGTAAAGATGTCTCACAATGTGCATTTTTCCAAAAAGGAGATTTTGCATATCTATCATTTAAAGGCTCGTGGATGGAAAGTTGTGGACATTGCAGAAAAATTGGATGCAGCCAGGTTGGTATTTACTGAATTCTGTCAAAAAGGTAATTCTGAAACAAAATACCATTCTGGATGGCCAAAGAAAACAACTAAGCGGCAAGATGGAGAGATTTTGAGATCAGTTTCAACCCAGAATCTGTCTGTACGGCCAGTTTCTAAGAAAGTAAGCATTTCAGTATCAAAATTCATGGTCCATCGACAGCTGCAAGCAAGTACATCTCTTGATTATTACAAAATACATTGTTTGCCAAAGTTTACAAAACAGCATAAAGATGCTTTTGTTCAGTGGGTCCAAAATCACATGAATTGGGCAGATGGATGATTGAGTGTTCTTTTCAGTGATGAAATTTAATTTAGATGGCCCAGATGATTGGACATATTACTGGCACAATATTTGCATGGAACCACAAACTTTTTTCAGGAGACAACAAGGAAGGGGTCCACTCATGGTGTAGATAACATTTTGTTATAATGGAACAACCAATATTGCTTTTTTGTAAAGTCGTCAATGTTCCGAAGATTACCAGAAAATGTGTAAAGTAGAGTTACTTCTATTTGGAAAGTTTCTAGGTGGGGACAAATGGATATACCAGCAAGACAATTGCTCCATTCATGTGTCCAACTCTACAATGCAATGGTTTAGAAAAATGAAGTAACTGTTATGGACTGGCCAGCCATAAGTCCTGACCTGACCTGAAACCTCTGGGGAATATTAGCTGGAGACGTATATTCTAATGGGTGTCAATTTGCAACAGTTCAAAATCTAAATTCTGCAAATTGAACAAAGTTGGTTTTCTTTAAAGCCTGAATTTCTCCAAACTCTTATTTTGAGTATGCCTGATCGAGTTTTTGAAGTGATGAGAAAAAATGGCTTAAAAATTTGAACATTAAAGGAAAAAAATGAGTTGTCTATAAACTTTTGGGAAAGTAAAATTTAAGTTTTAATTTTTCTTACAAAGTCTGATTGTGTAATATTATTTTTGTATAATATTGTTATTAGCTTGATATTATTTATAATTATAAATTGTTTTGAAATTTTTACTTCTCTTTTTCAATTGTAAAATAAGAAAACCCCATTGTCTATAAACTTTTGGGATGCACTGTATAACTAATTAAATACACTTGTGATTTATTTGTTATTTTGAAGTTTTAATATCAACATTTAAGAAGCCGGTGCTGTTAAGGATTTTGGATAAACAGCAACCAATTTTTCACTGATTATTTGTAATGTACTAACACTTTTCTGTAAGGGTTATTTTATGTTAATTATATGTATTAATATTTTATGTTATTAATTTTTCAAATTTTATTGTTTAATCAAGGTTTTTTTTTTATATAAATATCCCTGTTCATGTCCACACCCAAACAATGTTCTATGACCTTCAAGGTACAATTCAAGAACCCTCAGATTTCAGAAGCTCGAAAATTACCAAAAATTGTATTCTAAAACATGTTAATGCAATAAGAAATTAAAAAAATTTCAATTCATTAGACAATTTATATAAATTGAAATTGTCAGTAGCATAATAAGTTTTTGTGTATTCAAAGTTAAGTTTTCATAATTCACCCAAAATATTTATGATTTCTCTGTAATTATATATGTTTTAAAATTTAGATTAGTATTTTAAATTTATCACTATCTTATCTATAGAATCCCATTTTCTGTTTGATCAAATTTAATTCTGTCAAATTAATTTTTTATGAAGAAATTTCACTTCATATCCTAATGATGTGTGTGTACACTGATTCTTAGTTTTTCATTTATATTTATGCATTTTGTAATATTTATATGCTTTTTTTGCACATTTATAAAAACATTATAATCTTTGTTTAAGGCTCAGAATATTTTCTGTGTCCAGAGCCCAAAATTTTGATGATCAGGCTCTGCCCATAAATGTATGCCATGTGAGGTTTTTTTTTTTTTTTTTTTTTTTTTTTTTTCAAAATATGACTGTGTTATGGGAAGGTGTGGGTGTATGTAGGGATGAGGATGGATTAACTAATTTAGAAGGAAAGAGCCTTATAAAAGTTCTTGCACACAGTCTTGCTTTTGCTATGGATGGCTCTGAACATAAGTCATAACTTTAGTACAGGTTTCATCAGATGTAAAATAATAAATATTTTTATAAATGATATCAAACTTTATATAGTATAAAAGCATGCAATACCAGAAATGGTTAAAAATAGACATTAGAAAATATTTGCATTAAGTAGTTTGAATGATCATTGTAATGAGATTTTTTTAATGATATCTTCCATCTCTATATAATAAAACACAGTGTAACGGTGCCGGTTCCGACCACTCTGGTTTGCAAATCGACCGTAGCTAAAATGACATGTTAGGCTTAATGAAAAACATATGCTAACTGCTAATATATGAAGCTAAATGATAATTTCTTCTACTTAAAATCATGTCTGTTCAGCATATTTTCGTATAAAACATGTATATTATATCCAGTTATAATGTTTTAAGTTTTAAATTAAAAATAACAGATTAAACATTGGATTACCTGATATAAACAAACAAATACTGTTGCCATTCAGAATTATAAATCCCATATCTAGAAAAAAAATGAAGGACTCTTTGAACATTTCATTAAAATATCCGATTATGCTCTTAAAATATTTGTAAAAGCATATTAAAGTCTTTAAAATATATTAAAGGATTTCTTTAATTTATTTCTGTAAGCATTTTTTTCCTGGAAGTTTTTTTTTTTAGAAATAGCCATGATAACTTTTATAGAGAGGCTTTTTTGCGATGATCCATCAGTATTTTACATTTTGTTTCTAAGTACTGTTCTGGTGCCATCTATTGGCAATAAATATAAATGAAGAAAGTTTCTGTTGAAAAGAATATTTTATATAACATAATAATAAAGTTGTAAAATAATATAAAATGCATATAAGCATATTTTTAAACTAAGAAAAATTCAGGGTGTATTGATTTATTTTAAGATCAACTTTTAAATGGCTCTGAATATATAATATCATTTCTTTCTTAAAAATTTAACTTGGTTAAATCAAATTTTAATCGCCTAGCTTATATCCAATTACATTCTGAAATTTTGCTTGCATTGTAAAATGAATATTTCTTATGAAACACAATTAAAATATAAGGAATATATAGTACTGCATATCACATATGTTAATTATATCAATGCAGACCAAATTTTGATTTTTAGCATAGTAACATTTAAACCTAACTTTGTAGTGAAAAAAAATTGTAATTTAATAATAGAATGTGAAAAGATATTTTTCAGTTATACTAATGCATTTAATAATTTCAATTTACTTATGAAATAAAATAAGAAGATTTTTAATGAACAAAATTTATTATAGATTTTTCAGGTATATTTTTAAAATAAAACAAAATCAGGTTTTAATTGGATGAATATTTTTAAAAGTTAAATTTATATAATCTACTTTCATCATTGTATTTATTTTAACTATTTCTTCATCACTGGAAAACTTTGTTTTTTCTGTCATTTTAAATGGGATATTTTCCTACTGTGAATTAAGAAGCTAATATCCATAAACATGCCATTTTCTGTCTCTTTTTCTGTCTTTCTGCTATGTAGTTGTTTCTTCATGACTGGAAAACTTTGTTCTTCAAGAAATATTAAAATTCAACTCTGTTATACTATTAACTTACACAATTTAAAATGAACAAAATTTTAATGTTTTGTGCAATCATTAAACCATTTCAGAATTTGCATTTAATTTTTCTTATGTAAGCAAACAATGAGCTGTAAGTCAAGTTCTTTTGAAACTCATTAATATATATATATATATATATATATTTTAAAACCTTTTGCACATGGATTATTTTTTTAATATTTTTGAATGTTTTGTCCAATTGTTGAACTATTTCAAAAATTGAATATTGAGTAAAAAAAAAAATCCTCATCATTTGTATTTGTAGAAATCATTTGCCATTCTTAAAATGTACTTTTCTGCAAAACAAACCTTTCAATAACAAAATCTTCATGCTGTTTGTTTGTATGAAGTCTTATGAAAATAAAACGCAGATCAACATTCGTCATTTTTAACGGGTGTTATATACTAGTTCAATGATAATTTATAATACAATGATGATTTATAATACAATGATGATTTATAATACAATGATGATTTATAATACAATGATGATTTATAATACAATGATGATTTATAATACAATGATGATTTATAATACAATGATGATTTATAATACAATGATAATTAGTTTATTTATCACAGGCTGTCTCGGTTATTTCTGAAGGTTTAGAATGTTTTGGTGGACAAGGTTACATGGAAGATACTGGACTTCCAGTTATGCTACGAGATGCTCAGGTATTCCTTTCCTTAGAAAATTTTGAAATTTATACAAAATTTGTACAAATGCTTTAAATACTTTGGAATTATGATGAATCAGCCTGTAGAAAAGTAATCTGTTAATCAAAATGAATAATGTAAACTGATGTATAATATAACTAAATATTCAGTTTTAAATATAGTAAAACAAACATACTATTACTTACTATTACAACAAATATACTATATTTATTGTTCTGTATTTAAGACTGAATATAAGTAGTTACAGCTTTCCTTTCAGAATAAAAAGAATGAGGGAGAGAGTGAGAATAAATAAAAAAAATAACAAATAAAAATTGCATGATAAGTTATTGACCTGATCACAAAAAGTGAATGCATCTCAAAAGAAAAATCTGCTAATAGTTATGTGAGACTAATTTTTTTTATATACAGAATTTATAAGCATATGAGATTTCCTGTACATTTAGGAAATCTGACTATGAAGGAATGTTACATTAAACATGATTTCACGTAATGAAGTTTTTGGATCGCTTGTTCCTGTAAAAGTTTTGAAATAAAGAGTACATTTCTTCAAGGAATATAATAATTATAAATACTTATTTTATTTTATTTATTTTTTTAGAAACAGTTGTGATAAATGTAAAATTTAAATGTATTAGAGTTTCAATCCAAAACATATTTATGAACTTATTTGAACAGAAAGAAATTAGAAGTAGATGAAGAATGTATTTTGGCAAATGAGAATGGTAAAATTAATCTGGTGCATAAAATGATATTAATAATAACAACAGTAGCTGGGAATAATTTAAATGCATTTTAAGCATAACATCCATTGAATCTTATCAGCATTTTAACAAATTATTTTGCTCATCTGTTGTTTCAAGTATTTCCATATAGTTTTGAACACAAATTTATAGTTGGAAAACTTCTCTAAAATATAATTTTTTCTAAAGATATACTATAAACTAATAACTTACAGGGTGTTTGGGATAAATTTGGCAATTACTAGCAAACAAACAGAAATATGAAATATCTAAATCAAAAAGAAATTTTATTGGTAAAATGAATATGTGACATAAAGATTATAATAATGCAAAGCAAGTTTGATCAAATTTATGTGAGTTGTAATTTTCCAACTGAGTGAAAAAGTGTCCAGCCAGGATTCAAACCAAGGACCTCTTGGCTTCAGCTGCCAATACTCTGCCAAATGAACTATCCTGGACAAATCTAGCAAACACATTTCACCCAGCTAACCTTATTGATCATGACATGTGGTCTGTTATCTGAAACAGCTCAACAGAATAAATCACAGGTAATGGAATTCCAGTAAATGCTGGATACATAATTATACTACTAGATATGCTGGATACATTAAAACAAGAGGTCCGTGGTTTGAATCCTGGCCTGGACATTTTTTCACTCAGTTGGAAAATTACAACTCATATTAATTATTTACCAATTAGAATAAGTATGTTAAAATTAATCAAGTGTCAAATTTATCTCTAACATCCTGTAAATGGTAAAATATTTTATCATTAAAATTATTAGCTAAATTTCTTCTTAAAGCAACTAAATGTTGTCACCAAAGCAGTTATTCAAAGCTTTTACAATCCCATTAATAGCATAGGTGCTAAGTGATATTGTAGTATGTAACTTCATAATTATAATGCCCAAAAAAGATAATATTAAAACTGCAATAATGTTAGCTTTTAACAAATATATTATTACAACATTTTATTAGATTAAAATAATTTTCAGAAACAGTAATTTTTATTTTTTTAATTTTCTGTGTGAGTAAATGTGAAAATTACATACTTCTAATAATAATCCATGATAAAGTCTGTATTATATGTATTTATGATTTTTTACAATATTTGAAATTGATCTTAAAGTGTTCATAACTTATGTTTGTTGAATAATTTTAGGTATTGCCTATATGGGAAGGTACAACTAATATTTTGTCTTTAGATGTTTTAAGAAGTTTTTCCAAGTCAAACTATGAAGTATTTAAATCAATGGGAAAATCTGTGCAGAAATGTTTGGAATCAGCAAAGGAAGAATCTGAATGGCATACTTATTGTTTGAAAATTGAAAACAGTTTAAAATATATAGTCAATTTTATACAAAATTCACCTGAACTCTTACCAGTTGCTAGCAGAGATCTGTCTTACAGCTTAACACGGATTTATATAGGTAGATAATTTTATGTATACATACATACATACATATATATATATATATATATATATATATATATATATATATATATATAATATTAATTACATTAAGTCATTGTTTTTGGAAAATATCTGTTTTGACTGTAATAGTTAGCTAGCTGTTCTTTCAGCAAAATATGTTCAAATATAATGCATTGCATTGATTAAAATCTTTTATAGTGTTAATAGACAGATATTTAAGAACTTTAGAGAACAAAAGAAGTTTGCAGAGGAGCCAGATTTTCTGATTAAAGAATTGTTGATAGATTTATGATTCATTGTTCAGATTCTCTATAAATAATACTCATTTCAAAAATTTAAAATAATCATCTAATTTATAGTCACTTTGATATTAATATTTACCTAAGATAACTGGTATTTAGCTTGTTTTTGTACAAGCTAAATGGCCATTTTAGAAATGGGCAAAATTCATTTTTTCTGTTTTGAAAATGGTAAAATTTTTTCATGATTCAAGACATTTTTTTGTTACTAACAGAGTTTTAACTATCCAAAATTTATTATATATATATATATATATATATGAATTGCTTATAAATGAAAACATCATACTAAATTATACGAGGGATGTTTTTTAAGTAAGAGCTGTTTGAAAATAAAAAACAAACAAAAGAAAATTTTCAAAAACCAACTTTATTTTCAGATTCTACGTACATTTCTCTATTTTTCCAGATAGCTGCCAAGTTTGTTTAAACACTTATGATACCTTATAACTAAATTTTGTATACCCTCTTCATAGAAACGTGCTGCCTGCTCCGATAACCAAGAGGTCACGGCATTTTCAGATCTTCGTCATCGTTGTAGTGGTTGCCGCTGAGATGATGTTTGAGATGGCAGAAAGTATGGAAATCACTCTGCGCAAGGTCGGGGCTGTAGGGGGGTGGTCTAAAACTTCACACCCAAAAGAGTCCAATAAAGATCGGGTCTGAGCTGCAGTGTAAAGCCCTGTAAAGCCCTGAGTAGCAAAATTCTCTCTGTCAGCATACCACGTCTTTTGTTTTGAATCGCTCTGTGTAGCTTTCGCAGAGTTTGGCCATACCTTGCACAGGGCAGGCGATTCGATAATCTTGAACATTTTAAAGACACAGAACAGACTGTACATGTTACCTATACAGCTACATCTGAGCACAGTTGTTCCCAAAGAATGCCGGAACACGACGCAAGCACTCGTTGCAGTGCGCACACCACCTATTAGTGTATACAACAAAACACCCCTTACTTACAAAACATGCCTTGTACATTATTTTCTCACTTGTAATCAAAAGTAGACAACGCCACTTTCTTTAAAATGAACAATTTGCATATTTATTTTTGTGCTTTACTATTAAAGCTTTTTTAAATTATTAAAATTTTACTTAAGAAAACTATTTTTTTAGTATCACAACTAAAGAAAGTATTTGAGGGGAAAAAAATATTTTAAAAAGTAGTAGCAATCCTTAAAAATTAAACTTCAGCAAAATTCCCATAAGTTTTTTTTCCTAAGCTGAAAAATAATGTTGTGACAAATAATGCCTAAAGTCTAAAAATATGTTGAAAAGATGGTGTGCCCCCTTAAATAAAGAATACTGACAAAGAGAAAAGTGAACTTAATAAAGAAATATGTAAATCTAGTATTTGAAATAAATTGTATATTCTCGTTATATAGAAAATTATGTGCAACTTCATATTCATATAGTCATGACCTATGGAAAATAGTAGGGGTACAGATGTCACAGACACACTAGGATTTCTTTTTGGTGCCAAAAAGAGTGATTTTTTGCCTGGCGTAGCAACCTGTTGATTTTGGCCGGTAGAAAAAACTGTGCTATTAATCAAAGCCCTCTGGTATTAATAGCTGAGTCAGTAGTATTGTTGACAATGTGTGTATTTTATAAAAAATTATACATTGTGTGTGTTTTATAATAAAAGAAATTGTTTCATAATAAAAGAAAACTAACATGCTGTTTTCACATGTTAGGTCTAACATGTATTCGAAAATGGGATTTTCTTGCCAAAATGGTGCAAAAGCAAAAGTCGTGCCAAGCCCGCTGCGTCTGCAACATCTGTTCCAAAGTAGGCTTGAACACTCTTGTCTGCAGTGTTAAATTCAAATATCAGAGAAGAAAATTGTTTTTCAGAGTATGATGATTATCAGTTTAGCAACATGAATGTTGCAGCATAAATAAGCAGAAAATTGGAAATATTTTGATGGAGGAGGAATTCTCCTATATTTTTTGGCTAAATTTTATCCCAAAACATTCATAATTTAGTTCCTGATCTTTCTTAAAAAATTAGACTTTTAACTTGGAGCCCTTATTAAATACCAAGACCTCTCCCTTTCCCCCTCCTTTTTTTGACCATGAGTTTTTTTAAGCACTGAAAGTGAAAAGAAATTTATTTTAAATTGGGCTTTAAGAATTGTCTGAAGATTACGAAATAGGCTCTTTCCGAATTCATTCAGGTATATGGAAGAGGCAAGAGCAAACTTTGTACATGACTACTACTTTTGCTCTTGAATTACAAATGGAGGGGCTTAGCTAACAATTGGCAGTTATTTTTTATACCCATGACTTTTTAAAATTGCAAAGAAATTAAATACAGAAAAGTGTTTGAAGAACTTAGATATTTAAAGGATTTTATTTTTGTAATTTGCTGATCATTATTAGAAACATAATGGCAGAATGGTTCACCTTTGTTTGCCAAGTGTTGTTAAAACTGGCATTATATGAGGCTGCAGAATGTCTCTTTGAAGCATGCCCAAATTTTGTACAATAATACTTTTAGCCTATCTCAGTTACATAATCATTGATTTGACTGAATTATAGTGATACTTCAGCAATAGTGAATATTTAACAGTGTAAGTATTAAGGCACACTGAAATTTCAGATTTTTTAGCTTATAAATAGTACATGAAAAGGTAGTTAAGTTTGAGCAGTTTTTTTCCCATACAAATGAATTTTTGAAATTCTAAAAATATTAATTACAGAGAAAGTTTGTGAAGTTCTTTGATTGTTAAATGACTTTTATTTAGTTAGATGTTAAACAAATAAAAATTACAACAAAATATCTTGATTAAAGTTAAATTTATATAAAATTACAGTATAAATATTTGAAACATGGTTAAACTTCACACAGTAATACATGAGCATTGAATTGCTCAAGTATTTCAAGATAGCTGTTACTTTTGTCCCAGTGAATGTCTGTTTATTTTTTTTTAAATGCACAAATACAATAGCAGGGAAAATTAAAGGAACAGGTTTAAACAGTCATGTAACTTAAAATGATTTTGCAGCTAAAAACATAGAACTTGCACAAGATCTTTGTTATGCCTGACAGATTTTCAAAATGCAGAATATCCTATTTCTGCAAAAAATAAATTTAATTAGTTAATTAATAAATAAATAAGTTAATAAATTGTTTAATTTATATTAAAAATTAAAATGGTTTCTTTAATATTCAATGATATACGTGTTTGTGTCAATTGTTACAATAGGTTCACTAAATTATTATCTATGTTTTACTCAAATAATATCAATGTTGTCTGTGTGTTGTTATTAAATTTATTTCTTAAATAAACACTCTGGTGTGTTTTTGCTGAAAATGTTTTCCTGTGCATTGCTTACTGAGTCTCTAGTGAGCTGTTGATATATGAGTTTTGTCATCTTAATGTGTACAACAGATACTTTCTAATAAATTATAACATCTTGTAATAATATATTTCTTGTAAATGCTAAAAGGTGTAAATTGACAACATAATACAAATTAAAATAACTTTTATTAGGTTGTTTGACATGTTTTGATTCACTCCGAGTTATTTTAAAAAACAAATGAGAATATTCCATAATTGCACGGACTTTGAAATTATTATTTAAAATGCTATCATTTAATTTTCATGTCTTTTTTTAAAATTACGCACGTTATCTTTTATTTTTACTTGGTTGTTTATTTTCATATCTGTAACCATGGAGTAACTCGAGCCACAGTTTCAGTAAGTTAAAAGATGCAGCATCGTTACATATTGTATTTTTGCGTGTTAGGATCTCTATGGTTTCTCTTATTATGGATGGATAGTACAGACTGGAGGGAACAATAAAAGTAAAATAATTTTTCCCTCCAGTCTATACTCGGAGTGAGTCGTAACATGTCAAACAACCTAATAAAAGTTATTTTAATTTGTATTATGTTGTTAATTTACACCTTTTAGCATTTAAAAGAAATAAACAGATACTTTCTGTTTCTATTCCTCTTTCAGTTAGAAAATATCTTATTGCAAAGTTCAATTCCTACCTCACACTACCCAATTATTTCTATCAAACTAAGCAATGTGTTTTGCAATTTTTTTGTTGCAGTACTTGCTATACTATCTATGTTGACTGCATCCTGTTGATACCTGAGTCTAGGGATGTCTGTATGTGCAAAAGATGCCTATTATACTCAAGTAAAAGTTACTGAAGCATAATCTCCATAGCTGATATTTTGAAATTTAAAAGATTCATTCATATGAAAAACTTCTAATGCTGAATCACTACATCTTTTTCATGTTCAGTCACATAAAAATTCTATTGCATGAAGTTTCAGTATGCTACAAATACCTATTTTGCACCCTCACATTAGAGGTCTGCATGCGCCGGAATTTCAAGGTCCAGTCCTGACCCGAACGAAAGCTATCTTGACTCTGTGTAAAAACTAAAATTTCAACCCGGGACTGGCAAGTTTATGATTTTGCAGTTCACGGCCTGGCCTGTTCAAAAATCAGTGAAAACAGATCTGGCCTGGCCTGTACAAAAATCAGTGAAACCAGGCATAACCCAACTAAATTTCTACAAAATTTATGATTTTTCTTAACATACAATTAAGATTCTTTTAATGAATACTGCATACATATTTATGAGAAATTTTTATACTATATTTTAGATTACCATATCTTCATAAGACATAGAATACAGAATAGCAACATTAATGATCACTTAGACTCTTATTCTATTACATTCAAATAAAGACATTAAAAAATTAATGTATTTTGGAATAAAAGAAAATAAAAGATGGTTAAAAACATCATCACTTTTGTTGCTATATAATTTAAAAAGTTAGATTTTTGAAAATGTTTTTCTATAATTTATTACTATATATTTCCAAAGTTTCTGTTAACAAAAGTTCATTATTGATATTACTATTTTTACAAAACAAATTGCTTGCTCAACATGTCCTGGGTACATTTAAGTCCAGTTCCAGCCCGGCCCAAGTGTGTAGAATAAAATGTAACCCTGATCCCACCCTGCCCGAGTCTGTTTAAAAAATTAAGCCCGAGCTCAGACACGATGTAACTGTCCAATGCCAAGCTTTACACTGGACATGTTATATTTCTGTATTGATGTTTTCAAGCTAGCAACGGCTCGTGTAGTACATTTATACTTAGTCTTGTCCTAGTCACATCCATTGAAAATTGTACATATTTTATCAGCTTAGTTTGATCCTTTTAAATTTGTTATATCAGGCTGGTTGACCTGCCTTGTCCATTTATTTTTTTTTATTGGCCTGCCCCAGCTTATTTATTTTTTTTATCGGCCCTTCCAGTTAAAAAATGTGTCTTTATTCTGCCAGCCTGGCCCGTTTGAAAATTTGCCTTCATTGTGCCAGGCCAGGAACGGGCCCAGCCAGTGCAGATTTCTACCGCACATGACCAAGTTTTGAGAACACGTGATAGTATTTTAAAATAGACCAAGTTATTTTGCATTACTTTTTATCTATTTGTCATTGTATTAATTTAAAAATAACTGAAATATGAGGTGCTTTAAAAGCATATTTGGAATATAACATCAAATAACATTGTAGCAAAAGTAATCTGTGTATGTCAGCAAGGTCAATGATTTCACACTCAAGTAATCTAGATAACTAATATCTAGATGAAGTTTAGGCATGCTTCAAACATCTATTCTTTATCCTCATATAGTGTAGTTTGGGATATTTATGGAACCAACTTAATGGAGACCAGTGATCTGTTTGGGAAAAATATGGGTTCTTTAAAAGATTCTTCACGGAAATTTTCATCTTAAAACAGGACACTTCACAAAATTTTTCATCTTAAAATAGGCCCTTTCAAAAAAAATTTCATCTTAAAACAAGACCTTTTCCAAATATTTTCAGCTTAAAACATGGTCCTTCACAAAGTTCTTTGTCTGAAAAGTAGACCTTTCAAAAAACATTTCCATCTCCAAACTTAATCTTTCACAAATTTAATCATTTAAAATAAAATCTGACCTGTTATAAAACAACTGAAGTCACCAAAGAACGTATTTCCTAGTTTTTTTTAAATATATATAAATGATATTGTTAAAAATACATAAACAGGAACCTGAATGGAATGATAATTTCAAATTCACAAAATTATGATTAGATATTTCACAAACATAAAAAACTGTTTACAATTTCACAAAAAACAGGACCCTGTGAGAAAAGTCTGGAGAGACCTGCCAATACGTTTCTAATAATTGACTAAATTGAATAAAAGATATTTGAAATACAATATTCCTCAAAAACTCTTTTTGTAATTTCAATCATATATTTGAATCATACAAGCATCAGAAAAACAACTGTATATTTTGGTCAAGTCATCTATTCATAGTTCAAGAACTGAACAAAAAAAGTTTATTTTATGAAGTTTAGTTGTGCATCACCTATCTCAACCTATCTAAAAATGATCAGCTCTCAGTGTTGTATCATATTCTTATACTAAAGATGAATAACCAAATAATTTTCTTTTCTTTTCCTATAGTAAAGGAAAATATTTTTTTCTAAATAAAAATGTGTTGTATAGTGAATGCTATAAAAGTATCCATTAAAAACAAAGCATTCTTTTGTAGGAGCTTTATTAATAGAAAATGCATATAAGACAAAGACTGGAGTTGACACAGCAACAGCTAAAAGGTAAACATATTTATTACTACTTTTGTACGCTAATTGCACTAATAAGAAAGAAGGAACTTAATTATAAGAAATTAAATTTTGATTGGCAAGAACATCAACAACTGCCCTGTAGTCTGTATAAAAAAGGATTACCTGAAATATTGACACATGCTAATGATTTTTTTTTAAACAAAATGCATGAATGCATTTATAAAAAAAATGTTAATACTGTTGTTACAGATATAACATACATTTTGTATAAGCTTGCAAATATAGAGGTCACATAATACATAACTTGAAGAATCCATGTAACTTTTGAACAGAATTAGTTATAACTGTAGAAGAGAGTAAGTAATCTTATAGCAAAATCACTCAATGTTGTCAGGCAGAGAGTGGTACTATTTAGTAGACAGACCAACAATAGTGTGATATTAATTATGCAGTCAAGTCTGTGAAATCTGGGATGGAGGGTTGTTCTAATTATAGAATTTTGTGGATTATAGATTATTATTTTGTTTACAAATTTTGCTCTTTTAGTCTAACAGTAAGTTGGCAATATTAATACAAAAATAAAAATGCAAAATATATTTGAAAATAATTTCATAATTTGAAGTATATTTGCACATATAAATTTGTAATAATAGTACAAAAATATAAAAGGAAATGTAGTGCATAAATAATAATTCTAAATATAATTAAAACAAAGTTACTCATATATATATATATGAACAATATCAGTATAAAAATTATATTTGAAAGGGAATTAATGGAAAATGACTTTTCTGGTGTCATAAATTTCTGTTGTAGATAGAGACAATGTGGATTTATTCACAACAATCTTACAAAGGAGAAGCTCAAGAAGAAAGTATGAAGTTAATGATATGATAAATTTGTATTATGTTTATAAAAATGCTGTAGAATCTATTGGTTAAATCTTCAAGATATTCATTTTAATATTTTTTTTTAATTCTGAATTTAAGTGCAGAATATAATGCTATGGATTGGGAGGGAGGGTAGTAGAGTACAAAGTCCTAAATCCAGAATTCTCTAAAATCTGGATGTTTAACTAATCAGTAGGTTTTTTTTTTTTTTTGAAAAATTACAGCAAAACACTAAAAATCACATAAAAAATTGCAGAGGGCAAAATTTACTATATTAGGTTAAATGTTTGAAACCAAATTCCTTTTACGAATGTCAAAAAATTGCCACAGAATGCAAAAAAATCCCTTAAAATCTTGAAAAATTAAAGAATCATTGTACAAATTATAAATAAACTTTATTGAAAAGAGGACAAGATTTACTATATTGAACTAAAAGATTAAAACCGAATCCTTTTTACTAATGTGAAAAAAATCACAGCAAGATGCAAAAGAAAAAATTTCAGAGAACAAAATTTACTCTGGTGGGCTAAAACATTATAACCGGAATTCTTTCACGAATAATAAAACATTACTGTGGAATGTGAAAAAAATGCTAAAAATTGCATTAAACATAGCTGAAACTCCAAAAATCACTGAGGACAAAATTTTGATTAGGCTATAAGTTTGAAACTGTATGTCAAAAAATTGCCACACTTTGGGTGAAAAATAGTCTAAAACTTGCATTAAAATAATTTACAAAAAAATTCAAAAATCGCCACAAAATGTGAAAAATACTCTAAAACTTGCATTCAAAAAATTCAAAAATCGCTGTATGAATTCTGAATAAACTTTATTGAAAAGAGGTCAACATTTACTATACTGGGCTAAAAGATTGAAACCAGATTCCTTTTACTAATGTAGAAATTTACTGCGAAATTTGAAAAAAATGTTAAAAATCGTATAAATAATTAAAAAAAAAATTGTAATTGTGGATAAAAGTTCATTTTTTTAACCCTTAAAAAAATATTCCTCTATTAAAATATTTGCCTTAGTATTATCTTTTTTTAGTATTAAAATGCTTTCTGGACATAAATAATTTGCGGGATGAGGAAAGGGAGGGGGGGGGGGGCGGAGGCAGGTGTTAGATTAGTTTTTTTTTCTTTTGACAAATAAATTACAAATTATCCAAAACATCTTAAATTCAGAATGGCCAAGGTCTGCAGGATTCCAGATGTTGGACTTTGCACTGCAATTCAAGAATATATTATATATTAATTGAAATATATTTTAAAACTAAATTATTTCTCTTCAAGGTTTTTTCCAGATTGCCTTTTTATAGTAGATAAGGGAAAAAAATAGCTTTAAAGTAGCTGAGTTATTTAAGAGAAATTATTCAGCTACTGTAAAGCTACATCTCTTCCAGATGTTTCTACCTGTTTCATCAAAACTGTAGAATATACATGAATTTGTTTAGAGAAAGGGAGGGAGATTTATTTCTCTCTGTATTCAAGTTTTCTGCAACATATATTTATATATACACAGGAGCTTTTTGGTCAAGTAGTTTAATAATTATACAGGTTTAAATTTAGAACTTCTAATGTTAAATTCATCACTGCAAAACAGATTGTAATGTGGGTAGTTTTTTAAGCATAACTCAAAAACTGCAAAGTTGAATTAGCTGCAATTTTAGATTCACATATTTTAAGCTTCTAGAAATCAATTTCTGTTAAAAAAGTTATATGTTTCAAAAAATAATTTTGAATTGAAATTATATTGTCAATAATAATATATTTTGAAAAAATAGGAATTTGTAACCTGTAATTTTTTTAATAGAAATTGATTTCTAGAAGCTTCAAATATGGAAATCCAACATTACAGTTCATTTTGCCTAATAGTTTTTGAGTTGTGCTTGTAAAATTTACCACATTGCAACCTGTTTTGCAAAGATTAAGGAATTCGAAACTTTACACCTTCATATTTAGTAAACCAAATGACTTTCTATTTGATATTTGAAGGTAAGATTTAACAAAGAATCCAAATATGATGTCAAAATTAGGTGTTAGTATTGGAAACTTCTTTGTTAAATTTTCTATATGTAGATGACCCCTAAGTAGACATTATTACAAATCGATTGGTACCAGTCAAATTTTTGTAATCTGCAGCATAGTTATTAGGGGGATAATCACACTCCCCCCCCCCCCACACTTCAAGACTGTACTTAGCTACTGACATGCATAATAAAACTACTTATAATTGTCCAAGTTCCTTATGATAAATAAAATTTCAGGATAGCATCTGTACATGTATAACATTTTTAGAAAATTAATGCCTAAATTAAGTTTATCTTTTTAAAACATTATATTCTTCATTTTTATTTTTTAAAGCTGTTTAGACATTCTGCTTGGTTGACAAATATGTTTACAGGGTTTATATTGGTTCTTAGAAACTTTTACTTCTTAAAGAAACAGTGAGCTTGCAAGAAATTGTTTTGAATTACAATTGTAGGTTTAATCAAATTGAGTTTTAATCCAAATTAAACTTGAGTTATGAAAAACACACTCATTGAATCCATATTCACATTTGTACTATAAATATTATTTAAAACAACATAAATGTCTAAAAACATATACGCACTATTTTATAAAATTTCTTTATTTAAGGTGTTTTTATATACAAATTTGTATTTTCACATTGAAAAACCTAGCGCTTTTGAGCCAACTTTAGCTTGTCTTCAGGGTTACAAATCCAAAATACAGACACACAAAACGGTCTAAAACTAGTAAAACATCGTTCACTGTTGAAGAATGGATCAAACCATTAAAAAAGGTCAACAGGTTATTATAAACAAATTGATGGAGCACCAATGGGCTCTCCCATTTCGGGTTTATGTGCAGAGATAAAATTAAGACCCATTGAAAATATGGTTATGAATGATTTTATTATGAAACCTGCATATTTGTGTAGATTTGCAGATGATATTTTTATTGTATGGGAGCATGGTTTGGATCTATTAAAGGACTTTGTGGTTAAGATCAATAAAATTGATACAAAAATAAAATTTATCCTGGATACAGAAAAACAAAATTGTTTACCATTTCTTGACGTAGAGCTGGTAAAAAACAGCAATTTAACAATAGATTGAACAGTTTATAGAAAAAATATATGTTCAAATAATACAATATCCAAAGATGCTTCATCACCTTTAAATTATAAATTAGCTGTATATCGATTTTACATCTGTAGAGCATTTTCAGTGTGTACTGATAGCTATATTAATGAGGAACTTGACAAAATTAAAATTATAGCACAGAAGAATGGTTTTTCTGAGAGGTTAATCAATGAGTTAATTTATAAATATGAATATCAGAATAACAAGAAGCAAGAATTAGCAGAAAAACCTACTAAATTTTACAAATTTCAGTATATTCCTGAACTTTTTGAGAAATTGAGATATAATTTAAAGAAATATAATATAAATTTGGTAGCATCCCCTCCTGTAAAATTGAAAGTGTTATTGCATAAAAAGATTGATCCTGTACCGATGGAAGAATTATCAGGAATCTATAAAATTCCAGTTACTATGGAAATAAAAGAAAATAGTATAAAATGTTATAAAGTTAAAGACTATGTAGGTATGACCTTAAGAAAGTTTAAAACTCGTTTAAAAGAGCATATTGCAGATATAAAATTCAATAGAACTAAAACAGCACTTTCAAGATTAAAACAAGAACAGTCAGTTAAAATCATTTTGATCAACCTTTTATCAAGCAATAATTAATGAATCCATAGAAATTTTAACTAAAAAAGATAAAACATGCAATGATTCATTATCATACAATATTCCTAAATTATGCTATAGGCTCTTAGGAATTGTTCAAGACGAAATAGGATTGTCACACGCTTCCCAATGCTTCCCACCCCTGTTGACCTGTTTTAATGGTTTGGTCCATTCTTCAACAATGAACGACGTTTTACTAGTTTTAGACCTTTTTTTTTTTAGTGTCTGCATTTTGGATTTGTAACCCTGAAGACGAGCTAAAGTTGGCTCGAAAGTGCTAGGTTTTTCAATGTGAAAATACAGATTTGTATATAAAAACACCTTAAGTAAAGAAATTTTATAAAATGGTGTGTATATGTTTTTAGAAAAATGTGTAAATGTTTTTGTTGTTTTAAGAGTTTTAATTCTTTTGTTTTCAACTTCCAATAATGCTACAGGTACCAAAATGAAGTCAACTAGAGCAGTCTTCAAGGTTATACTTCAATAAAGGACATAATTCTCTGACAGGGCTCCAGTTTCAACAATTTTATTGAACAACAGTACTTTGTTATGCTTTGTATGTATTACTGTTTGACATAATTTTGTCAACTGGGCAGCTCTTTAGGTTCATTAAAATCTGCCAAGATGTTTTCCTGTAATGTATGTGGTATGCTAATTGAAAATCTAATCTTTTATATATAGTCGCACCTGTCTATCTCGAATCTCATGGGAAAGAGAAAATATTTGAGTTTCATCAGATATTTTGAAAGTTGCTAATTTGAAGAATAGTAAGGGTTATTCTTTAATGGACATTTAAAAAATATTTTTTTAATGATATGATCTTTACTTATAGTACTAAATGTTTTTTATTAATTTTAGAAATAGTACATTGATAACAAAATTACTTAAACATACCTTTAACAACAAAAATAGTCTTTGAAGGATTTTTGTCATTTAACTTTCTTTGATTTATTTATCTTAGGCCAGCAATAGCCTTAATCCATATCTTAGGCCAGCAATAACCTTAATCCATATCTTAGGCCAGCAATAACCTTAATCCATCTTGGCCAACATTTTTCTGCATCTCAAGAAAAGTTCAACAGCCTTCTCAGCTTCTTTCATTGTTGCTTTTATTTGTTTTCTGTATGTGCCTCAACTTCATCCTCTTCCTCTTCCAAAATTCGCACATTTCCCACGATCTTCACATCTGTTAAGGTTCTACACAATGCTAAGGAAACATCCACTTCCAGAAATTTTTCAAACAAAATGTTTAAATTCAATCCATTTTTTTATGGCCTCTCACTCTTAAGAATTTATTTCTAACACTTCTTCATTCATGGTGTCAGCAATTATTTCTTACTCTTTCTCTTTGATACTTTCATTCTCCTCTTTAATCCCTTTACCTTCACATGTATCCTTAAATCCAGCTTCTTGAAAACAATTAGATGGTCTTCTGTGTGACATTTCTCCAGGCATAATCAGTCATCCTCGCTGTATCCTGGACGTTGATTTTTGGAAGGGCAATTCATATATCAATGGCATCTAAAAGCTTACACACCAACTATAACCTGTAATTAACTTAGAAGCTCGAATGATCCCTTGGTTAAGAGGTTGCAGCTTTGACGTGGTGTTAGAAGGCATTTTACGTTAACATTTCTCAAACCAGAAGGTTTGAATGGGCACTGCAGTTATCAATGAAAATAATTTTCTTTTTAATGCATAGATTTGTCTAGTGACTTTAACCATTCACTAAGGATTTTGCTTGTCAGATTTCTTATTCACTTTGTATGCAAATGATTTTATTTTTGAAAAGCATTTAGGCTTTTCAGAACATCCAATCATTAGAGGGGACAGCTTTTTAGAGCCATCTTCATCAATCCCTCTTCTACCGTTGTCAGAATTCCTGTTTCCTTCTGGGTTAAATGGAGTGGATGTCCAAGAAAAATTGTTCTTCTTATCTGTCCACATTCTGCTCTAAACAATCATACGAAAACATGATTTGCTATGCGAGGAATGTTTTTGTCTACAACTTCTATTGTCGAAAGGTGATCACTGGCTTCGAATTTGTAATTAATACTTCTGGCTGAAATTAGAGATTATTTTGGGAGAAAAATGTTTAGAGAAAAACATGGAAAATACATTGAATTTAGATTGCAAATTGTGGGAAATTTATAAATTTCAAGAAAGACAATTTCCGAGATAAACAGGTTTTAACTGTATGTCTACAATTCTATTGCAAATATACAATCCTGGGAAAAAAAAGTAATCACCCCTACTAAATTTGTTGCATATCATGATTGGTATCAATCTATTAGTAATAATATCTACTAATTGATGCTATACTAAACTTTGCTTAAGGGGTCATCTACATATAAAAGTTATACCAAACTTGAAAACTTTCAACAGAAACACCTAGACATCATATTTGGATTCTGCAGTAAATTTTGCCTCTGGATAACAAACAGGAAGTAAATCAATCAAGTAATTTAGGAACTATGAGGGTTTAAAGTTTGGAATGCTTTAATCTTTGCTAAACAAGTTGCTATGTAGGTAGTTTTTTAAGCATAACTCCAAAACTTCTTGGCGGAATGAGCTGTAATTTTGGATTTGCATGCTTGAAGCTTCTAGAAATAAATTTTTGATAAAAATTTCATAGGTTACTTTCATATTTTTTTCGAAAATTAATTTTCGAAACATATAAATTTTTTATCAATAGATTTCTAGAATCTTCAAATATGCAAATACAAAATTCTTGCTTATTATGCCATGCAGTTTTTGAGTTATGCTTAAAAAACTACCTGTATTGTAATCTATTTTACAACAATTTAAAATTAATTCAACATTAGGAGTTCCAAACTTTAAACCTGAATAATTCATATACTACTTGACCGAATGACTTGTTTGGTATCCTAAGGTAAATTTTACTAGAGAATATAAATATGATGTAAAAATTGTATGTTAGTATAAAAAATTTTCAAGTTTGGTACAATTTCTATAAGTGACAACCCTCTAAACAAAATTTAAATATAGCATTAATTAGTTGACATTATTGCTAATTGATTGGTACAAATTTTCTTTTTATATGATATTTTTTGATAGAGTTAGTAGGGAGTGATTTTTTTTTTTGTCCCTAGGACTGTACAATTATTTACTAATTTAACCTTTTTAACACTTTCCAACATAGTTAAAAAGTGTTTTTGAATTCCATTTGTCTGGCCATCTGTCTGTCTGTGCTCTAACTTTCATAAATATACTCGGATTGCCATGTAATTGATATGTTATTGAGGTATATTGTGGCATGTCTGCTATTGAAAATGAAGTGTGTAGCATTTATAGTTCGTTTACAGGGACACTCAAAAGAATTCTATTACATTATGGTCTCTGAGGAAAAATCATCTGTAATGTATTTTAATGATGTTACACTATTTTAAACAGATATACAGGGTAGCTTTTCTCAACAGTGTCCAATGGCTAATTCTTAAACCATTAGTCATAGGCACATAGTTCCAATTGCAAAAATGTTTTAACCCTCTGAGTGTCTGAGGGCTTTCCTGCATTTTCACATAAACGCTCATAAAACTAATATTAATTGAGATTTTCATTCGCAGTTTGTTTCTAAAATACACTTCATATCTCTTTATTGTACATATATCTTAAAATACAATTCCGTTAAAAATATTTTTGTCTACAGCCAATTTAATTTGTTTCTGGGAAGCGGAAAAATACAGGCTTAGAGGGTTAAATGAGGCAAAGAAGTATTTTGAAAGTGGTTTGAGTCAATAAAAACATTTGATTATGAAATTTAATTTTTTATACGATCCCCTGGTCCTATAAGTGATATTTAGTAAAAATTTCTTATTACACTAACAAGTAAGACAAAAAAAGTTCCATTTTTCTATGATTAAAACTGACTGAGCAATAGCTTTTTAAAGTTAAAGAATTTTTTTTCTCTGCAAAATAGGGGACATTCTCAAGTTTACTAGAAGTATTACTAGAAATATAAATAATCGTCAGATAGATAAAAAAATAACAGTTGAGTGTAAAATTAACATTACAATATAAATTTGAAATCTATTTTCATTCTGACATATTAAAGCAAACTATACAACTTGTACTAAAAATATAAGGGAAAAATAACAGAATTTTTGTCAAATGAAGTGATGAAAACCAACAGACTCAATTCTTTACAAAATAATACATTTGTTAAAATACAATTATTTTAACCAATCTGAAACTTAATAAAAATTAATGCTATCATAATACTTGTAACACTTTATTGTACACTGTACAATATACTTGTAACTGTATATCATAACACTATAGTAATCACATACCATACGATATGACTGCTTTCAGTTAAAGTGCAGATACACGTGAAATAAATTCTACTAATACTCTAAGCACTTTGTGTACATTCCCTCGAAGCATGGCCAACTTATTTGTGTTCGGATGCAGAAAATTGGTGTAAGTCCCGCAATTCAAAGTTTCATAACTCTGTCAATTTTAGTATTAGATGAATGGGACTTCTTTTGTCGTACTTGTTAGTGTAATAGGAAATCTTTACTAACTATCATTTATAGGATCCAGGGACCATATAAAAAACTTAATTTTGTAACTTTTTAAAAAATGTTTTTATTGACCCAAATCACTTTTAAAATACTTCTTTACCTCATTTAAAACATTTTTGCAATTGGAACTATATGGCTATGACTAACGGTTTAAGAATTAGCCATTGAACACTGTTGAGAGTAGACACTCTATATATCACTGAGGTTCATTACGAAATACTGAGCAATAATTGCTGGAAGTGCGTTTTCAGTTTTGTTATGCATTTCAAAACTTAACTAATTTTTTTGCATGTATCTTGTTGTGTATAAATTCTATAGATCATGTACAGGGCTGCACAAAAGAATTAGAGTACATTTCAGTTTATTGATGGAAATTGCTGAAAGAAAATTTTCAATTGTGTTATGTGTTTCATAACTAATTTTTAGCATACTTATATATATATATCTACAGATCATATATAGGGTTTCACAAAAGAATTTGAATATTTACTGACTATGGACAGTATTTGCTGGAAATGAGTTTTCAAATATCATATTAATCGTATTAAACTGGGAAGTTTTCTCACAGTATTCTGAATAGGTTAGAAAGTATTTCATAATATATGATGCATGATTTTTCTTTCTTCATAGGTGGTGTGATTTTCAAGAATTGTGTCTATTATCAAATCATCATAATAAGTCTAGCTATAAAGATGGAGTGCCTACCGATTTTAAATTAGTCATGGAAGGATACAATACTTCTTAGAGAATGGAGTACAAGAAACAAGACTGTACAACGAATAAATAAGACAATTCTGTAAAAGGCACTTTATTGACATAAAAGAGTATAAAACACATTTTAGATCTAATAATTAAACAGATCATAAATATACATATACACATAAATTACATTATACATAATTTATAAGCTCTTCAAACATCACTGGTATAGTGCTGATTTTTCTAGCTGGGATGCATTGCTGTCAAAACATATTCAATTTCTATACCCGTATCCCTTGGAAAAGAAAAGAAAAGAAAGAAATTGTTAAAATAAATATTTTATTATAACATAAAAGAATGGCTTAGGATGTTTAACAACCTCTGTACAGATTTTATTACATTTTTTAGCAGATCTATATTGTAATTTAATAAAGGCAAACTTTTAAATCCAAATTTTGATTTCCCATCATTCATGATTGTATTCATATGTGCATTGATGATACAGTATAATCAGATGATATGTGTATTGATGATACCAACATTAAAAATAATTTATACAAATTGGTCTTTATTTGATTTTTTTAAGCTGATCATCACCTTTAATCTCCTCAAAGGGTCCACTTATAATTTTTTTTCCATCAAAAGTGAGCTATCCAAAATAACGTAATGCATATTTATCAATTTTTCTTTGTACCCAACTGTTTTTGAGGGAAAGGGGAAAAAAGGGTTTAGAATCAGTTTGTACATATTCAATAAAACCCACAAGACAAATTCATGAAATGACAAAAGTGTTTTTGAATACCCCTAACAAGAAGGCCAGACACTGGAATCAAAGAATCACTAAAATCTTTCAGATCAATAGAGAATCAAATGTTCATGAGACAAAGTCTTCCAAGAATAAGAAATAAAATGGAGTTTAAAATTTCAAAACTTCCATCCATATAATACTTATGAAGACAACATTTAATATGTTCACCTGCAGTGAAAGTCATCTTAGGTTTAAATTTTACAATTATGTAATTAAAAAAATATATTTATATTTTCTTGAATTTTACATTAAAATTTATTTTACCTTCATTTAAATAACATTCTTAATATACATTATTTTATTCAAATTAAAATTCATAATTAGTACAAAATTTTTATTTCACAACAGAATATCTACATACATAACACAAAAAATGTAAATTAGCATGTGTTTTACTTATTGAATGTCTAAATTCATGTCCCATTTTTATTATATTCTACAGTATAATCCTTATAACAATCTATTATTTTATAATAAATAAATTAAGCTATATCCCTCTTGTAATTTTAATTTTGAATAGAAAAAAAAATATTCCAAAAATCAGTACATATACTTGATATCATTTAAGATATAATATTATACTTATTGCAATTAGTTAAACTTTCATATTCTCAACTAAGAAAATAAATCATAAAATTCATAAATCCCCCCCCCATTTTAATGATTAATATCTTTAAAGAAAGAAAGCAAACTATGGGAAAAAATTTATCTTCGATCTGAATTTGGCCTGTCAAAGGTTAAAAAATAAAATTTTTAAATCTGATTTTTCTTTCTTAATAACCATGTTCTCTTTAAGTAAAATAATTAATAAAGAATAAGAAAACAAAAACTGAAGTATTGTTTATATATAAATTTAAAGTATGTTATATAAAATACATTGTTCTATATCCCCATTGCTTATTAAGTTTCCTTACAACTTCAGATAAACATACTTTACTTTTCAGCTGTAATTTTTTTGCATGAGTAGGTCTGTGTGATTTCCTTTTATGTTACAGTAGTCACACTTGCAAGATATTTTGTAACAGTAAAAAGAGATATGTTTAAAAAATAATTATACATATTAGTAGCAAAAATTAAATTTTAGTTTTGACATCATATATGATGATGTGCAAGAAATATCACATATGTTATTCACATATGTTATTCATATGAAATATTACATATGTTGTAAATTTAATGAATGTATGCTCACTGAAAAGTTATGTAGATGTTGTTTAGTTAAGAAAATGATTTGTTATTCTTAAAGTCTTAGTAAATTTCATTTTATTTATTCTGGAATGGAAATTTTCATACGTGAATTAAAAGTTAAGAAAAGTTTTGCTAAATTCATACTAGAGAACTTTAATTTTCATAATCCAAACTATAAGATTTTTTTAATATTTTTCTTTCAAGTATTTACATTTAGATAAAATTATTTTCTAAAAACTACATCAAATTAATACTACCGTCAATGTAAAAATAATAAGAACTAAAATAATAATAATAATAATAATAAGCAATAACTAACAGACTGATGATAATTTCATTTGAGAATGAAAGACATAAGAGAAAAAAGAACATTTTAGCTTTATGGAGATGCTGCCATTCATTAGCAATAATCATTACTTATATGAAAAAAAAACTGGATGGAAAGTACCCAGAATAGCTATAGTCCTACCACAATAACTTGGCTAATGAGTAACATAAATTTAGATGAATTTATTCATTAAAGTGACAAACACTATTAGAAACTAGCAGAATCCAATTTTTAAATAATGCATTTCCTGCATCATTTGTGTCTGTTTAACAACTTCCTTTGTCCCTAGTATTGCAAAATCTTTCAAGGTCATCAGCCAAGTTATTTTTGGAGACAACTATCCATAGGGTTGAGCATTAAATTAACCTGTAAGTTACACCATTCTTTAATGCACTGTGAAGTATATGGCATAGATGTCCCTGGAACCCAATAGTGGGAATTACGGGTTAACATAATATACTAAAAATAAAATTTGTTGTCAAAAGCATTTTTTAAATTGGCTTAAATAATTTTTATTCAGTACACACACAAAGTTTCTTAACCTTCTGACTACCATAACAGTCCACTGGACTCCAAAATAAGTTTTACTCACTTTTGTCATGTGGTCAAAAATTGCAAAAATAATACAAATAAGGATTAAATCATTACAATATAATTTTATCTTTCTACAGGGTAAGTCAAAATGAATATAGCGACTACAAACGGCTATAACTATTTAATGGAAAAGAATTTGTCGATAACATTAACACAGAATGTAGAACTTCAAGAGAACACAGAACTTCAAAATTTTGTATCATACGTCATAGATGTTCTAAGTGACTTCTCTTGGTCACACGGACAACATCTAGGTGGTAGTCCATTTCACGCCATACATTTCTGAAGCATTTGTTCAGTCACCGACGGAAGCGTATTACAAATGAGTACTTTGAGTTCTTCAATTGTTTTGGGCATGGGAGGCACATATACACCCTGTCTTTCACATAACCACATAGAAAAAAAATTGCAGAGTGTCAAGTCTGGAGATCTCGGTTGCCAAGAGCAGAAGACATTGTCGGCATCTCTACTTCGACCGATCTATGGGGTTATGTGAAAGACTTTATGTGCCTCCCATGCCCAAAACAATTGAAGAACTCAAAGTACGCATTTATAATGTGCTTGCGTCGGTGACTGAACAAATGCTTCAAAAATGTATGGCATGAAATGGACTACCACCTAGATGTTGTCCGTGTGACCAAGAGAAGTCACTTAGAACATCTATGATGTATGTATACAAAATTTTGAAGTTTGTCTACATTCTGTGTTAATTTTATCTATAAATTCTTTTCCATTAAATAGTTATAGCCCTTTGTAATCGCTATATTCATTTAGACTTACCCTGTATTTTGTATAGATTGTTGTATTATTTATTAATATACTTTCTATAAATCAATAGTTTTTGTATTTTCATAATTCAATATATTTACATATATGGGTCTAATGAACCTGATCAGTAATTCTTGTGTATAAGTCTTCTTTCAGTAGTCTGAGGATTAAATAAATATTAAATCCTGTTTATCTAAGATAAGCTTTCAAATTTTAAAATAAATGATCAACATAAAAATAGCACAAATAAAAATATATAAAACAGCAAACAGCTGTTTCAGAGCCTAAATCTCCATCATCAGTGCCAAATTTAAAAAGATTAAAAACTGATTTAAAAGTTTAAGCCATGTAAGTATGCTTGCGTCTTCACATGCGACCAAGATAAAGATGGAGCTTTAGAGGCTCCAAAACAGTTGTTTGCTATTTTATATATTTTTATTTGTGCTATTTTTGCATTGATAATTTATTTTAATATAACGGCACAAAGTTCAATCCACCTACTTTAAAGCTTTCAAATTAATTGATTTTTTTATGATTAAAAAATTTATATAAATAATATTAAATAGTAACATGCTTTGTGATTGTTGGAAATATAATTGGCCTACAGGCCAAAAAAAAAGTACCTGATAGTATTATTGAAGTGAAAAATATAATGACCAGATAATGAGAGCTCCATCTGATCTTGCATATTTTCAGATGACTCATAAAAAATTGTAGAATTTTTATCACAGTTTTCACCTTCATAGGTGATTGTGAAAGGAACAGTCTGGAAAAGAAAAACATGCTTTAAATGAAAATACTGTAGGCTATATTGTAAGATTTCATATATACACCAGATAATTTTTTAAATGTCATTCAAACTATTTTATTTCATTTACAAAAATAATTTTGACACATATTTGAATAACATTGTTATACATATACTGCTTTTTTTTATGTCTAGAAAATTAAACCACTCATCATTACTAGAATATATTGATAAAATCATGAAACATTTGAAGCAGCTATGGAAAAATAATTATATAGGATAACCAATGAAAGATTTTGGAGTTTTATATTTCACTTTAATGTGAATATATGTAATAACTTTCTAATTTATTATTACCTTTTAGTTTCTACATCTTGAATGAATGAAATATGAAAAGAGCTACAAAGTTGAAAAGCAGAAAATATACAAAATATTGAAAGAATTGCTAGAAATATATAATGACAAGAATGATAAGACAAAAGCTTAAGAACACTGAGAAAGAAGTATGTTAGATGAAAGTAAATTACATATGTACAGAAGATTTTTATCCTATTAATGAAATCATCTTATAAATAAAATAATCACTACCTACATCTTCTTGTTGAATGGCAGATTATTAATGCCATAAATGAAATATTCAATAATTTCCAAATAAATTTGCATACCACCAAAAATTTGTAAATTATTGTTAGGTTTTTTCCAAGTATAGTCTTGTGTAGTTAAATGTACAGAAGACAGAAGAAGTTGCAAGCATTTTTCTAGAATTGTAAAAAATTCTAGAGTTGTGCTAAGAATAGCTGCTTTTGCTGAATTAAGAATAATAATTCATATTTTTGAAAAAGCTTTTTTTTTTTTCTCCATCTTTACAATAGAATAAAAACTTACTTTACTTAATAAAATAAGCTATAACAAATTTTAAATATGTATACATACTTGATAATCAGAAGCAAAACTCCATTTTAATATTACTGGGCAAATCTGGCAAATTACATGAAGATCACTGCTGTTTCCAGGCAGGACAACCAATTTGCCATTTAAACTGCAATCCGATTTCACTAAGTTGTCAACAGAAATTTCTCCTGGTGTGCAAGTTCTAGAAGAAGAAATGTGATTTTTTTAATTTATAATGTGAAATTTTGAACTTTTAAAATAGACATATTAATAGGACTAATTTTTACTAGTAGCTCAAAACAGTTATATAATATACTTTTAAAAATCAATTCATTATTTGCTGAACTCAGCAACCTGCTACAATATAATTGTTTTTATTATTTTTAAATTAGAAGTAAAAAGGGCTCCATACAGAATAAATTGTTCAATTAATATATTTTAGAGTACATTTTTTCTTCTTTTACATTTAAGTAGATGCAAACTTGATTTCACATTAGTCAAATATTAAATTTACACACAGAACCAATCTTTTTTAAATTTATCTCTCACAATTTTTCAGAAGAAATTATACTGAAATATTAAAATAAATTATAGATAATGAAAACAACAGCTAAATATGAAAACTTATCATATTTGGAAACCCAAAATCTGACATGTTTTATTGGATGAAAATAATTAGACATAAGTTAGCTTTAAGCTTGTATTGCAAGTTATCTTCAAAATTAAATTATAATCTAAACATTTTCAACTTCTTTTATTTCATTGAAAATAGATTCTTTTTTATCAATGCAGTAATATAATTTATATAACAAAATCTAGAGATCTTAAGTGGTATTTCAATAAAATGAATGAGCAATAATTATATTTTTGTAATAAAAAATATTGTTTAAATTATGTTATTCAGAGTGCAATCAATGTTATTTTAATTTTGAATATAATGTTATGAAAGTTAAAATTTTTTATTTGAAATCATAAAAATATTTATGTTTCAAAAGATGCAAATTATCCATCCATTTCAATCATTCACATTTTTTACGACAGTAGCACTTCATTAAACATTTTATTTACACAAGATGAGTCAAATGAAAAAGTAGATGGGTGGTATCAAAATTTTACAAAATCACTCATATATTGATATCGCTGATTTTTTAAATTATAATTAAATAATAACTATAATTTCTCCTTCTCAACTCCTTGTATGTAAATTACTTTTTTGCTTAACACACACACACACACACAAAAAAAAGAATTTTGGCAGATTGAACTGATTCTAGTTTAATTTAAAATTCTGCTTCAGACAGTTTTTGAAACGATTCCAGTTAATTAGAAAAATAATCCAGAGTTTTTCGGATTAATTAAGTTTTTTAGACAGATCATAAACACTCAAATTCACATATAAAGAACTCCTGCTTTGTTAGACAAAATGATAAATTATTTATTATTATAAAATATACAAAATTAGTATTTTACAGTTTAACATTTTTGATGCTTTAAAGAATTTAAAAATGCTTAGCGATAAAACCTGCTATATATATTTTTTAAATAAGTAATTCTATGGATTCAGGAGAAACTCAATTTTTTTTAATAAAAAAAAATGTTTCACTTTAATTATCTGAATATCTTGATTGTCTATCACAGAATTAAATTTGAATCAATGAATTATTTATAAATTTCTATGGAATAACACCACAAGTATATCCATAGCATACTTATAAATAACATGAATATGTATATATATATTTATTTATTTACAATATGAAAAACACAGTTAAAGCAATAATTATTTTAACAATTACTTTGGAACATTTTCATCTGATTGTACTGGAGTAAATTCATTTGAACTTTTTTCTGCTACATGTTCTAAATCTACATCTCCATTAGTAACTTGTAATTTTTCCTCTTCACTTTCTAATTTCTCTTCTGCTAGAGATCTAAAGAGTAGAAAGAAATTTGTAATGATTCATGCAGATTTTCTTTTTTTGACAGTGCAAAAGTCCACAGTATATTTCAGAGAAAAGAGTTCATTTAATTAAATTTGAATAAGGATTATAACAAACAAAAATATACAAGGAACATTATATTTGCCTAGTTACATTTATTTAAAGATTTTTGGGAATTAAACAGTGAAAAAATCATATCCGAATGTTCTGAAATATATACGAATCTATATATACGAGGTAGCGTCAATAAATTCCCGGAATGGTCGCCTACATTCAGGCAGGTGTTCGTTGGAGGGGAAATATCTTTTTTGGAGGTTGGCAGCACTGGTAAGGAAAACACACAGGCATCTGGAACTCATTTCCGGTACTGTTGGCGTTAGCTGCAGATCATTTCTGACAAAGCGAATTTTTCATTCATTGGATTTTGAATTGTCATCTTTAGAGGAGCGTGCAAACATCACATTCTGCATTTTGCTCAAGAAATCACCTTCTGAGACACTCGAGATGCTGAAGAAAGCATACAGAAACGATGGCATAAGCGTTTTCGTAAATGTCAGCAAAAACATCACCGAGGAAGGAAAAATTTCGCTTGGACAAAAGCCAAGGGAAATGATGTTGAAGGTGTTTTTTGATTACGAGGGTGTCATTCACTACGAATTTATTCATGAAGACCAAACTGTCAATAAAGAACTTTACCTTGAGATCCTTAAAGGCTACGAGATGCAATCAGACGAAAACAACCTGAAAAATGGGAAACAAATGATTGGTTTCTTTTACACAACAATGCTCCACCACATCACGCTCTGATTGTGAAAAATTACCTTGCCAGACACAGTGTTACCACTCTGGGACCTCCTCCTTATTCTCCCAACCTAGCACCAGCGGATTTTGACCTGTTTCTCCTGGCTGAAAATGAAATTCAAGGGACGCAGTTTTATAGATTCAGATGAGATGATCAAAAATGTGATGAAGCTACTGAAGAAAGTCTCAAAAAATGGATTCAAGGAGTGTTTTTAATTGTTATACGAACGCTGGAAGAAGTGTGTGGATGCAGGAGGAAAGTACTTTGAAGGCCAATAAGGTAAAATTATTGTTCAATTTTTTAATAATTTGTAATTGACCTGTTCTGGGAACTTTTTGACCCTACCTTGTATATATAAATTTAAGAGTTTTATTAATTTTTTCACAAAGTGAATTCTTGTCTCCTCCCCCACCTTTTTTTCTTTAACATGATACTACAGTGAAGCTAAGCTTATGAAATCCTGGGTTGCTGGGACCCAGACACTTCCAAAAAAAAAAAAAAAAAAAAAAAAAAAAACTGGGTCCTCGTTTTAGAAATATGACAGATTCAATGTATTTAACACAAAATATACATATTTTGCAATCTCACAAATTTTTATGCATCCCTCCTCTAACTTTTTTGTTTAAATTAAACGATGTGCTAGAGTGCATCCCCAGCATCACTGTACCATATGCTAAAAATATGAAATAACTATAAGCCAAAGGGAATGAAAGACATATTGGGGGATGCTTAATAGGTCTAGAAGTTTAAATGATAACATGCTTTATTCCTCCCTTGTTTTGCAGTTACTTGTCACTGGGGTGTCAATGATTTTAAACAAATGATTATTTTTTAAATCATAAAATCTTTTAATTTTAGAATGATGTAAAAAGTATTAAAATCTAAGATTAACATAATTTATAGTATTTCTAAAGATATTTTGTCTATAAATGAAGTAAATGTTACAAAATTCTTTCAGCTTGTAAACAAAATAAACAATAAAGCTTGTAAATAGTAAGTTTTTACCAGACATAAAAAGGCATTTCATTAAAAATTGACATTTAATTAAATCTATTATAATTCACATTGTCATTAACTTCCTTTGAGCAATCAAATTATTCATTTTTTAATTAAAAAACGCAACAAGCATAATAAATTTCTGTAGGTAAGAGAATGATTATCCGATTTTCCCATTTAAGCAAATAAACATGTAACAACAAATTGGAGCTAAAGCTAATTAAAGAATGATAACATCTGCTCAATAGCCATTATAGAAGAATGTATAAGGGGAGAAAAAGTTAGTATCAAAATGTGCAAGAGCTACTTCAGTAGAAGTTGAAAGAATGTTTTCTACTTTTGGACTTGTACGCAGAAAGTAAAGAAATCAGCTAGGGATAGAAAAGTGAGCAAAACTTTTTTTTTATTTGAAGCACTAAATCACAGTAATGCCTACAGAGCAGGTAAAAATGCTACTATGTAATATTTTGAGAAGTTAATGTAGATTGCAGATATGACAGGTCATTATGATTATATTTATTTTCTCTCTGTGTGTATATATGAATTGATAGGTGTATTAAGTTTCATAACTTTTTTTTTAACATACACATACATGTTTGTAAATTTAGATTTAGATTAGTTTGTAAGATTTGTTTTATTAAGTAAATTTATAAAAAGAGCTGTCATATTTTTTATTTGGGCTATTAACTAATGAAATTACTTATTAGCAGATTTATTAATTAAAGCATAAAATATAAATTACGCTCTTTAATATCATCTATGAGATGTGTAATTGTTTAGGAAACCAACAATTATTGCTAGCCATTGAATACCTTAATGCAGGAAGAAAAATCTGATTTTAATCAAATAAATCAGATTTTTTTCGAACCCCCACTTGTCAGAAATGAGCAACAATAAAAAAACTACAAAAAATATCACAAAGTGTTTCTTCTCAAATAAAAAACATTTCAAACTTGTCAAATATAAAAAATGCATCCGGCTTGTTTATAAATATTCTTTTAGATAAATCCAAAGAAAAAGAAAAAAATATCAGGGATTAAAGTGGGATGACAGTACATCTGGTTTCTTAGAAAATTACTGACATTCCTATATACCTATGTGATTCTTTAACCCCTTGAAGGGCACCGGTATATTATATATACCACTTAATTTTAATCCCAAAATGCCACAATGACACCAGAATTTTATAATCAAATTTTGAATTTATAAGGTACATGAGGAAAAGCTTTTACTTATTTTAAATTAAATTCGTTCATGAATCCTGGTGTCAATCAATCATTTCTATATTTTAGCTACAAGAGTACTTTGCCCCTGAAGGGGTTAAACAATGAACCTGGAATTTTTCTTTAAAAGAGAATATTGTAGATTTTCAGTCATATTAATTTTGTATTTTTTGCAATAAAGCATGTTATAAAGCAAGATTGTCACAAATGCATTGTACTCTATGATCAGACTGAATAAAAATACAGTAATGGCCAAAAGTGTGGACATTTTTTGAAAGTTTCATGTTTTTCAACTTTGTGTGCTTGTAGAATATATTAATTTTCACTTAAATACAAACGTTTGTATATCAAATTGAAGGTAATTTAATGTAGAATTTAATAATAAAAACAGTATTACAATATCTGTATTACAAAAAAAGTTATGCAACTAATAGTAAGATCTATCTTAGATTTGCATTTTTTTAAAGTGATACTTACACAATCAATACTTAGTAGGATAACCCTTATTTTTTAAGACAGCTTCACAGCGTCTTTTCATCGAGGGAACAAGTGTTTGGAGTTCATCTTTCGTAATCACATGGTGCCAAGAATCAATTATAGCTTCAATAAGTTGTCTTTTATTGGATGGATGTTTTTTTCATACAAGAATTTTCAAACGTCACCACAAATTTTCAATTGGATTGAGATCAGGGCTGTTTCCTGGTCATGGTAATATATCTATGCCTTTATTTTGAAACCATGCTTTGCATACTTTTGCTGTGTGGCATGGAGCTGAATCCTGCTGAAAAATAAATGGTGCGTTGTTGGGGAAGAGATCCCTGATGGAAGGTATCAATTTTGGTTCCAGGACAGTTTCGATGTATTTTTTGGCATTCAGGATGCCATCAATCACTTGAATTTGGCCCACACCATCTGCAGACATACATGCACAAATCATGACATTTGTTGGGTTTTTTGTAGTTGGTTCAATGCAATCAGGATGAAGTGCTTCTCCTACTCTACATCTCACGTATTTTCTACCATCACTACCAAAGAGCGATATTTTACTCTCATCGCTCCAGATTACTTGCTTCCATTGATTTTCTGACCATTTAATGTGTTCTTTTACCCACTTAACTCGTTTTTCGCGTTGCTTTTGATTTAAATATGGTTTTTTCCTTGGATTTCTAGCTTGTAGTCCAAATCCTGATAACCTTCTTCTTATTGTTCTTGAACTTACTGCAATACCTGCTGCATTCATTTCACATCTAATGGCATCTGATGAAATTTTTCTATCTTGAAGGCATAGCCGTTTAATTTTTCTATCGGCAGTAGCACTTGTGCATTTTTTTTGGCCTGATTTGGCCTTATTTTCCACTGATTTTGTTTTTCCATAACGTAAACAGAACTTTCGTACACCAGAACAAGTCACTGAACCACCAACTTGTCTTGCAATTTCAGCATAAGAGAGGCCATTTTCTCTCAATATGACAATTCGGCTTCTCTTTGTAGATGTCCAATTAGTTCTTCTTGTTGATGAAATTGTTTAAAATTAGTTTAATTATAAAAAAAGGACTTTAAATATTCAAAAACAGCAATACTCTATTTAATTGTACTAGTATGCATCATTCCACAAAATATTTCTACAACAATAACTCTTTTACCATCCAAATAACCTAAACTATAGTTACAGACATTTGATTGGTCCTCAGAACAGTGTTTGTGATTGGCTAGTATGCTTTTATTACAAAACACGTCCTTATTCAAAACGATTTGTGTTTGTTTGTTCTACTAAAATGAGCATAACTTTTTTTGTAATACAGATATTGTAATACTGTTTTTATTATTAAATTCTACATTAAATTACCTTCAATTTGATATATAAACGTTTGTATTTAAGTGAAAATTAATATATTCTACAAGCACACAAAGTTGAAAAACATGAAACTTTCAAAAAATGTCCAAACTTTTGGCCACCACTGTATATTTGCTGTTTGTACATGCTGATGGATCTCTTTAGTTATTTCAGAAGTTAGGGAACTGTGACCTTGTGTTTCAATTAGCACATAACAACTGGCTCCTTGAATATATTGGTCAGTCACATCAATACAACAATCTGGAATATATTTTGTAATTTGTGTACTTTTTTTTAAAATTTACTTTAAGATAATACTTCAATCTTCCATAAGGAAAATTCCCTTAACTACTAATACCAATCATTTCTTTATATCATGTATCCAATTTCAGTACAATATTTACTCCAGAATAACTGAAAACTGAATTAACATAAACAAGTAATAAAAATGTTTTAATTTATAATACAAATTGTAAGAATGCAAATTTAAGGAAATAGTTAAAGTAACATAGAAAACTTGGTAATGCAACAAAAATATAAACATGTTTGTGAGCATGTGACACACCCAAAAATTTTATGAATTTATTTAATAATCTAAGCAATATAACTAAGATAAGTAATTACACTAAAATGTTAACAACAAGGAAATAAAAATATTTTGAAATTAAAATTTTATTTCTAGGGACGTGAGGCATTTTGAGTGAAAATTTGCAAGTTTGATCCTGTATGACTCATTAAATGTGGCTTCATTAAATTTTAAGATTTTTGTTACATACAAAAATGAGAATTTGAATTATTTCTTATACTAAATTATTCAAAAAACATCTATACTCTTAAAATCAAAAACAGCAACAAAATCACTTTTTTTTTATTAATTTGTACATTACTATACAGGGATGTATCATGTATGTTTTGGGAGGTAGGTAGGAGGGGTCATATCTCTTCATAAACAATTTTGATATCTTAAGGCTGCTTTCAAATCCACACTGGTCATTTTCTGATGCACTAAATCATTTTCATTCAAAAGCCTACGCTTTGCAGGTATATTAAAATATGTATTAAATTTGTAGATTCTATTCAGATACCAAGAAATTGGACTGAGTATCCCATTTTCTTGTAAAAGCAAAGAAACTTTTAGTATGGGTTTTCAAAATTGGTATTTTGGAAATCGATAGCCATGGTAAGGTCATCATGATGAGATAATCAGTTAAAATTTAAGATTTACCACATTTATAGGAAAATTAAAAATGTTGTTTGTTTCTTTGATGCTTAACACTCTATTACTTTCTTTGTATCTGTAAGATAAAGTGACTTTTTTTTTCTGACTGCAAAGGCATATTTGAAGACACCAATATGGTATAGTTTCTTTAGTTTTGGTGGCTAAAGGCAAAAGAAAATACATTTCTAATTAGTAATTACAGTTGAACCTCGTTTACGCGAACACTCAAGGGGGAAACTTTAATTGTTCATGTTAAAAGTAGTTTGTGTTTACAACTGGACGGAGCAATCGCAAACAGTTCATGCTAAAAGTAATTCACGTTAAGCATGTTTATGTTAACGAGGTCTGACTGTACTTACCTTTCTCCGAAATATCACTGTATAAATATGGAAAATATGTCATGTGATTTCACAGCTACAATGACGGCAATGATGTAAGTTTTTTATAATAGTAATTGAGAGTGTTAAAGAGTAATGGTTTGTGATTTTCATGTATAAAAATGAATACACAAATGTGTAAAAAAAAAATTGTGTTCTTAAGCTAGAAAAAAAAAATGGAAACATGATTAACATGTAATTACATTGAAAAAAAAGTTTTGTTCTATAAAAATTTTCTCCATTCAGAGGAATGGGAGGGGGGGGGGGGCATGATTATCTTGACCTCTCCCTTTGATCTACTTGTCACTATAAAAAATAAACTTATTTCATTATCATGGGAATAATTCAGAAAGTACATATTTTTGTCTGCTGAACCATTCACCTTATTTATAAATGCATATCTTACATTACAAAATAGCAATTATCTTTCTTTTGATACATTAACTATTAAGGCTTGTTATCAATCAGACTGCATATCTACCTCTCTAATGTTAAACCCATACGCTTGAAATGCAATCTTATTTTTCAAATTTCTCCTCTAAATTAAAAATTTTACTTTCTGTTTCCTGTATGCTCTTCTTGAAGGATGTTTTTTTCTTTTTTATTTGACAAAATATTTACAAAATACACAGTTTTATTCTAAGTGTTAAAATCTTATTTACAAGATGTCTGCTTTACTTAGATTTTAATATTTAAAATATAAATTAAGTAGATATTTTAGAAATATTCTTCAAGATAAAAATTTTAATCTTCTCATGAGAAATTTGAAAAATATGATTTCATTCTAAGTTCACAGGTTTAACATTAAAGAGTTAAATTTTCAATCTTACTGAAGAGGAGCCTTAATGGTTTGATTTTTGTTTATCATGGGAAAAATAATAAATAGAGAGAAAACAATGACTTACACTGAGCATGAAGCAAATTCATTAGGCTTATACACATAACGTAGATCTGGAGCACTAGCAAAGCGTGAAGTGTTGTACTTCTGGGTTATTGGAAGTGAAATAATGCTATTGCTCATGCTTGAAGGTAATTCTGTTCATAAAACAAAAAGTATATTAACTGTAATGAATCAGAATTTTTTTTTATAAAATTCAATTTATATACTGGTGATGACTCAATTTATTATTGATAAGTAGTATTTTATTTTGAGTAAATTACTTAACTCTGAAGTGACATTTACTGTGTATCGAGTATTAATCTGATACATATCATCTCATAAAGGAAATTTTGATTTAACATAAATTTAATACAGAATGAAAAACAGATGTTTTATAAAATTACAAGCTCTATGATGGCCATCAATTCACATACAAAATTCATATTAATGATAAAATAAACTTATAAAAGTAGGGAGTGCTGCAAATTCTAAATGTTATCAAACATATTTCATACCTGATAAAGAAATCAACTGTTTTAGTGCAATGTTTATTAATTACTGTTACTTCAGTTTTGGATATTTTATTTAGTCATTTAAAAGGGAATAAATATCACTACTTTTTTCTGTATTCATTTTTAAGTTTATGTTCATAAGTGAAAATGTAACAGTATGGCACCAACAATGCATTTAACAGAAAAGTACCAATGAAAATATGGTTAAATAAATGTATAAAAAGCATACATCACACATAATTTTTAGAGGGAAAAAAGGCATAGTAAATTAATTAAATAGATGTTTGAATTACAGGTTTCTATAATTGACAGTTTCTGAGAAAGAAAAATACATATATCATAAAGTACAATACATTGTTTTAGATTATGTATCTTACCAGAAGCAAAACTACTCCTGCTTGCATGAAGGAAAGACAAATCACAATTGTCTTTTTCAGTTTCATCTTCACTGTCTTCATCTACATGAGGGACATCACTTCCTCGCCTTACAACTTTCTTAATCTCCATATGCTGTACAAAACACTCATTGCACGTACGAATTTTTTTTCTGAAATGAATTAAAAAATATGTATAATGCAAATTAATATAATTAATTTTGAATGTATATTTAAGGTGAAAATATAATACCTGCTTGATGCTGACACAAGCCAATTATTTGCGCATGAATAGCAAAAAATTCTCCCACATATTCGACAATGATGCTGAAATATATTGTCAAAAAAAATTTTATTAGTTGAATCTACAAATGACATATACTTATTTCTAAGCATTTTACAGAAATAAAATGGCAGAAAATTTGGCCAAAATCCTTTTGTTTAACAAATTATATGAAAATCAGTGGAAATTGTGTATTTGCATAAAGGAAACAATAATAATGTACTTGGATATAAATTCTACTTTTTAATATAACTTTAAGAGTACAAAGAGAGAAAGAGAGTAATAAAATCAAAATTAACTCTCAAGAATGTCAATACTTAGCACACTAGCATTTTGACACAAATAACAAAAGCATGTAGGCTATACAAAAAAGGTTTAGCTTTAACAGGTAGTAGAGTTTCAAATCTGAGCAAGTTAGCCAGAAGGAAAACCTTTATAAAATATAATAACACGAGAAAGCCAAGTGTATGTTAAATTTCTCAGATGAAAACTAAGAATGAAAAATTGCTGAAAAGCATGCAAAACTCCCATCTAATTTTAGAAAGAAGTACTTGTCAAAAATAATTCAATAGTATAAAATATTTAATAGTGGCTGCTGAAATTAACTGCAGAAGAAAGATGGTTTTATTATATATTATTATTATATTTTAATAAATAATAAGAGTTCATTAATGATTAAGGGAGAGAAAATTTGTGTGAGTGTATATTTATAACTATTAAAATGAACAATTTCATTTTCATTTTATTACTTTGAATAATTAAAACAAATTTTGAGGAAATTTTTAAATTAATAAGAAAAAATTAAGCTATATAAAGTTACCAATCTCATTAAAAAAAAATAAACAGGAGATTCTTTGTAGTTTTTAAGGAGAAAAAGAAATGAGATTTTAAATAAGGTAAGTTTACTTCAAGACAAAGAAAAGAAGTGATTTTATCCCTATTTTTAAATGGATTAATGACTCACTTAACCTAAATGTAATCATATTACTATAGTAGAATAAATACATATATTTATACATAATCTCTGTCTAGTCTAATAACTCTCTAAAACATTTTTAATATAATAATGATTTAAAGTAAAAATTTAATGACAGATTAAAAGCCAGACATCGTCATTCATTTAACACAAATACTGCTCAAATTATAGCTTTATATGATATATTAATATAAATGAATAAAATATGCATATATTTATTCATTTTAAACAAAGAATAATTTTTAATGACATGTATTATCATATACATCCAAAGTAACATTAACCCTCTGACTGCTTATACCACGATTTCCAAGGGGAAGACGTTTGTAGGCAAATTTATATAATAGAGGAACTGCGGATATTATGGAATACCATTTATGTTTGAGGCAATACCACAGCTCAATATTGTTTAAAAATCAAATACAATCATAAACTTCAACTATCTGTGATTAGTTATTTGCAGACAAAAATCATTTTACGAAATTTCATCACATGCAAATAAATAATAACAATGAAAACAATTTTTGGAGGGTATTATGAGATAGTCAGATAATATGAAATAGAGGATTAAAAATGAAGAAAACGAACAAAATATGGAAAAATACAAATTTAATAGTACCAAGAGAAGCATGATTAAAATATAGTATCTAGGTAGTCAGTTAATATAGTTCAGTTTGATGCACAAATAATAATATAAAGATATGTCTCTGAGCCAGTACAGTTAAGTATATTCAAAACTGTTATTCCATATAACCTGATCCCGCCAGTTTGGAAAAAAAATACCCTCTGTTTATTGCCATGAATCACGAACAAAAAAAACGAGCCTTACATGATAAACAGTTACTATTTTGGTGTACATCATCATTTGTCTCAATGCGAAGATATTATTTCTAATAATGAATAAAAAGTATTGGAAACTTACCTCTTAAAAATTTCCAAACATGAAAAACAAATGTGTATTCACACAACACACTCTGATGCCAACTGATGAAAGACATGCTCTGAGAAGCACTCCGGAAATGCTGTTAAGTCATTTATGATATTGCCACTTGGTGGCAGCATGTTAACAAAGAAAAACCTCAGTATTCCATATTAGCCGACTATTCCCTAATACCCAAAGTTCCTCTACATAATTTTTGAAGCAATTTTGTTCACAGTCAAGGGTGAAAATGCAAATGATAAATTTACTACGTATTTCAAATACATGATCATTTGAAATACATAATAATAGAGGAGATATTGGTCAAAGGATTTAAAAAAAAAAAAAAAAAATTAACCAGTCAGAAGGTTAAAATTGAAAAACTATCAAGTTCTTTTAAAATGGTCGCCAAATGGTAAAAAATGATATATAAAATGATGTTAATATTCTGGTTACTCAACATATGCATTTTGAAACATAATAATAATAATAATAAATACTGAAAAACTACCTTTCTAAGTATAAATGAAAAAATTTTTTTACAAGCCAAGCAACAGGATACTTCAGAATCATTTATCCAACGATCATCAATTTTCACTTTTTGTAGATGATATAAATGATCATTTCTTTTCCAAAGAATATCTTTTTCTCTAAAAGAAAAAATAAACATGTACATAACTTACCATCGAAAATATTTTAATCGACAAAGAGGCTAAATTTTATTTTGCAGAATACAACAAAACCTGTCTGACATGATTGATTTCCACCAGAAGTAATTAAACTGATCTCTTTAAGTATAAGTAACAGATTTTAATTAAATTAACTTACTTTTACAAAAGATTAAAACAAAATTTGCTGGTATGAAACAAGTATATGTTTTTTTTTAAAGCTAGCTAATTTATTCATTAATTTATTTTATTTAGCATCAGTTTATTATCCTACTGTTATTAATAATTAACACTCAAAAATATCTTTTACAATTATTTTAATTTAATAGAGCTTCTAATTGCAATCACGTATTAACCAAAGACAGAGAGTAAGGCAAAATTTAAATAACTATATGAACTAGTATTTAAAAAAATGTCATCTTACTTTAGCAGTTTTACAAGCTTTTTCTGTAGTTCTCTTGAATAATGTTTCAAACTCACAATTTCAGCTTCCATATTCTCTTTATCTTTCTGGTTATATAGTTTTAATTCTTCAAGCTGTGATAATAATATTTCATTTCTACTATGTTCTTCTTCAACTTCAGACATTGACTAAAACAAATATTATTAATATTGATTGAATAAATGATATGCTACAATAGTAAATAAAACATAATGTTTATTAGAATGAGAATATCAATAAATAAATTACACTGGACTTCTGGGGGACCTTTTATTACTAGTTTACTCTTAGCATTCTGACCTACTCATCAAAAACACAGTTTCAAGAATTTTTTTCTGTACATAATTTAATGAATATTCAAAAAGAAATTGAATCACTTACTTCTTGATTGAAATGATTGAAATTCCATCATTTACATCCAAATAATGACAGAACATGGCAATACTAAGCAATTTTAGTCATAAAGACATACAGATAAATTTTTAATGAGGCTCAGTTACATTATATTAGGGTAGTTAAAAAATTCTGATTAAAAGTAAATCATTAAAAAATCTATGGGTCAGAGATAACATGTGGTTTCAAATTAATGTTCAATGTAATAAGGGATTTTGTAATGTTCAAGTTCAAAATCTTGACAACAAAGGGTGCTCTTCAAAGAAAAAGGGGAGGAAAACTTGTGATATGAAATAATAGATTTTATTTTAGTAAGATTTATCAGAGCTCAGTTTGTGCACCACCATAGTTTAGTACTGAGTGCAATTGTGGCATTCAGTCTGATACAGTATGAAACAGTCTATCAACGAAAATGGCCTGCTATATGGTTGTCTTTCAGTACTAGTAAGAAATTTCATCTATAGATCTGTGATTTTGAGTAGCTTCATAACCAGAAATCGCATAATGTGTTTTTGTGGGATCATAATTTTGCATTATATAAGTGATATGCATATTATACTTCCATGGCATTATTTGCAGTAGATATATATTTTTTGTTATTGCATTTTACTATTGTTTTTTTTAAACACCTGGTCTGAATCAAATTTTGATCTTTAACATTTGGAAGAAGTATTCATCTTTGTTTTTTTTAAGCAAAAGTTATGGATTTAATTATTTTGGTATTACTCATTTGAAGGATGTTTTTTCCATTTTACTATGCTCAAGTTGGGGGGATGGTTGAAAGGTCCTACCCCCCTGTAAAAAGCAATCTTTTTCAATAGGGAGTCACTAACTTTTTGAAAATCTATTTTGATTACCTCTTGGGTCCCATCATTAAATTTTAAGTGGTAATTAATGTACAAAACAAATTAATATTAGTGTACACCATAAAAGGTTAATAATTTATAACTAACAGTTTATCATAAATTTCTCAACTATCCATTGAAGTTGCACAGAAGCATCTACATGCAATGAATGATTCTAGTAATTTAATTGGAAGATAAAGATTAAATGCATGGAGTAGTCTTGTTCTGCTACCCAGTGTTATGATGGTGAGGTCTGCTACAGGATTATTTTGATTAATTGCATATTTATTGTCATTACAGAACAAAAACAGGGTAAAAAATTCTATAAAATATAAAGAATTCTGAAAGTGTGCTGAGTGGACAAAAGAGAGATAAGCAGAAATTTCAGGGAAGGGGGGATTTAGATGACAATTTTAAAAAATACATGTTTCATCTGTGATTGCATTAAACATGTGCTTCTGAATTTACAGATTATCTTAAAAGTAAAAAGTTCAAATAGCATAGAATTGAGATCAAAATTATTTTTTAACTTTTCAACTTTAAAATTAGCTTCAGTCTAAGTAAGAAAAATATAATTAATAGATCAGATAGAGTAGCCAAGGTTTTGATAACAAGGAATTATTATTTAGACTGAACCTGGAAAAACTTAGTTGAGAATTTTCCACATAATTGATTAAATTGTTACATACAAATCAATTATGTCTGCAGCCTATAATCTATTTGGAATAAACAAAATGTTTCTTCATGAAAATTCCAGTTTTTCAAATTTTTGATTTCTTAAAATGAAAAAAATTTTCCCCAGGAAAAAGATCAGATATATGAAGCTTAATAACATTTGTAATAATAATAATATATATATATATATATATATATATATACACACACTTTTATTGTCCATTTTTTGCACAAAATCTACTCTAAATAATTAAAATCTGCTATTTTGCTTTAAAGTAGATTTTAATGATGTATAACATCACTTTTTACTATCAGAAATTCAAGATTCTCGAAATACAGTATTTGGTGTCAATAATTCATCACATTTTCCTTTTTGTTTCATACAAGATATTTTCTTATTTTACTAAGCATTTGCAAAGCTATACATAAGAAATAGAAAACTGGCAAAAAGAAAATGAGCAATCACATACAAAAAAAATCTAGTATTGAATGAAAATCGTACATGTGATGAACAATTTAATTAAAGATGGATGACTAATAATAATAATAATGATGATAAGTACATATGAATTATGCATAGTAAGAAAGAAGCAAAAAATGTCTGTACTAAAAATGACTTTAAAAATTTAGATTAAAATGTACAAGATCTTTTAAAATGTAATTTAGTTAATTTAATGTTAGCTGGATTGAGAAGCACAACCATAACAGGAAAATAAGGCATGTGATAATTTAAATTTCTTTCTTTTCTTATATCATGAAGTAGCATAAGGGGAAAAAAATGGAAAAAGCAGAATCTATATTTCCCTCCCCAGTGAAATGCAGTTTTTTTTTTTACAATTTTATATCAATTTGGGACATCTATATGGAGATTAATACATTTATTTTTATGATAAATTAGTTTCTTAGGGTACTTACAAAAGGATTGTAATTAATGTCAATATTAAACACTGTAAATTGTGCTTAAACAATCAGAAATACAAACACATACAAATTTGCCAATAATTTGGACCATATTAAATGCTCTATATTTCAAGATTGCAACTGTTCTACACACTTAACAGATTAAACAGGTTTGTAATTATTTTAGAAATCAATTTAAAAGTTTTAATTATTTTCAAAATTAATGTGGAAAATTTTAAAAGCGTAATTTTGTGCTAATTTCACATAAACATTAATTTATTTAATCCACATAATTACTTTCAATAAAAGTAATAAGGAGATTTTACAAATATATTAAAGAAAAGGAATTGAAGGAAAAATGAAATTTCTCTTTCTGTGAAGATGCAACTTTCAAAGAAATATTAAGTAGAACCTTATTTCTATGCTCCTTATAATATACATTTTGTTACAATTTACAGCAAATTGTGCACGCTTCCTCCCCAACAAAGAAAAATAAAAAAATTTAAAACTGAACCCCCCCCCCCCCTCATAAAAAATGCATTTATATATATATTTGTAAACGTTTGCTTGAGAACTTGGTTTTTACCTAGAAGCCTACCTATAATCAATCTTTCTTGCTCAGAAAAAATTAAAAAAATCTCAGATCCACTAAAGCTAAACTTGAGATCATCATCAGATTTTTTCCCCATTATATTCAATTTTTGATAAAGTTTTTTCTTTTTTTGAGGGGGGGGGGGTGTTTAATGTATTACATATAATTTCCTCATCAGTGACTCTCTTTTTTTTTACAAGTGTAACTTTACATCTTTTTATTTTTACATCATCAGAAATTATCTAGTTCAGGATTTCCCCATCTTGAACAACATCTATCATTAGTCACTAATTGTTTTCTAAAGATGAAAAGCAAAAAAATCAATTTCATTAAAAGTGCATTTTTTCTAAAAATGTAATTGAAAATTTTATTTTTAAGACTTGAAATGATGTGCAGATTTTAGAGAGTAATGTACCTGAACCAATATATACACTAATTAATAAAAAGTATAATATAAACAAAACATGCATTACAGAAATACATTGAAGCAGGTTAAATTGAAAAAAAAAATCATTACAAATGACATATATGATAAAAGATATTTTGCTTCATTTAATTTTGTTATACTGAAATATATCAGGGATTAATAATTTCACTTTTAAAAAAATGACAAAGATTTATCAGCTTTGTCCTTGATTTAAAGTATGAAATTTACCCTATTGTTAATAGTTAAAGGCTTAATAAATTTTGTTATTTTAATTGATTGTGATATTAAATAGTAAAAATGAGTATTTAATAGTATCTCATAATAAGTAATTACTTTAGATTTTAAATGAAGTCAATAATTTAAAAAAAGCCCATTTAAATTGAAAAAAAACCCCTGATCTATTTGATTAAAAACATGTATTATTTTAATAATACTGGCAATATCTTTCATTAAACAGTAAATTGCTTATTTTAATAATACAAACATGCTAAAACAACACAATCTCAATTTCGCCTTTCAGATTTTCATGCTGATTTAAACCCTGAAAATTGTTCAGTTTCAAATATTTAAATTTCTAGCATATTTGCATTTTGTTTTTCAGATATAAAAGAATAGTTATAAAATGTAGGAATAGACTAGAATCTTGATTCATAATTTCTTGCCAAAATAAAAACTGCTTGAAATCGACAATTGCAATTCAATCATGAGTATGATTTATCTTTCACATAAAAGTAAATAGTGCATCTGTGTCATGACATGTATCTGCATGCTACAACAATGAGCTACACCTACTTCTGTATGTAAATACTAAATCATTTTTAATATTTTTAGTATTAACAATATTAATTATTTCACTCGTTTGAAACAGTTAATAATTTTTGTTGGAAAAAAACCTGTATGTATGTAGTAGTAAAACAAGTATGGCCTGAACAGTGTCCCTGCACCAAGTCTGATAAGCATGTCATCAGCATTGTCAGTTATAAATACTAACAAATAAAACTTTTGTATCAAGTGCCAAATATATGTCTCTCATTATATATATAAGGTGCATCTAAAAAATTCAGTGAATAGACTCATAAAATGATGAAAATCAAAGATACCAACTAAAAAATTCTTTCTTGCCCTTCAAAGTTATCTATTAGCCACAACACATTTTTGACAACATTTGTAAAGCTGCTAGAAAATGTGAGTGAAAGCTTTGTTCAAAATCGTTTGAAGCATTGATATCACATGCTGTTGAATTTCTGGTGTATCTAAAAAGTGTAGGCCTTTCCTAACTCACATAAGGCAGGGGAATAAAAAGACGTCTAGAGGTGCCAGATCCAGAGAATATGGTGAATGATCAAGAACAGTCACTCCAGGTTTAGCAATGAAGTTATACCGCTATGTGTAGGTGGCATTGTCAAGGAGCAAATTCCACCATATTGCATGGGTGTCTGTTGCTATTTTCTCAAATTTGTAGCAAAGCATGATGTTTATGCATTGCTCCATAGTATTTCAAACTGACTCCATTCAATTTGCCCCAGCAAGCAACTCTGATTGAACATACTGATTTTGACAACAGGAAATGCTTCTTCAGATGTCTCTCAATGTGCATGCACACATGCTTAATGCATATGTGCATGTTCCTATTCCATTCATAATCCTATCCCAAGTTGTTTAAATATCAGACCATTCATCAATTTTTTTAGACACACCTTGTGCATATAAGAATTAATATTTCAATTCAAGATTTATTAGAATTTTTAGAAGAATAATTATTATTTCATGAGGATAAGTAAGAATTTTTAAAGCCACATTGACCATTATGAGTAGAAGTTTAACTGATTAAGGATATTTTCTTTGCTAAAATATGTTACCTCAGCCAAGATTCATTTCCTTTTAGAATGAGTTACGGAATTAAAAGTCAAAGTTCATAAATTAAAAGCATTTATACCAGGTTTGTTCTCTAATTTCTATATTCATTCTTTTAAGATGCAAAACCTTATCTGTAATGTACAAATTAACTTTTTATGCAAATAAACAAATAATAGATCTTGTATTAAAACTGCACACCAATTTCTTGAATGCAGGTTATTTGATAAACGTACCCTAAAACACCTAAGAAGCAAACAACTATAGTTCACATTCCTGATATCTCTAAGTAGTTTTGCATTCCCTGGGAGAAAAGCACATTTTAAATATTTACCGTCAAATCCCGTTAATCTGCTCCCCCAAACGCGATGGAAAATCATAAAATAATTATGATATCTATGGGTAGGGGGGGATGCTAATGGCCGATCGTCACAAAGTATGCATTATTTTAATAAAGTGAGAAAATAAAAACATTTTGAAAAAAAAATAGCACAAAATACGCTACAAATTCGACTTTAACGTCATCTACTGATCAATCAATTGATAAGTTTTTTGCGATTAGTTTTCATAATAGCGTTAAATATGATTATAAATTCTTTGATAAAATAAATAGATTGTTTTGAATCAAAATATTTCACACACAACATCAAATACACATTTTTTAACTTATTTCATGAGAAACTTTCACTATCGATATTTTTATTACCTTCATATCGCCATGGAGATAAATTTACAGCAAAACTAATGTTTGGTTATATTGGTTTTTCAGATTGGCAACAGTTGAAGTTGTGTATGTTACTTTTATGTTTGTACACGTTTGCAATATATCAAAGAATCATCACACCTTTCTGATCCATCGGAAAAAGAAAAAAAAAACACTCACGAGATAAAATTTTTGGTATTGATCTTGACGAGTGTGGCGAAATTTTTTTAAGGAGAGGGTGTTTTCTCAGGATTTTTAAAATTTTCCAATTTGTTTACAAAGTAGAAGGGTGGCGCTTAATCGGTAAGGGCGGATTAATAGGATTTTATGGTACTATAACTTGATTTTCCAATAACTCAAAACATTTTTATTTTACTTAATGCCTTAACATGTCAAAATCTGGCTGTATATTTCTTTATTCATTAACACTTCTCACACTTATCAGACAAGATGGATTTATTTAAAGCATTACTGACTTTTGAAATTAAAGTGATCTGAATGCATGTAATCAGAATTACAGGATATTTTAAGAATTTTAAAATGGCTAAAATTTCATTAGCTCAGAAATATTAAGTGCAAGAAAAAAATCCTCTTTTAGTAAATTCCACAGGTATTTTATTTACATGATTGATAAGAGACTTGCATTTTAATCATTCAATCAAAATAATCATTGTAGAAAAACAAGATCCAGAAAAAAAAATCAAGATTCTACTGTATTCCTTTAATACAAGCAAAGCACATATTATATCTCAAGAAAGCTTTTGAAATACAAATGTTAACAAAAGAATATATGAATAATATATTTCATTTGATAATTTATGTACAAATAAATTATGTAAAATGAAAATACTAAGTGAATTGCAAGCACTACATAGAATGACTAGCTCATTACAACCACAAAGGCTAAGGCTAAGTATGCAGATTGGTATAATAATTATACTTGCTTTCAAGATTTTACTGCAACAATAATGACAACAAAATCCAAAGGCAAATTAATAATGTGCACAAACAAGCCAAGTGATATCAAAGAATCAAGTAACAAATCATGCTCATGCAAGGGAAAATGCTAAAATATAACACACAGAACAGGCAGGTGAGATTTATGTGATATGATTATGCATTTATTTTGTGGGAAATAAATTATATTATACCTTTTCTAGTTCCTGGCTTAATGTAATGCATTCTTGTTCCCGTGCTTCAAGAGCAATGTGAATATCTTCAAGCTAAAATATTGTGCATAGTAAACAAATGTCAGGGACACAATGTGTGTTGTTTCATAATAATAAAAGTAAAAAAAAAATTTAATTGATTAATTACTCATTATAAAGTGTAATTTTATTAATGTAAAAATTTCAGTCCAAAAACTTAGTGATATGCATTAATTTATATTAAAATAAAGTTTCCTAAACTTATGTTGATTCATAAAATCTCAGTATTAAGTGAAAGTAATTTATTAATATTCAGAAACAAAAATAAGACAAAGGAATAAATATTTTTGATGAATATAAGTTTATGGCTCATATGAAAGAGATTACATTTTATTTAAAAACTAAAATCACATTGAGATGAATGAAAAAAAAAATATATAGTGTTCAGTATTTAAAGAATCAAACAGAAATGTTTTACTAATAAATGAAAATTAACATTCCACTGACTTAAAAAGAAATTAAGTAGAATCAACTACTGTTATCTTATGCATCTATGAGGGATGATAAGACATGCTTTAGTATAAAATACTGCATTAATCAAAATTGCAGTCATAAAGTAATTAAAAAATACATAGCAAACATTAGAAGAAAGCAAATTAATATTTTGCATATTTAGGAGTTAATAAGAAAGTGCAAAGTATTCCATTTTTACATAGTTTCAGGATAAATGCATAAGAAAATTAGTTTTCTCACTTCTTGCCACCGCTGTTCCTTTTCATTTTCTCTATCTGAATGTATTTCAGTAAGGGCTTCTTCAAGAGCAAGAATTAGTTTCTCTTGTTCAGTAACTCTTTGTTTCATGCTGTCTAAGCCTTTACTTTGCTCACTGAATTCCTAAATAATATAAAACAACATAATCATTGAAAAGGTATTAAGAATAAATTTACATTACTTAAATATAAATAATGCAATAATGATTTTATCATTTATTTCATGAATGACTACCCTAAAATCCTGATTGTAACCCCCTTTTCAAAAGGAAAAACAGTTAAATTTGGGAGGGAGCTTACAATTGAAATAAAATAAAAAATTCATTAAAAAAGTGCTTTTATCATTAATTTAGAATAAAAAAGGTAAATACAGGGGTGAGAATTTTCCACATTTCAGCAGATTTTCACTTAAAAAATGACAAGAATCATCAACTACCCCAATAAAAAAAAATTTCCCCCACTCCAACAAACAAAATTTAAAATCTTAACTTTTTCAAATTTTTCTGTTTTATTTATAACTTTATTGTAACAATAAATAATCAATCATCTAAATTTCCACCCCCTGAAATTGCAGTTTCTCCCTTCCCCTCCTCCACTCTGATACCAAACACGCATAAAACACCTCTATAACTCTGTAATTAAAACAAAAATCTGACCTATTTAATACTCTATAATAACGATAAATAAATAATGTCTCACCCAAATTATCCTAATGCTCTTCCCAAAATTTCTGCTTATCTCCCTTTGCCCTCCCCACCCCACTCCATGTCTCACAAACTTTAAAATCTTTAAATTTTTTCTGCTCTTTCTGTGATTTTATTTGTAACAATAATTAAATAATCACCTAAATTACCTCTCCTTACTCCTCCCCCCCCCCTCCCATAAAAAAAAAAAATGGGAGGAGAGGTAAAAGGTCTTCTTTGACCCTACCCCAGCACACACAGTTTAACCCTTTCGCAACTGATATTTTTTTTTCCATTTTTGGAAAATATCACTTTAACAAGAATAAAATTAAAAATAACTACCCAAATCACAGAAGTCAATGTTTACTGCAATTTAATGAATATTTTATTTACTGAAATCTAACAAAAGTAGTTGTTTTGCGTATTTTTTATATGGCACTAATCCAAGGAAGATTTTTTTTAAGACTTTGGAAAATATCATATTACAACAAAACTAAACAAGCATAAAAACTTACTAGTCTTTTTCATTGTTTATCACAAAGTATTAATTAGGAAAAGTAGTCCATAATTTCAAGAGTGAAACATATGTTTGAAAAAAAAAAGTCAATGGCTTAATGATAATTAAGGAAAGTATTATTATTGTTATTATTATTAATACTAAATGCTGAAGCATAAGTGAATGCATAATATTAAATGTATAGACATACACTATAATTATTAGATGCTGAAATTAACAAAAATAATTGTTAAGACACTCAATGGAAAGGCATGTCCTTGATCAAGGATGCTAGTAGCGAAAGTGTTAAAATCTTTAGAAAAAAGTCTTTATTTTTTTGGCTCTATTTATAAATTTCTTGTAACAGTAATTAAATAATCATCGAAACTACCCACCCTCCCAAAAAATCTGCTTTTCTCTCCCGCCCCCAGCACACAAAGTTCAAAATCCTTACATTTCTACTTTTTCCAAAAGATTTTTAAGCTCTATTGTTACATTGTAGCAATGATAAATAAATTAGTCTCTAACTCTCTCCTTAAATTTCCATTCCCCAATACCTGGAAAAAGGGGTGAATTTCTAGACATGGGGAAGGCGGCAGAGAGAGGATTTTCCTCTTATTTTTGTAGTTGTTGTCACCCCTGATATTTTGTTAAAGTTTTTTTAGAGAACATACGAGGGTTGTAAATTAAATAGTGGCAACTTAACCTTGAAACTCGTAGAAGGGCAGGCATGTGCAAATAGGATATGGGAGCGGTGAGGTGGCACTGTTGTTGATGTGTAGAGTGCAAAAAACAGTCGATCTGCTTAGAAGAATAGTTGTTGTGTGGCGTTAAATTGAGGAGTTTCGTTTCCATCGCTCTAAAGCATGTTTTCAAAAGGTGATCAGCGATTGTGGCTTAAAATTGAGGTTGCCCGTAGCAAAAATGCAACAGAATGCTATTGAGGATTAGTGGAAGCCTGTGGTACAAATGCTTTACCGTATAGGACAGTAGCACGATGGGTTCAAGCATTTCGTTCAGGTCAGAATGAGACTGCTTTTGAAAACATGCTTTAGAGCGATGGAAACGAAACTCCTCACTTTAACGCCACACAACAACTACCCTTCTAAGCAGATCAACTGTTTTTTGCACTTTACACATCGACAACAGCGCCACATCACCGCTCCCATATCCTATTTGCGCATGCCCGCCCTTCTGCGAGTTTCAAGGTTAAGTTGCCACTATTTAATTTACAACCCTCGTATTTATTTTAAAACATAAAATATACATGTGATTCAATGGTGAGAACAGACAAACTGCAAAAAAGAGGGCAATTTTTGCTTTCTCCCTACATATTTAGAAATTCCTTTGTGGACAAAGCAAAACAGATTGCCATGGGGGTAGTTTTTTAAGCATAAATCAAACTACTTGACAGAATCAGTTGTAACTTTGGATTCACATATTTTAAGATTCTAGAAATTGATTTCTGCTCGAAAATTTATAGGTTAACATTCATATTTTTCTCAAAAATTAATTAAAAAAATATAGTAGTTTTTGAGTTATGCTTAAAAAATTTTGCACATTGCAATCTGTTTTCAACAATTAAAAAAATGAATTTAACATTAGGAGTACCAAATTTTAAACCTTCACAATTCCTAAACTATTTTACCAAATTACTTCCTGTTTTGTATCCAACGATCATATTTACTGAAGAATCCAAATTGGGTGTTTATACTAAAAATTTCAAAGTTATAATTTATGTATGAAGTATTCCCCTAAGCTTATATATAAAAATAAATTAAATTGAAAGAAAAAGTGAAAGTGGACAATTTTCAATCAAATGACTATTTTTGCTTTTTCCTGTGACTTTTAGATTTGGAATAACTATTATTAGTATTTTTTAGGGGTATTATACATAAAGGTTTTATGTAATGAATTTGTTCTTGCATGAAATAATTTCAAATTTAATCTTACTTCTTTTTACTCATGTGACTGAGAAAGTCTATTTCTACATGTTTGTTTATGTGAAGTTTTCTCTCCGTTAAATTAAACTCATGATTAAAAAAACCCAAACATTTATATTAAAGTTTAGAATTAGGAATATATTGGCAAATGCATTATTAATTTATTAGGGTTTCATATGAGCTTATAAAAAACACATTTAGATGGTAACTTATTTACAAAAAACTGACTAAATTAATTTTTTTCTGTAATTAAATTAAAATAAAGTTTTTAGAACAAACTTTATAGGACTGTCAATATATATGTTTGCTACATTGGATTTTCATTATAATGGAATTTTAATTTATTCATTTTCCTTTATTTTGGAGGAATTAGTTTAATGTCAGGTACATCTAACATAAAATATTAACTAAACATCGAGTGTCTGATGCAATTAGTTACTTTTATTAAACTTATACCACTTTTGTTCTGTAGGTCTCCTCTTGTCATGCATTTTTTAAATAATATTGTTGATGATTGAAAATGTTTCATTTTAATGAATACTTATTTTATCAAATTTTGCTATAATGAACAAGCTGTATTATATACCTTATGTATGGGATGTAGAAATATTCTATAAATTAAATGTAGCATTCAGTGTTATTATTATTTTTAATGGAAAGTCACAACCGGCATATGGAATGTGCCACCTGCATATTTATGTAATTTATACCATTTTCTTACTTAATTAGATTAGTTTTTTTTAAATTTTAATGGTTGTTAATTTTATACTATTACTAGACATTGCATTAAAGGAGAATATCACCAAAAGTTGATATTTAGGCTGTAAAAGGCATTGCGTATAGAGTATGCCACTCATGTTTTTATGTTACTATAAATTGTCTCTGTTATATTAATTCTAATAAAATTAGTCCTTTTTCATCAATTTGATATTTATTACATTTGTTATTTCTTTATATTGCATTAAATTAAACAAGAATACCATTAAAATTTGATAGTATTTAGGTGTTAAAAGGTCATGACATATGGAATTTGCCTGTGTTTGTATGTTGTTATAGACTGTTCATGTTCTTAAAGGTTAAATTCAGCTACTAAATTTTTCACATATGCTTGGTACTTATGAATTTTAGAATGATGTAAATATAGACATACCGTAAAATCCCGTTAATCTGCCCCCCTAAACACAACGGAAAATCGTAAAATAATCACGGGGGGCGCTTACACAGTATTAAAATTGTAGTATATGATATTTATGGGTGGGGGGGAGGGGAGATGTTAATGGTCGATCGTCACAAATTATTCATTATTTTAATAAAGTGACAAAAGAAAAACATTTTGAAAAAAAAAAAATGATATACAAAATAGAAAAACAGTATAACTTCAGGATTAATGGCAATTTCAGATTATAGAAAATTCTAAATTTCAGAAGCTTTGAAACTGGAATGCATTTAGATAAATAATAACACTAATATCTGTCATTAATATGGTAACAGAAAAATAAAAGGGACTTAATAATTTAAAATAATTAAAAAACACTCAGAAATTGCAGTTGAAAATGCCCTGAAATACTTTCTAGAACTAGTAACATTTTATGTGGTGTAGCCATCTGTTGTAAATTAGAGAGATTAAATAACCATTTTGTTTAAAAATCATTATTTTATATCTATAAATGCTAAATAAATAATACAAATCACAAAAATTAAGAACATACAGAACAAATTGGTAGTGTTGCTAGATTTTTAAAATGAAAAACATTACTACAACAAAGATAGCACAAAATACGCTACAAATCCGACTGTGGCGCCATCTACTGATCAATCAATCGATAATTTTTGTGTGTTTGGTTTTCATAATAATGTTAAATACGACTGTAAATTATTTGATAAAATAAATATATTCTTTTTTAATCAAAATATTTCACACACAGCATCACATACACATTTTTTAACTTATTTCATGAGAAACTTTCACTATCGATATTTTTATTACCTTCATATCCCCATGGAGATAAATTTACAGCAAAACTAATGTTTGGTTATATTGCTTTTCGAGATTGAAAATAGTTGAAGTTGTGTATGTTACTTTTGTGTTTGTACACGTTTGCAATATATCAAAGAATCTTCACGTTACGCCTTTCTGATCCGTCAGGAAAAAAACCCACTCGTGAGATAAAATTTTTGGTGTTGATCTTGATGTGCGCAATGAAATGTCTTTTGGGGAAGGGCGCTTTCTCGGGATTTCTTGAATTTTCCAATTTGTTTACAAAGTGGGAGGGCACTTAATCGGGAAGGGCGGATTAATGGGATTTTACGGTAAGCTTAAATGAAACACACAAAATATGTTTTATTTAAAGTTATTTACAGTTTTATCAATAAGTATATGGAGTAATTAGTAAACTATCTAGAAAGAGAATTACACTTAAAGATTTCTAAAAGTTTTAGATTCCATGCTAAATTTCTAATAAGTCATAATCAAACATTTCATCCAGAAGAAGTCATTTATCCTACATTTTCTTCTCCTATGCAGTAGATAACAGATGTAAATACATGATGAAATTTAGCTACTCAAAACTACCATGAGGATTCTAGTAAGAATGCAATGACTGGTTCCCTAAGTGTTTACTTTATTTTTTCTATCGCAATGTTTAAAAGGTTATTTTATTACTGTTTTATTATCAATGATTACAACCTTTTGATCCATATGCCTTTTATTTATGTTCACACTTAACAAAATTAGAAATGGGTCTCAAAAATGCAGTTTATGAAACAAGAATAATCTTTTAAATAACTTTTCGATGAAATGATGCTTTATTTTATTTTAACATGTTCAATGACCTCAAGATTACTTTTTAAACATTTCATGCATAAACATATATAACTGCTACAATTTAAACATACTTAATTTCATTTTTGAAATATCTTTTGCTAATATAGCATTTTTAAAAAATGTTGTATTTTTTTAAATAAGTAGACAGCTACAGACAAACACTTTAAAAGAGCACAAACAAATGCAAAATTTTTGAAAATTACTTGTTCAGTGTATAGCTTAATAAAATAAATGTTATTTAAATGCTAAAATTTGAGATTATTTAAAATTTTTTAAATCTTTGTCATAATCTGATATTTTATTTTTTTTGTGAAAAAACAAGGTATAAAAAAATGAAGGCCACAGTAATATATTGGATTCTTTTAGACATAATATATTAAACTTTAAGACAAATGAGGTTTGATACAAACAAATAAAACATAATCATTTCAAGTAATTTTCTTGTCTTGTATACTAATGAATGACAAATTAAATATGGATATACACATAGGTGCCAACCTCTCATTAATATTCCATAATATGCAGGTTAATTTGAACCAGTTTAACAACGCTTCAAACCAGAAAAATTATTGGATGAATCTTTATTTATTCTATTTCAGGTTTTTACGTGGAATTTATTTAATTTCATTTCTTAAAAAAATTTTTGGTGCGAAACGAGTTAAACCTGGGTCAAATTAACTCGCATATTACGAAATATTAATGAGAGGTTGGCACCTATGTATACATACAAAGGTATTTTTAAAAAGAATGTATGAAAATATAAAAATAAATTTAATACCTTTAATGCTTTTTCATATTTTAAAGCTTCAGTATTTAACTGAAACTGGAGAGCAGCAACTTCATGATCTTTGGCAGCTTTACTTAACACTAATTGCTGAGTAGTTCGATCCAACTCAGAAGTTAGAATCAAAATCCTCTTTTCTAATTCTTGTACTCTGCTTAATAATTGTTTATTATCCTTTTGAAGAATACAAATCTGTTCATCCAATTCTTCAGGATGAGAAAAGCTAAGGAAAGTAATAAGGTCAATTTAAAATAACACTTTTATATGAACATAAGGAAAGAAATATAATTCTTAAAATTCTAATACAATTGTCTTTATTTTGAATGCTACAAGAATAATAAATGTATGAAAATTTGTTTACAATGCAGACAGTCACATTATTTGAGATCTATAATTTCCATAATACAGAAATTCTGCATTTAAACATCACTTAATTGACTCTTTATTTTATTTACAGGAAATAAACAATTAAGGATTACTGAAGTAATTTTTTTTTTATTGAACCACTTGGGTACATTTGACAAATTACACTCATTATACAACTTGTGACAAAATGCAGCAGGATGTATAACTCATCAATTGATTCTAATCCATAATTTAGAAATATAATCCATTTTAATTAAAATTCAGAACCTTCTTAACTTTTTTAATTTTGTGTGGTTTATTATTCAGAAAGGTTTATATAATTGTTTATGAATATCATGCACAAAACTCCAAATCTTCATGAAACAATAAGAGATTTCATAAATAATGTAACTTATCAAGTACTATTTGGATTTTAGGGTGAATTAATGAGACATTTCTTTAAATTCATATAGGCAAAATTCAACATTCTACAGTTGAGGATAAAAATTCACAATAAGTCTAACTTGGTAAGATTTTCCAAGACAATATTAACAGAAACAGTGGTGACAACTTTTGAAAAGATATTGGGTGGGCTGAGCTCAACCATTTTAGCGTAAAATAACATGGCCATTTTGTTTTCTTTGAAGATATGGGGGCGGATGAGAAAAGATGATATTTCAAGTTATGATGTCAAGTTAGAATTTTTTAGAGCAGAATATAAAGTCGCAATTGTATTTTTTAGTCTTCATCTTATGAACTCTAATATTTACTACATTATTAAATCATTTATCTGAAAACCTGTTATCCAGAATCACCTTTCCAATAAATTGACTTCAGAAACTTTAAAAAAAAAGTGCCATACACTGCCAGTTTGACATGTGCATTGCTTGATACATTACTACATGCATGGCAAAAGATACCAATATCGAAGATTTGAAATAAAAGCATTTATATATAGGGCATTTTGATCATACATCTGGTCTTGATCATTTTGGATAAATTGTTCTATATTGTATTATCCATGAATATGAGTACAAATTAAAGTGCAAAGGACTAACGATTAACAAATGGACATTCAACGCAACTACACTGAAAAGCTTATATTAACAATAGTATCTACTTAAAGTATACTAGGTGACTCAAAATAGATGCAATGGCAACTATCTTTTTATGCTGTTGATAGATATATACTTCCAGTAAAAGAGTACAAATTAAGTACAGCTTTCAGGTCTGGCATTTCTTCAACAAGGGGCTGTATACACATTAAAATAAGAAATTTCTTATACAGCCCTTTTTCCATGTAATTTATATTTAGAAAAAAGTTCCCCTGCACCTAAGAAGGCCATTAAAAAATTTCTTTTATGACCATTCTTTCATGGTCAAAATTTACAGAGTTATACCTAGAATTTTAAATGTTCAGTATTTTCTGGCACTGAAATGGACATTTCCACATTTATAAGTACATAACAAGGTTTTAAAATAAAATGAACTTGCTTATTATTTAGTACAGCATGTAGCAAATATATAAATATGTATATGCTAACTGCATATCTTCCAATAAATGCATCACAAGCATCCTCTAAAATAAAATTTTCAGCACTGTCCTTATTTGCATTTCAAAATAGTAATGTGATTAAGCCTTTTCTGCAACATAGTGGAATATACAAAAAAAAAAAAGTTTCAGCCTTTTCCACAGGAAAAGGATTCACACACTGTGCTATTTTATAAAGGTACTAAAATCAGAAAAAAATTATTCCTATACTGAAACCTAGTGCACCCAAGGATTCTGTGCAAGTTTCACTGAAGTAACTAATTGAATTCCTCATACATATGCTTACATTAACCTTACTTTTATAAGTCAAACTGTTCACTTAAAGCTGTCCTAAACAGAATTTTTTTTTGTGCTCAACAACACACAGTTTCTGACATATTCATGGAGTCACATATATATAAAAAGCCTGAAATTTGTATCCATGACTTCTGAAGTGATTTGGAATCGAATAGCATTTTTCATGTTTAAAAAAAAATGCATTACATCTTCAGTTATAATTAACTGCTGTCTCATAATAGTCATTCCTGAGATGATACATGTCGAAAATTGGTTTAAAATGCTTTGACAGCATTTTCCAAAAGATCCTTTAACCTAACAAAACAATGAAAAATGCTAATTGATTTCTTGGTTTCTGAATAATAGCACCTGCAAATTTCATAGCATTTAAGATAAAAAATTAATTCATAAATTAGTTAGAAAGTAGCCAATCTGGATTTGAGAACAGCTTGGCATTACTCCTTTTGTAGAATCCAAAGTTGGACTATAAAATATAGAAAGAATGAGTCTTTGAATTTATTCACAGAGAATTTCTCTGCAAAGTACATCTATACATTGAAACCATTATAGTCTCTATGTGATAGAGACCATAATATTTAAACTGAATTATGACTGGCCAGACAATAGGTCCACTGACAAACCTTCTAATATGTGACTCAAAGGCAGCACTTTTTATACATTGCATCTCTATTTTGTTCTCTGATGTTGTCACCTTATTTTGAATGTATTGTAATTGCTTTACTTTTTGTCATTCAAGCTAGATGGGACAGGATTTAGTGCATACTTTTGTATGCAGATAAGCCCACTCTCCAGAAAGAGACAGGGGCCTGTTTACAATTACAAATGTAAAGGAATATTGTTAACAGTTCACCTGTTCACAAAAAAAAAAAAAAATCCTTCCAACAACACATTTCAGTCCACTAAGTGCTTTATGGATGTCAAAAGGTATTAAATAAATGGTCATTGACCCATACTCACCAAAGAGCTTAACTAATTTGGTTGATACTCACTGGTAAACTATGAAGGAAATTTCTCTTTAGGGAGAAAATTGTACATATTTTAAGAAAAAAGGAGGTGTTTTTTTATTTTTTTAGGCTTCTGTGTGTCTGTTACTACTATCCTTACCGTGTTTTCAAACAAAATGGTTTTGTGATTGTGAAGAGAAGAATTTTTTTTCAGTGATTGAAAAGTAGATAAGTAATGAAGTAGAATATTGGAAATTGGGTAGACTGGGAGAGCAAACTATTGGATGCACTCAGGTCCCAAGGGCCCATATAAATTGGCATAAAACAAAAACACAAATATTACTATTATGTTTAAAATAAAACCTCATATTACTGTATTATTAAAACAGGTTATTTCATGAAATTTCTAATTAACAAGATAGCATGTAATAGTTAAACATATTGAATTCATGAAAAGAAAAATTAAATTTATGTTGTAGGGAGGAGGAGGTTAAAAAAAAAAGAGAAGTATACATATATAAACTTACTTAATACTTTCTTCAGATTGTATTTCAGCCTCAATTTCTAAAATTTTTAAACTTTCTTCTAAGTCTTTTTTCTTACTCAAAATAGAATCAACATGGGACATATTTGGTAAGTCTGAATTATTAACAGTTATATCTGAAGATGCACACGAGGAAATAATTTCATCACTTTCTTTAAATTCAGAAGTACATTCAGAAGAAGAATTGTGCAATAAACAAGATTCTTTTATTTGTTCTTCAGCAGTCAAATGTTGAATAGCACCAATATGTAACTTACAGGGTGAAAATGAAACACAAGAATCAGCTTTTGAAGAATCACAATAACTATTATCTGATGAATTAGCATCATTACACATACCTGGAATACATGAACTACATTCTGAATTCAAGCTTCCGACATCAGATGTAGGAGGACTGTTAGTGAATACCTCATTGGAAAACATAATAGTTTGACAGTTATCTTCTGACTGATTTACACAATCATTTGAAATATTTTCAGTAGGGAGATCAGAAGATACAAGTGTATCAGAATGAATATGTTCATTATTTTTTTCTATTGTTTTACACATATTTTCTAAACGCTTGTCAATCTCTTGTCTCCTTTTAGAACTCTTTAGAAGATTAGAATATAAATTTTGACACTGTTCTTCTAGTAATGCTAAGCGTGCCTTTTTGGTAAGGCGAGGTGCTTCTGTTAAATCTTTGTTTATCAAATCTTTTTCAGAAGTAGATTCTTCTGGAAAATTAGAATCACAAGATGCACTTGAAGAAGCAGTTTCTTGCTCCTCAAAACCTTTATCATCAACAAAACCACTTTCTTCACTTGTTTGCTTATGTCTTTGTGCAAATTCCTTATGCAAGTCTTGCCACTCAGCTTCTGATTTAGAATTTTTTATTCTTACAAGATTGAAATCTTCCCTGGTATTTTCTAACTGCTGCTTTAATCTTGTCAGCAATTTGCGTTTCTCCTGAAGATCATATTTTAAAATACCTTCAGCAGATTGTAACTTTCTATGTTGTTTCTTTAAAACAGAAACAAGCTGTTGAGCTTCTTCAATTTCTTTTGTAACACCCCTTAAATGCATTTCCTGATCTTGAACCCTAGTAATCAAATGATTATTTAACTCTTGAGAGGTGTCCAAGCCAAACTGAAGTTCAACCATCTTTTCATTTAAACTATTAAGCTTTGAGAAAGTTAAATTTAAGACAGGTAATAATGGAACAATGACTCTTTTTAACATAGGATCATGAGCAATATCACAAGCAAAGTCTTCACAAGAAAATTTAGATACAACAGAAGAACAATTATCAGATAATAAAACACTATCAGGTTCTATTTCCCTCTCATTTGTCATTCTCAGAAAACCATATGATTTTAACAAATCTTTCAGAGTTCTTATTCTTGTATATAGATTATGATTTCCTTTAATTGATAAATCAATCTTTTCTTGAAGAGAGTTAATAATATTTTCTTGTTTAGAAGTAAAATTTTTTATGCAAGAAACACAATTTTCAACAAAATTACTAAAATTTAAATAGCTTTTAGATTTATGAACATCAGGTGAAAAAATATCTTCTAAATGATTTCTAATTTTCTTTAAGCGGGAAATATGAGGAATAGCTAAAGTAACATCAGATTTTTGTATAGTATCTTCAATATCATCAATAACTGTTTTGATTTCCATCAAAAGCTCATTAATATAAATAGGATTTTGAGCAGTATTCCTATTAATCTGAGAATTTTCACTGTCTTTACTGAACATATCATGATTCAATATGTGATCAGAAGGCAGTTCAGAATTTTTATTTGGTAAGGCACAATCTGGAATATTTTGTGAGGTATTCTTATTTTTAATTTTTGATTTTACAGAGAGGCTGGAAGTTAAAGATAAAGGAATTTCTCTTCCATTCACAAGTACATCGGTAGTAGCTTCTACTTTTGTACTCTCTGGAGACGACTCTACATTTACATTCTCATATGCAGCAGAACTGAAGGTATCCAAAATGTCTTTCACCTGTAACTGGGCCTAGAAAATAAAAATGTATTGATGTTCATCTATAATACAGAAAAATATCAAACAATTGTAAAAAATACCACAAGTTTAAAATAAAACATTGAACTATATATATAATTAAAGATAACAATAAGATTTAAATTTTAATAATCTAAGTACATAGTTCAGTTAAAGAAATAGACTATATTAAAATATAGAATAAAACCAACAAAGGTATAATTTTAACTTTATAAATAATGTACTTAAAACACCTGTGAATAATAATAAAAAATAGTCTACAGTCTGAGTTTATTATAGAAATAAAATGTATCAAACATTATAAGTAGATACAGTAAACTCCCTCAAATCCACAACTCTATAAAATGCACACTTACTGTTTATGATATAAATAATTAAAAAGTAAAAAACAACAACAACATACAATTACCAGATTTACATGACACAACATTTAATTAAATATACAAAAACATAATTTATGAATTTATTAATAAATTACTTTTTAATTAGTAAAAATATTTTTTTAAAGTTGAAAGCTTAGACAAATGGAAGTAGGAGAAATTTGTGTTGTATAGGAATAAAGGAATTGCTTTCATGTATAATTCATAGCCTATTTTATTCTGTTAATTGAACTATTTATTTTTTCTTTAAGAAAACAAGAAATTCCTCTATATTTCATACAAATCATTTCTAAATAAGGTTAAAAACTGCATAATTAAGATTTATAAAGTAAAGAAGACTAATTAAATTTAGAAAAAACACTGTATTATCAAAGATCTATTTAAAAATATATGAAGTTTCATATGCTAGAAATACTAAAATGTCATGCAATTACAATGTCTTTTCATTCTTTATGAAATATTCTTTAAGGAAAAAAAAAACTTCTACATAAAATCTCACATTTTTTAAAATAAAAATATTAAATTTTTCTATAACTATTATGTAAAAATACTTACTGTTACATTTTAGATGTGTGATACTTTTTATTGTAATATTTTGATTCGTGCATTTAGTGGGATTACTATGTCCTACCAACAAAAGCAATGTCTTTACATAAAAGTATTTCTAGTGACAAATCATATATGCTCATAGATACTTACTGACACTGATGCAGTTCAATCTAACATTGTATTTGAGTTTACAGGGTTTTTCAAACATGCTCTTTATTTTATCCCCACTTTTTAGTATATACCTACTTTTTTCATATAATCTGTGGATTATCTAATATATAAAAATGAAAATTTGTCTGTTTTTCCATACAAATCCACAGTTTAGAAGCAAGAATTGTGAAATTTTACGTACAGGTGTATTAAAACACAGACAAGGCAACTAAAGTAATCTGTAATCAATATAAATTATAGTTAATTTTTAATTAATAAAAAACCAACAATGTAGAAACCATTTCCTATAAAATTTAACCATTTTCCATTACAGTTCATTGCAAAAAATTCAAAACTCACAATAAAATTCTTTCTACAGCAATTAATTTTCAATTGAAAGATTTTCACGTTAAAAATAAATGAAATAAAAAGTTTCAAGAATGAAGAGGAAGATGAATATGACATCATATTTGTAGTATAATGGACATTTTCAAACATTTCTCAGTAATACAAGGAGCATAAATACGAGTAAGTATAGAAAGCAAGTGAATATGACGTCATTAAAAGAATTAAAAAGAAAATTCATATAACATCATATTAGAAATTTAACAGACTTTTTTAAATATTTAACAATCATACAAGGAGAGTAATCAATATGAGTAAGTACAGAAAATAAGTGGATATGATGTCAACATGTGTGTCAACGCCATATTTAAAATAAAATGGACATTAAAAATATTTGTAAATAATACAAGGAGCATCAATATGAGTAATCAGGTTCACAGACAATTAGCATATTTTAGTGAACGTTTATTGATGTGAGTGTGGCACAAATTTGATTTCACTGTATTAACCTGTTTTTGTTTTACTTTCTGTACACATACAGTGTCAGGAAGATATTAAAACATGATAAAAACCCAATTATGGATATATTGGCATATTTTGATATTTTGAGGTTTTCTGAATTCATTTTCACTATTTTTAAACCTATTCCACATGTATATGTGTGTGTATGCATGTATATTAGAATTTCTACAAATTTTTATGTCCCAAGAGCTCAGTTTACTGAAGAACTTAAATAAAGATTTCAGATTTTTAAAAAATAAAATGCCAGGTCATTCAAGAATGCTTTGTAAGTCCTCAATCAAACACTTCAATTTTTAAGAGACAATGATTTACTAATGGATGGAGTCACTGTTGCATTGTCTGGATGCTGGTCATTCCAAAAAGAACAATGACAGATGAAATTAACACATGCCTTAAATTGTCACATCTTTGGAGGCATGTTTGCAGTTTGCAACTAACTACAAATATGAGAGTTCATTTGCATGGAAACATATCAGATGGCCATTTGTTAAATATTGGGAATGGATTAATACCACTTAATTCAGTAATTCATCTGTTCAAAATCAGAGAAGCATTTTGTAACACAGTTGTGTCATTTGAAAAGGTGAAAGTATTTCTAAAAATTCAACAACTTTTTACAGACTATAAATGGCTTTGTGAACGTGCTATTCTTGCACCAAAAAATGATAGTGTAAATAACATCAACTTGAAGATTCAAGAAGAGTTACTGAGATAAACTGTATTGTACAAATTAATAGATATTGTCGTTGCAGAAAATGAGGCTGTGCACTATCCCACTGAATTCTAAAACTATTTGGACCCTCCTGGAATGTCATCATATAACTTGATACTGAAGTTTGGATCACCCATTATGCTTCTCAGAAATTTAAATCCTCCAAGACTTTCAAATGGTACAAGATTAGTAGTTAAGAAGCTCCAGCCTCATGTCATTGAAGCAACAATTTTAACAGGCTGTGCCAAAGGTGAGAATGCTTTCATTCCGTGCATACCCCTCATTCCATCTGGTATAAAAACTGAGCTGTGCCACAAGGTGCACTCTATCACAATTCCTATGTTCTCAGAACCTACCGCTGGGGTTCCAGGTAGGCCTAGATGACCCAGGACACCACACAGGTACACACTCTATGGCCAAAGGGAAGCACTGCCCAATGCATGTCACTTCCCCTGCACCCAAGACTTTGACAAAATGGTCGCTACAACAGCAGAGCCGATGTACTAAAGGGAACTACTGCATAACACTTGGGAAATGCCATTTCAATTAAAGCATCTACAATTTTCAGTTTGTTTAGCTTTTGCCATGTCAATCAATAAGACACAGGGACAAACTTTATATGTAATTAGAGTCAAATTGGAATCTTACTTTTCTCATGGATAGTTTTACTCAAGAGTTGCCTCTTCAAGAAATTTGTATGTATTTGCCATGAATCAAGAAACAAGAAATATAGTTTATGAAGTTGCTTTAAAGTAATTATTTTACAGTTTGTTCCATCATGTACAGTTGGAAGACAGTTTGACAATACTCTACAATTAAAATTATTTTCAATAAATTACATACATACATGTGTCTTTCATACTACATTATGTTAAAATAGAACATTTTCAGCTTATATCTGCAATTTATAGAATATGGAATAATTACTTATATTACTTAATATTGGTTACTTAGAGATACGCATTTAAATGAAGATTTATTAGAATATTAAATTAGTTTAAAATAAAAGAAAAAGTCTGTTAAAAAATCCTAACTTTGAAGCTAAGGAAAAAAAAAAGTAGTTTAAAAAATATTTCTCTGTAACATATTAACACTTCTGAGATAAACACACTTGATTTCGATTGATTCCCCTCTCCCTCTCTTGCATAACTCTATCAAATGGCCAACCTTCTGACACACTGCTCTTTGACTTTGAAGCATATGACACACTTATCAGATAATGTTTTCTTCCTTTTTGTTTTTACAGATGAATTTTGAACGTGATAGAAAAGAGAAAACAATGAGACAAAAATTTCTTCATACTGTTTTTTAAATTATGGAATATGTTATTTTCTTATAATAGGATGGGGCTTAGAAATATAAGGAAAGGCTAGGTTCCGCGATAGAAATATATATATATAAAGAAAACTGCCCAGTTACACTGAGGGCATTGAGCTCACAGGCTATTCACACTAATTGTATATTATACTATTATTTTAAAGAATTTGAAATAAGCTCCTCGAAAAACAAAGAAATCCAAGATATATTAAGAGGGGATCATCCCCCCGTTCCCTCACCCCCTTATAGTTAACCATTGAACCCCCAAAACTAATCAGGGAAGCTCCTTATAACAATGAACATATATACTAAATTCGAAGCAAATCGGATAATTCTGCATGAAAAACCTATTTATGTAAATTAAGCGGGATTACCCCCCTCGTATCCTCCTTTATACTTAACCAATGAATCCCCAAAACTAAGCATGGAAGCTCCTTACCACAAAGTGCCTATATACAAAATTTGAAGAAAATCCGATAATTCTCCATGAAAAAACCATTCATCTAAATTAAGCGGGGAGGATAAGCCTCCCCACCTCCCTTTACCCTCTTTATACCTAACCAAAGAACCCCCAAAACTAATCAGGAAAGCGCCTTATCACAATGAACCTATATACCAAATTTGAAGAAAACTGCATAATTCTGCATAAAAAATCCATTTATCTAAATTAAAGGGTGGGTTAACCCCCTGTTCCCCCCTTTATACTTCACCAATGAATCCCCAGAACTAATCAGGGAAGCGCCTTACCACAATGAGCCTATATACAAAATTTGAAGAAAATCGGATAATTCTGTATGAAAAACCCATTTATATAAATTAAGGGGGGATTAGCCCCCCGTTCCCCCCCCCCTTCATACTTAACCAATCAATCCCGAAAACTAATCAGGGAAGCGTCTTAACCCAATGAACCTATAAACAAATTTTGAAGCAAGTGGGATAATTCTGCATGAAAAACCCATTTATATAAGATTAGCCCCCCGTTCCCCCCTTTATACTTAACCAATCAATCCCGAAAACTAATCAGGGAAGCATCTTAATCCAATGAACCTGTAAACAAATTTTGAAGCAAATGGGATAATTCTGCATGAAAAACCCATTTATATAAATTAAGGGGGGATTAGCCCCCCGTTCCCCCCTTTATACTTAAACAATCAATCCCGAAAACTAATCAGGGAAGCGTCTTAATCCAATGAACTTATAAACAAATTTTGAAGTAAGTGGCATAATTCTGCATAAAAAATCCATTTATCTAAATTAAAGGGGGGTTAACCCCCCATTCCCCCCTTTATACTTCACCAATGAATCCCCAGAACTAATCGGGGAAGCGCCTTACCACAATGAGCCTATATACAAAATTTGAAGAAAATCGGATAATTCTGTATGAAAAACCCATTTATATAAATTAAGGGGGGATTAGCCCCCCGTTCCCCCCCCTTCATACTTAACCAATCAATCCCGAAAACTAATCAGGGAAGCGTCTTAACCCAATGAACCTATAAACAAATTTTGAAGCAAGTGGGATAATTCTGCATGAAAAACCCATTTATATAAGATTAGCCCCCCGTTCCCCCCCTTTATACTTAACCAATCAATCCCGAAAACTAATCAGGGAAGCATCTTAATCCAATGAACCTGTAAACAAATTTTGAAGCAAATGGGATAATTCTGCATGAAAAACCCATTTATATAAATTAAGGGGGGGATTAGCCCCCCGTTCCCCCCCTTTATACTTAACCAATCAATCCCAAAAACTAATCAGGGAAGCGTCTTAATCCAATGAACTTATAAACAAATTTTGAAGTAAGTGGCATAATTCTGCATAAAAAATCCATTTATCTAAATTAAAGGGGGGTTAACACCCCATTCCCCCCTTTATACTTCACCAATGAATCCCCAGAACTAATCGGGGAAGCGCCTTACCACAATGAGCCTATATACAAAATTTGAAGAAAATCGGATAATTCTGTATGAAAAACCCATTAATATAAATTAAGGGGAGATTAGCCCCCGTTCCCCCCTTTATACTTAACCAATCAATCTCGAAAACTAATCAGGGAAGCATCTTAATCCAATGAACCTGTAAACAAAATTTGAAGAAAATCGGATAATTCTGTATGAAAAACCCATTAATATAAATTAAGGGGAGATTAGCCCCCGTTCCCCCCTTTATACTTAACCAATCAATCTCGAAAACTAATCAGGGAAGCGCCTTAACACAGTGAGCCTATAAACAAAATTTGAAAGAAAACGGATATTTCTATGAAGAATTATTGCGTTACATACATACATACATACATACGTATATACATACATACAGAACCGGCGGGCACATAAGCTCTCAGGCTTTGATAGCCTGTGAGCTAAAAAAGTACAATACTGTAGCAAAAGCAGCACTGATTAATTTAATATTTTTAAGACTAATTCTCTCTTATTTGAAATGCTATAAAATGAGGCATAATAAATAGGAGAAAGGGTAAAATGAAACACCCATTGCTATCTGAAGTTGAAATGGGAGAAATTTGAGGAGATAATGAAATGGTGATACATCATTATATATACAGCTGCCCCTGTCTCCCAAATCTGGAAATAGTAAGATATAATTTGAAAAATTGATAAAGTATACCAACTAGGTACCATTGGTCCAGACACCTGCGTGGGGTCAGGTTATACTCGACATGAACCTGAAACTTGTATTTAACATCAACCTGATCTAAATCTAACAACAACAACAAAAAAATCACTGATCTGCAACCTCACCTGAACTCAACAACAACAAAAAAATTTTTAACCTGTACCTGAAATCAACGAAAAATGATCCATAATTTAATATGTAATTATGAAAAAGTAGTCTATAATCATATCTTTAATATAAATTTTATCTTTCATGTAGAAAAAGGATCTTGTAAAGACTCATTTATATTCAAATGTCCATGAATTGTTTATGAATTGTATTGCTTCAGATGAAAAACTATACTTTTGCAAAATTGGGTTAACTTGAACCCAACCTGCAAGAATCAAGACTCAACCTGAAACCAACCTGAAGCAGAAAATATTAGTCAGTCTGGCCCAAACCATAATGAAAAAAAATTACTGCCAACCCAACCAAACTCAAACCATGGGTCAGGTGTGGACAAAATTAGGTTATCCGACCCAATGTTTGACTCTACATTTGTCCTCTTCCCTAACAAAAATCCTGTGTATGCCCATGTCAGACATAGCCCATATTGTGCCATATGATCCACAGATTATATGAAGTATTTTTCTTCCTGGGATTTGAAATAAAGCTCTTGTGATTTAAACACAAGAAAATATGGTATGCTAAAAATACTATTCAAAATGCCATGTTTTATAGAGCAATTTGCAATACAAAATTGGATGGTTTTTTTTACAAACATCTCATCATATAGAGAAAAAAAAGGAGACCCCTGACTATATGAAAGTATGACAATTAACGGGAAAAAACAAATTTCATTCATCTAATTATTTTACATTATGAGTTTACTTATAAAAGTGATTTTGAAATAGTGTTAGGTAAATCAAGACAATACATACATGACTGTGTGTGGATATTTAAAAAAGAATTCACAACTAAAAAGTTAATGATTTTTCAGAACTCATCAAAAGTACATGATTTCCTTCAGCACACTGACAGGTCAAAAGTATGATAGAAACAATCAAAAATTAGATTTTGAAATAACTTTGAGAACTATTCATAGCTTTTAAATAATGATAAAAAAAATGAAGATTGATTAGTATATAAATATTTAAAATTTCTTATGGTTCAGAAATTAACCAAACATAAAACTTTTAAATGAATGTTCGAGAGAATATCATCTTAACAAACAAAAATCAAGACAGTGTAAAAAATATTTAGCATAAATATTCCAGAGTACCTCATCTGATGCAGTTTTGCAGATTTCTTCTGAAGAATTAAGTTGCTGTTGGAGTGAAATACATTTCTTTTGAAGATCTTCAATATCACTTTGTAATTGTATTTTTTCTTTTTCAAGAGACCCAACTTCCTTCTTCAAGTCCTCATTTTCTTGAGAAAGTTTTGTATTGACTTCAGCTAATTTAACAGCATCTAAAATCTATAGGCATGAAAAAATTCCATTGTTACATAAAAAGCAGTATACCAGTAACTCAATTTATATAACGATATACAAAGGTAAAGAGCAACACAATGCATAAACCAAGACTTAATTTATTGCAATAAAATTTTTTTTAACTTTCAATTATGTCCTGCAATTCTGTATATCTGCTTCAGGCATTGTATTAGGTGGCCATGTGAATGATAATCTTTAACAATCATAATAATACATTATGTTATTACAAAGTCAGCATTTACACACAGGTGCTTGATATATTAATGGGAGAAGGGGCATAATTTGAATGTTGGTAGTTTGGTGGCACTATTGTCAATTTTTGCATTCAGTGGCTAAATACAATGGGACACGTATCTTAAAGTGAATTTCACTATGCAGGAATCTGTTTAGGAAAAAATTGGGTCCTTTAAAGGACTCTTCACAAAATTTTTCATTTCAAAACAGGAACCTTCACAAAATTATTTTCCCTAAAACAGGACCCTTTACAAAATTCTTTGTCTTAAAAATAGTTTTTCACAAAATTTTTCCATCTTTAAACCAAACATTTCACAAATTAATCATTTAAAAGTAAAATCTGACATGTCACTTTTACATATTATAAAGAAAATACATGTATTTTACATCCATATATCTCCGTAAAAATGTATAAACAAGAACCTGAATATAACGATCATTTCAAATTCACAAAATTAGGATTAGATTTTTCACAAATATAAAAAGTTGTTTCCAATTTCACAAAAACAGGACCCTGGAGAAAAAGTCTGGACAGACCCCTGCTATGAACACCCAGGCTGAAACTGAAATTTATCCATAACATCTCTGGACTAAATAGCCAGTAACCTACTATTAGCAAGATATAAAAAACCACATAAGGATCACACCAGTATCACAAATTTATATATTGATATATACAAAAGTAAAGACCAACACAATGCATAAACAAAGACTTCATTTATTGCAATAAAAAAAATTGTTTAACTTTCAATTATGTCCTGCAATTCTATATATCTATTTCAGGCATGGTATTAGGTGGACATGTGAATGATAATCTTTAACAATAGCAATATGCAAATTATTTTTATAAAACTAAATAAAACACATTAAGAAAAACTGGATCTGAAACTCTGATTCTGAGAATTATTAGAGTTTGTGTACAGAGGTGGAAGAAAGAGTATACCCGCCCACATCCAAAGCATTTGCAGAAATAATATATCATTTATACAAATAATTATGAATTATGATCAAACTTAATTTTTCTATAAAAAAGGATCAGCATTGTCAAAAATAATTTATAGCTAATTCCTATCATTAGTTTTTGAAATATAGAGATACAATTATTTCACGATCTAAAGGGGTTGCCTCCTCTCATCATTTGCATTCACAGATAAGAAAATCACAGAAAATAACTGGAAAAGTTGTATAAAGTTTTCTTGTATATTAAATTAATTAATTTATTATTATTATTATTATTTTTTAAAATACAACTTTCCTAGTTACTAATTGGATGACCCAGGTATTTTTCCAGACAAGATTTTAATTTTATGTTTTTAAATGTATGGATAAACCCCTAACACATTTTCTTTTCTAACTGTATGGAGATTTACGAAGCAATTCACAAACTCATCACTATCATATATTCCAGCTTACAACACACACTTTTGAAAAAAAAAAAGATCAAAATTTACTGGTGCAAGTTATCTTCCAGGTAAAAATAAAACATAAAAAATTAAGCATAAGTTGTAATTTCTATATTTATGAACAAGAAAATGAGATGTGATTAGTTGAATTAACCAGAGAATGATTCCAAATGCTTTATGGAGATTCAGATAGATGGAAAGGCTTGGCAATATCTTATATCCTCACTTCACATTAGCTCATTTTTGCAGTTATTACACTTTTAAATGTTCTTTATTGTAGTTTCATGCTGGATATTTCAGGTTTATTTTCAAAGAAGAAAGTATTATCTATCCCAAGTTAAACTTGCCACTTATTTCTTTGAACTAGTTTAAAACTTACCTTTTAGTTAATACATTTTCTTTGCTGCTGTTGTTATATTTCAAATCTATTTTTGTTTAGCAGAAATTATTTCCTTTATTTAAATGAAGTACTGCTAGTTTTCCTAAAATTTTAACTGAAATAAATAACTTAAATTTACTGCAATATGGGCACATCGACATCTAGCTAGTTTGCATAGGCTTTATTTATGGCAGAGAATCATTTCCTCGCTCATAGGCATTGGTTGTTCAGATTGGGTTGGCACATGATTGGCTGATCTGGAACACATCTTCTCTTGTGAGTGGAATGCTCCTGCTTCCATTTTTTTTATGTATTTAAGATGTGTGATGTTATAAGTTAGTTGCCTTATTTAATCTTTCTTTCCTTGTTTCTCTGTTATCAACTTATTATGATTTAGTTTCATTTATCTTCAGTTAATTATTTTAGTATGGGGATGTTTTTCAGTTGTTTTAAATGGCCTCATGTTTCTGAAGATGACAGTATAATTATTATTTAAGTTGCTGTTTAATTATTATTCAGTTAGTGAATTTTAATTTTAGTTAAATGTTTTTTTTTTCGAGATGGACTCTTATTTTAAAAATTAAGTTAAAACGTTTTAGTTTATCTTACTTTGAACTCTGAATAATCTTGTAATAAATGCCGTTCTCCATAAGATTAAACATCCTGACTACAAATCAGAAATATATTTTTAATTAATGAGTTTTTAATAGTCTGAATTGTGTGTGTGTGTGTATCTCTGAATGTGCTGTGGATACTAAATATCATGAAACTGTTTTTAACTATTTATAATGAAGTTTTATCTGCATAAATTCTGCTTGCATCTTAAAGTTTAATAAAGATGGATGTCACCCATTAAATGACATTTTACTAACTCACAAACTCAATACTGGGTTTTCACTGTGCATTCAATCTTCAACTTCTATATAATTAGTATGAGCTCTTTTGTAAATATGCTATCAGGGGGTTACATAATAAAGCAAATATATCTAAAAATAGAAAAAAATATAGCCTCAAATGGTAAGTAGGGGTTATGTGTTGGAATATATGGTACTTCTCCGGGGTTATTCGATTCAAAGAACTCAAATAGTAAAATGTGCACGTTATCACTTGAAAAATGAAAGTTGATACTATTTTTAATATGTTAATAGCCTTCAAATTACAATCCATGCATAACATTTAATAGTAACTGTTATCAATCAATTGGTACCAATATCATTTTTATATGATGATTTGCAGCAGAATTAGTGTTGGAGGTATACTTTTCTTTTTCATGACTGTACATACATCATATGCCTGCAATTATGAAAATTTATTGATTTATGAACAAAGAAAAAGGCAAGGTGCATCCAAATTCTACAGCTTGAACTTAATTTTTTTAAATCCAGCCCTGTTTATAGCATAATAGATAGTCATCATTGTTCTCCAATTTCAAGACTAATAAACAATGGCTAGTGCATAAATATGATAACTATTTTTTAGGGCAAGATGTACACTAAAAGTTTGTAAAATTGATTTAATAATGTATTAATTTGTATACGTACCACAGAACAATTATTATTGGCAGATGAACCAGTACCAAGGGAGGTGGAATCAGGCTGCTGTTTCCAACACTTAAATTCATCCTAAATTAAGATTAAGAAAGGAAATTTAAAAGTGATATTTATTTAACATATTTTTTACCCATAAAAAAATTGACAAATTGGAGGAGAGTTTTAAAATCGTACCTGAGTTATATACGTATGCAAATTTGGAGTACTCATATTTCTATGAGGGAAGTTCTCATTATCAGTTGCAGCAAAAAGTTTCCTGAAAATTTGATTTTTCATTGAATTTATATAAATCAATACAGCATAACACAAGTTAAGCAAGAATGTTAATAATAGGTAAGATTTAGTAAAAAAACTACTTTAAGTAAATACTAGAAATTTTTATTTAAGAAGTACTAATCTCAAAATAAAAATTCTTAATATACAGGCATAAAAGTACAAGCTGGAAAAAAAGAAGAAAAAAAAAAAGCTGAACTTCATGTAAATACAAAATTATCACAACATTAACTAACATCTGAGCAAAAGTTGGCATAATGTACATCAGTTTTTAGGCTATGATTTCTCAATGGATTTGCATCAATCTCTAACATAGCCAGAAAGGGATAAAAAAAAAAAGATTTCTCAAAAACACAGAAAACTTAATATACCTGAATACAAAGATTGCAAATCCAGATTGATTGATATTAAAATTGTTATACTGACAATCAAGTAGGTATGATATACCTACATACAGTGGTGGAAAAAGTATAAGGACAAATTATATTTGCATAAAAATTTATTAAATTTTCATTTGAAATTAATAAAAGTTTGACACAAAATTAAGCTTAGAAAAGCAATTAACTTTAATATTCAACAATGGCAACTTGATGGTTATAGAACGTCACTTGAAATGCAATACATTAAACAAAAGTTGGAAAAAAGTATAGAGGCAAGTTTTTTATGACCCCTAAAACATATTAATAATCAAGAAATTCATCTTTCTTTTACAAAGTAAATGAGTCTTGATGTCATGTTCACAGAGTTCTTAAGTGTGGATTTGGGAACTTTATTCTAAGCCTGATAAATGAAGAAATAAGGTTAGCTTTCTTTTGGAATTGTGTACCGCTTGTGCTAAGTATTGTATATTTTTCAAGGTAGAATACCCACAAATGTTCCATGGGATTGAGATCTGTACTTTTGGCAAATCGATCGAACAATTTAACAAAATCTGCTTCTAAACCATGATTTAGCAGTCTTTGAAACCTATATGGATGCATTGTCCTGTTGAAACAAATATTCTCCAGACGTTATAAGTGGTGCTTCTTGTGGAGTTTTTCAGCCAACATGTCAATATAAGTCTTTTTAGTCATCCTAACTTGAATGAATGTGTTCTTTTGGCTGCAAAAACACTCATACAATGACAAAGCAACCACCAAATTATTGTTTGGAGAAAATGTGCTTGTTCTTGTGAAGGCCATACCAAAAATATCTAAAATCATTATGTCCACCTAAGTGTAACTTCTTTTCATTAGAAAATACAATGTTTTCCCATTCTGAACCTATAGTAAAGTATTTTTTAGCCCTTTGATTATGTGCCAGGACAGGCGACTATTTTTATAATTCAATCATACCACAATTTACAAAAAGTTTTCTTTGTGGTAGATTACTCTTGGAAATATTCTAAGTGTATGGCAGAGATTATTATTCCAAAAATGGTACTAATAGAATAAAAAAATAGTCTACTGGAACATATATATCCCGAACCATATTCTACTCTCAGTTTCTTATGCTGCTTTGAAAGCAAATGACGAAACATTATTTTTTTACACCAAACATTTAGATTTTTTTCTGAAACACTGCAAACAGTAAATTTTGATCTATGCAAATTTCATAAGTTGTTAAATTTTTCACACATGCTAGATTGTTTATTATCAGTCTTTTTTGTTGAGTACTATATGATTAAGGTCTACATTAACGTTTCTACCTACCAAAATTTTTGAGACTTAAAAAAAAACTAAAATTACTGTTTTTGATCTATTTATCTTTTTTGCAATATCACAAACATTTAGTACACAACTTCTAAATGCTAGTATCTTGTCTTTTTCAATATTAGAAAGAAGTGTGCCTCATGCAGTCCCGCAACAAGGGTGGTGTGGGCAGTGCCCCAGCACCAGGTACAAAGCACTTTACAGCACAGACAGGCACTTTAGAGGTGCCTTCAGTTACCAATATTAATGCTCCAATGATCAATAGAAATTTTTTTAAAAAATCACTTCTGATTTTCATGACATATGCAAATAGCTAGTTTCCCAACTATACTTATATTCTTTTTACACTTATAAAAACTTCTACTAGCTAGGTTTAAGGTGTTGCTAAAACATTTTATTTTAGTACTGTTTTTGTAAGCCAAAGAAAATGCATTATATTGTTATGGTCTTTGTGCAGCACTACTATGTAAATGGAGCAGTAATTTTTGCTTAATGCTTTCAGGGGCAAAGTATTTTTGTTGTTAATATGCCAAAATTATTGAATGACACTAGGATTTATGAACAAATTTCTTTGAAAATTAATAAAAGCTTTTCTCCATGTTCCTTATAAAAGCAAAATTTTATTACAAAATTCAGATTCCGTAGTGGCATTTGGGGATTAGAAATACGTTGTATATATAATATATCACCACTCTTCAAGGGATAAATGAATGATAGTGAGCACTGAAGCAACAAATTACAGTGACATTCGAATTTTGAGACATTACCAGCTGGGTATTTTATTTTATTTTACACTTTTTGAATCTTATGTAAAAAAACTTATGTCTTATTAATTTTTAAATTTTATTAAATAATCTCTCTTCCTAAATAAAAATATAAATCTAAAGATGCAGTAAAGTTAAAAATAAGGTTTAATGGGTAAAAAGATTTCAGTAAAGATGGCTAAATTTTCTTCAGGAATACAGTGTGTTGTCAAAACGCAAATTTTCTAAACATTGAAATCATTGCATGATCATTTTCTTCGCCTGTAGTCGGATGTTGATTCAGAGGAAAGTCTGGTTTTAAAAAAGGGTGCTAAGCACAGTGCTGATAAACAGAATAGCTAATTATTGGATTTTGTATAAAATAGCATAATGTCGGCACAACTTTTTGTCAACTTGTTTTATAGAGTTTGATCAGTATGCTACATTACTTTGTTTTCAGTTCACAGAGATATAGTTTTATTAGATATAAATTAACAAAAAAATTCTATCTACTATTGAAAATTGCAGAAAACATCGATGTCACAAGTACTATATCCTTTAAAATTCTTGGATTTTATTTAAGTTTTAAATTGAAATTAGTCTACTTTCATTTCTTTCTTTTTTTAGTCAAAGAAAGAAAAAAAATTCAATTGACAAGTGTTTAATTTAATTCTTAAAAAAATGTTATTGAGAATAATGGTAAACAAAATAACTGTCATTTCATAGTTGCCAAACCTTCCAATGTTTTTCCAATCAAATAAACATGTTTTAAACCAGAAAATTTATTTAATGAAATATGTATTGCTTCTTGACCATTTCTATTTCAGTGAAACTATTTCAAAATTAATAGGAAATGACAATGTGTATATTCATGGTTAACAACTGAAATTAATAAAGGCTTGTCCCTGACTATTTTATCAGGTGAAGAATGCTACAATATTTCGGAAATTATTGTACATAAGTTATTCTAACATCCGTTAAGTAGAAGAAAAGCTTGTGACAGAAGTTCAAATATAATTTTGAAAAAATATATATTATTTTCATAATAACATTTAATTTACTACATATAAAGGAATGTTCAGAGAAAAAAAAATGTTAATAAATGGAAATGTATTTGTTACATTCACAAAATAATTAAAGCTGCAAATAGAAAAAATTAGGTGTAACATGCAACGGATCATTAAAATAATAATTATATTTTCAGAAATCATCACAATCTCCATTTAAATATATATTTTTAATATGTTCTGTTATGTAAAACCTAAAAAACAGTTAAAATATATATATTCAGCCAAAAATTAACTACTATGTAGAGTAAGAGTAACTTTTTTTTGAATGACAAATATAAAAATAATTATTAGAATTAACTTTTGTAATTTTCCCATTTGTAAATTAAATTTATATCTTTAATTAACATAAAAAGGTCATTCAAATATAAAATAATCATGCATGGCATTTATATTTCAAATCACTTCTTTACTCTGAAAGATTCCTTATTGAAATTCTTTATGACATCGATTTGATAAATTATTTTCATTTGCAATGGTATAATGAGAATCAACGTTTACAATATTTGAAATGGTCACAAAAGCTTTCCTTGAAGTTTGCAATGACGGAAACACAAGAGAGCTCTAATGCATGTCACTTGTAGTCATAACATATGATAGATACTGGTTTCATGGAACTGGTTACCGTATGTACAGGAAATTCAAGTTAAATTAACAATATCCATTTGGACTTAAATCTTGACAGAAGACTTTAGGCTCACAATGGACTGCACCTGTTTACAAAAAAATTGTGGGGTGAGACTTGTACAAAAAGATCTAATTTTACAAATAACAACTTATCAGTTTTGCCCCTTGTAATGGTGATGAGGTAGAGAAAAATATCTACAAAGTGGATATTGTGTTCTGTCCAGTTACAAAAAGCAGTGAAAAAAAAAGTTAAGCTTTATAAATGAAAATTTTGTTTTCATTTCTAAAAGTTAACAAGGGAGATAAAAGTGGGGAAGAGGGGAGGATGGTCCTTTTGAATACAGCATTCCGAATAAAAATATAAAAAAAAACTTGAAAGAAAATTTGGAAATTTAACTTCATATTGATCAAGGAAGCAGCATTGGGTCAATCATACTAGGGCGAGCAAAAGCTTTTCCAGGTCGGGCACTGCCCATCCTGACCCCCCCCCTCTAGCTACAGGCTTGCTATAGCGCCTAACCTCTGTTTATTTTCTTTTATGATTACAACACTGATGGGAAGGATCCTTAAGTAAAGTATGAAAATTCATTTTGTTTCTGAATTCAGAGAAGCTTGGTCATATTCCCTTTCCCTATTTTTGTTATTCATTTTTTAATTATACTTTTAATAGCACTTTTCTAGTAAAGTTTAAACAAAAATTACTTAAGTCAGGACATTTACATACTGCAGACAGTGTAATAACTTTATGTTTAGAAAAAAAAATCTAAACTTTTTTCAAACTTATTCAATTTTAATATGGTCAAGACAATTTATGCAACTTTCAAACAGGAATTAAACTAAAAACCAATATACCAAGCAAATTTTGGCCATGAAATGTCTAGTTCTGTGTGTCCAGCACATAGGTCAAAGTTCAAGTCATTAAGTTCATACAATGAGGTGACTAATGTAGACCATAACTTTTCCTGAAGAGGAAGAGACCGTTCGGTGTAAAAGTCTCTGGAATATGAAAATACTAATATTATTTAAATGTTATAATTAAAATGACAAATTAACAATAACAAAAATTGCATTTTCCATAAAATACAGGGTGTCCCAAAAAGATTGAAATTCACTTTAATTTTTTATATGCTTGAGACATGTAAGCAACATAAATTGCAGAAGTGTTCAAAATAAGGCGGGAATTGAGATTATTCTGATGAAATAGTCATGTTATTAATTTTCAAAAAGTTACACTTTTTAAATTTTTATACAGTCTTTTGGTCCTATAAATTATATTTAGAAAAAAATTCTTCATACAAACACAGCAACACCCACAAATGCAGCCAGTAAAATTTAATTTTTCTTTGAATTTTTGTAATACAAGAATGGAATTTTACTGCTTTATTTATCAGAGCATGGAATTTTTTTTTGTAAATATAACTTATAGGACCCAGGGACTGTATAATTTTTTTCTTTAAATAACTTTTTGAAATTTAATGGCAGAACTATCTCATCAACATAAACCTAACTTATTTTGAAATTTTTGCAATCTACAATGCATATGTATCTTCCACAGGTAAAAAATTAAAGCTTACTTCAACCATTTTAGGAAATACTGTATAACACATATCCAATATTAAATAATTTATTGAACCATTTGATAATTTAACAAAAAAAAAAAAAAAAAGCTAAAAATATTTCTTAATACTTCAAACAATTAACGTGTTTTATATATTTATAAGGTCAAACCTCATTAGTAAGTCACTCTCAGGGTTGCTTAAAAATAACTTACTAAGCAGAGTGACTTCTTATGTAGAGTTTATATTAAATGTAAAATAACATTTCAAATGCTTATATAATAAGCTAAATTACATTATAAATTATATAAATTTGTAGAATAAGAATTATAATTCATAAAATGGATGAGAAATTAAGGAAAGTATAGTAAGTATCTTATGTAGTACTCAATTGTATAACTCAATACATACCCATTTGTTACTGACTTACAAAAAAACATATATTTTTGTTTGATGTCAGGTTTCTGAAATCAAAAATTTTTTCTCTAAAGAATATAGCATATTATATTTGCTATATGTAGTGTCAGTTAAAAATGAAATATAGCACATTAGTTCATCAACGAAGGCTTTGTTCTTTGCAACAATCAGTTTGGGAGGTTCCTCTTCTTCATGATTGCTGTCAGATTCTACTGTTGGCTCATGTCTTTGCTTCCAAAACATCAGCTACAATTTCAGTTATTGTTGCATTCCAAGAATTTGTTGATTTGTCAGATAATCTTTATAAGGAACAGGCTATCATCCAGAATGTTTTTAAACTTACAGTCATGCACAACAAAAACAAAGTGTTTTTGGAGGTATTCTTGACAAAGAAATTCAACTGAGTTTGCCTATCCCACTCTTAAAAACGATTCCTTAAGCGGAGTGGATGAAAAAATGGTGATTGAAGAAGCAGAATACAATATGTGGAAAATGAGAATGGTTGGGACTTCAATTACAACTAAGAAATAAGGGGGACATGCAATATTTTCTTATTATTTTGATGAATAAGTTGATTAAAAAAGAAAAACTTATATAAAAATGAAATAGCTTTAATGGTGTTTTAGTTGTAAAGTCACTAAATAGTGCTTCAGCCGAACAAAAATATAACCTTCAATATATTCAATAATCGTATGATTATGATTACCACTAAAAGTTTTGAAAAACTAAAACAATATATATATTTTTTTTCTAGCATCAGCATACACTTACATACTCATCAGAACACATATTTTCTTCGAAAACAGAACTAGATTTTTTTCATAAAAATAAAAAAAATGTTTAAAATGTTAAGTAGCAGGTTTATCCACATTATTCACACATGTGAAGTGAATAAATCTGTTCAATCTAGGACTCACAAGTAAAAAAAATGGAGTATAAATTATATTTAATTTCAACATGTGCTTCATATGAGATGTGAATAAAAACAAATACCTAATGAAGGATACTTATAATAAACTATAATAATAATTAAAAAAAATTGCAAATACATTGAGAATTTACAGTTTAAAAAAATATTTTATGTCTATCTAAAAACTGCAGTCACATTTAAATTCTTGTGCATCATAATACACAATAATGGGGCTCATGATGTACTCAATTGAATCAAACTTTAAAGAGGCTCAATCATAACAATAGACAGCAGAAGTTGAATTTGTGGATTTTTTTTTTATATTTTCAGTTTTCATATTTATAAAAAAATTACATATTTATGAAAAATTAAATGTTTTATGTGAAGAAAATATTTATTATTTGAAAGAAAATTATATAAATGTTGAATTAAAAGAAAAAAAAATTGGAATTCAGATACCTTTAAAATAGAAAAAAATATCTTAAATTTAGTCTCAAAGAGAAATTTCAAAAAGTGTCAACAACTTTTTCATCACTTTGAACAAACAGTAACTTATAAATTCTACAATTTCAAAATTATATTTACACATAAAATTGCATCTAACACTCATCATATAACATACATCAAATAAAACATCATTATTTTCAAATTTTTTTCTGTTAAAACAATTAGACTATAGTAACAAAAAAGTACAGCATTTTCAGAAAATTGATTTTACCTTGAAATCTTCTGATTCATAAAACAACTTTGCAATGTATCTGCAAGGCATTTTTGGGTCAAACAATATCTGATTAAAGCTCTACCATATCCAATAGGAGTTTTTAACTGAAATCACAAAAGTCTTAATTTTAGAAAGGCACAGTCTGCATACACATATACAGTAGACTCTGCAATATGCACTCTGTTTATGATATAAACAGTATTTCTTTGAACTTATCTAACACCAACTGAATCAACTATCATCTGTTTACGATATAAGCAGTATACAGTATTTTCCCTTTAACACCCCCACCCCAAACAAAAACAATTACTAGATTTAAATGAAAAAGTATTACTTTTTAAACATAAAAACATAATTTTGAAATTAACTAATGTATTCTTAATTAGACAAAAATACTGTTTTTAAATATGCTTTTTAAATTGAATTACCTGTAGGAAAAGTTTGGACATAATTAAAGTACACAAAGCTTAAAAAAAAAGAGAGATAACACCTTAACATATTGATCACCAAAAAAGAACTGATTGATATAGTGAAAACAGGAAATAACCATTTGATTAGCAATTGCATCTTCTTTCAGTTTATGTTTAAAAAGTTGTAGGGGGCCATTTTCATATACAAATTATATCAAACTCTGAAATCTTCAATACAAACTTCTAATTTTGAAATTATATTTGGATTTTTTGATAAATTTTACCTTAGGATACCAAATGAGAAGTTATTCGGTGGAGTAGTTTAGGAGTTATGGTGATTTAAAATGTTGAATTCCTAATGTTAAATTTAGTTTTATTAGTTGCAAAACAAGCAGCAATGTAGGTAGTTTTTAAAACATAACTCAAAAACCACTTTGTGGATTGAAATGAAATTTTGGATTAATTTTTTTAAAGCCTCTAGTCTAGATATCGATTTCTCTTAAAATTTGTATAGGTTATATTTCATATTTTTTTCAAAAATTAAATACAAAATACATGTATTTTGAAATTAATATTCGAAAAAAATATGATTTGTAATCTATGAATTTTTTTAACAGAAATCGATTTCTAGAAGTTTCAAATTATAGCTCATCAAGTAGTTTTTGAGAGATGCTTAAAAGCTATATACATTGCTGCTTGTTTTGCAACTAATAAAATAAAATTTAACATTAGAAATTGAAAATTTTAAATCACCATGACTCCTAAACTACTCCACTGAAGACTTTCTGTCTGGTATCCTAAGGTAAAAATAAATGAAAAATCCAAATACGATATCAAAATTAGGTGTTTGTATTGGAAATTTCAGAGTTTCACACCATTTCTATATGACCCCCCTTCCCACCCCCACCCCCTAAGCTCATTATTTTAACATAAATTGAAAGAATACATAATTTCTAGTAATATGAAATTTCCAGTAAAAAAAAAATCCATTTTTTTTTCTGGAACAATTGGGTATGGGGGTATTCTCCCCCTCTCTCTCTCTTTTTTTAAAACCATCCTGAGCACTGTGCCTATTTGTCAAATTCAAATAATCATGCTTTGAACCAGAAATATTTTTTAATAAATGAAATCAAATGTGTACCATATGGAGACAATACATTTATTAAATAAATATTTTGGTTAGAAACATGCTTATTTGAATTGGTCAAATTGGCACAATGATTCAGATTGTTACAGCTATGGAAATATTAGGAGCAGTGGCAGCCTGTGTATAAGCACTGCAGAACTGCACACCCCCAATTTTTATTCAATAATATCAGCACAAACATACACAGCTTCAATATATCTATTTCCTTAAAACATTTTCAATATTCAATTTGATGTCTGGAAGGTTCCATACCAAGATGTAAGGGGAAAAGGAAGTAATTTCTTTTCATAAATTAACACCAATAATAGCAAGAAGGTAATTCTACTGTGATGTTGAACCTTATAAAAAGAAAACAGGGGGGGGGGGAGGTAATTACAAATTAGTATGAAATCTTACAAAATACAAAATGAGACGCTGAGAAGGTACTTGGAAAATATTAATTTTCCTTAATAACATGCGTCACATTTTAAATAAAAAAAGGGGGGACTAATGGCATTCGTCTTTACAGAGAAAAGGCTAGTGTTAATAAGAAAATTAAAGCACAAGCCCAAATTAAGAAAAAAACTAATAAAAGCCCGCTTTAAATTAATTAACCCAAGAACATCAAAATAGGAATCAAAAGATATAAAATTAATATACTGGGTGCGCCATAAATTCGTTAGAACTTTAAAAATTCATTAAAAAGGAACAAATGGTGCTAAAAAATTGCGGTTTTAAGGAATGGTATTAGAGGGAGATTGAATATTTTTAAATAACAAAAAAAGTTGTGGTTCAAAAAATTACTGATTGATAGCACTGGCATGCATAATATGAAGCAGATTTATGCAAATCAGGCTGCCAATAAAACACCTCAATGCACAAGATTCTTGATTCGATGCTAGCAGTATGCTATTGTTACCAGATCAAGCATTGTTGGTTAAGCTCTTTTACAAGAATGGGGAATCAGCAACTGGCGCATTGTGAAAATTCCGCATGGCAAAAAGATTCAAGACGAGAAAGGGGCCCATTTCATGTGCTGGAATACTGAAGCTTGTCAGACTCTTTGAAGAAACAGATCATTTGGATGATCATCCACAGAGTGGAAGGCTCTACTTGACATCTGCTTCATATTATGAACGCCGTCCCATCTATTGGTAATTTTTTGAACCACAACTTTTGAATACCTTTTTAATGTTTTTCTAAAGTTTTAACAAATTTATGGCGCACTGATATCTCTATATCACAAATAAATAAATTACAGTAAACAAGAATGTGATATAAATGAGACATCAGCCCTTTCTTCCTACTTCAATTGATTTTTTTTCTTTTTTTAGCTCCACTAGGCCTCTTCAAAGATAACATACCAAAATAGAGAATTTTCTTTATTACTTTGACATAAATGGGTAATTTAATTCTAACGCAATAAATTGATGTTGTGATTATTTTCTATCTTCATCTCCTTAAATTATTAGACAGCAGTATTTTAATACTGATAAAATCATTAAAACTAGACAATGTGACTGCAAAGCGATCTGCTGCATATTTTTTCAAACTGCAACTTAATTTGACTTACTAAAGATGATTAAATCAAGGGAACCAAAGTGGCTTATCAGCAGTGCTGAAATGATTCATTGAACTGAGCAACCATGGAAATTTTCAGTGTTAATTTTGCTCGCGTTTTGAAAGACAGAAAATGTAGGTTAAAGATCGGTACTTTTTAATGAGTCACAGAAGGTTGATTGCTTTTTCAATGATGAGCAGCCAAAGTGTGGTTTTATTGATTCTCTTTTTGTGTGTATTTAGAAAAAAAAAAAAAGAGAATTTTATTTATAATGTTTTTGTGTGTGTGTTTTTAACACGATTTGGCAAATTGGATAGTTTAAGTCACAGGTAAGATTTATTTGTGTTAAAATTTCGGTTTTAATGGTATTGAAGGAAAAAAGTTTAGCCCATATTAACAAAATTAAGTAGTAATATTTTTTCTTTCTTTTATTAAACAATTAATAGTATAGTTTTGTTATTTCTGGAAGTCAAGAGTGAAAAAGGAAAATTTCCTAGTGTGAGTAAGAATTATTTTAACTTGAAGTATTTGAAAGTAACTAATATTTTTTAATTGAAGCTTAAATTTTTAAATATTTTAATAAGTTTTTGTATTAAAAGTAATTAAGCCACACTACAGATTTCTTTTACGTTATTTTTTTACTAAAAGGTGTTTTGAAAAATCGATTTTGTTAAAATAAACAATATTTTATTTGTTTATTTGCTTAACGAATTAATATTAAAGTTATTCCTGGAAATATCAAAAGTTAAAAAAGAAAAAAAAATACTGTTATCAATGTGTAGTTTTTAAAAGTTCAAAAGTAGATTTTTCGAAAATATCACAGTTGGGTTAAAGGGATTTTAGAAGTCTTAAGCAAATTTAAATTTATTATTTTAAAATTTTATTAGCTTTATTTTTCTTGTAAAGTGCAAGTTATTAAAGTTAGAAGAAATTTGGTAATGACAAGCTATGCCTAGTAAAATTGTGATAAGTTTTGATAACAGTAATTTTCTTTTCTTTTTCATGAGGTGAAGCATACGTGCGATCACCAAAAAATAAATGCAGTTGAATTTAATGTTTATGGTATTATAAATAAATGGGTTGAACTAGTTACTTTTATGAATGCTTTCCAGTAAAAACATTTAAACAGACAACATTTTTGTTTCTTTTTATAACTTTTTCCATATAAGACAAGAGTGAAACAGGAAAGAGTCAAATTGGGAGGATCATTTATTTTAATTGGTCGATTAGCTTTTGACTGATGTCTGGGGTCTTATGCCGACACCAAGGCTTGGCCGGGCCTGGGAGCCGCACCCCACAGACTGCTGCAAGAAATGCAAACTCATCACTTTTAAAACTTAAAGAGATGTCGAAATTGACAGATGAAAGTAATATTTGTGAGGCTGAGAAACAAAGATCACAGGGTCAGATTAGATTTATAAGTTAGAAAAAATGTTTTGAGATTTTAAATTTTAATTTTGCATTTTACAAAAGGGTTCATTTATATCCTTTCATATATATATATTTATATATAATATAATATATAATATATAATGTATATAATATTAATGTATATGGTTAATTTATATTATTAAAAAAAAAATGGGGGCATTTTGATATTACACATTTTATAATGGACTGCGATGTGATTTTTTTTTATGTGTATATTAATTTAGTTAAATTTACATATTCATTATCTAATTTATTTAAATAAATTTATATTCATTAATATTAAGAATGTTTTTTTTTCTAATGATTTGGATTAATACCTACGGTGGACAATATCATATTAACTTCTAATATACTGTTTACTTTTCTACAGTGTTAATATAATAAGTTTTAATTTTTATTAAACGTTCTACCCTTACAACTTATATTAAGTGTTTATAATTTTTTAAACTTTGTATGAAGAAACATTGTATGTGACTAATTCATTTCAATATTTAATTAATATTAATTTAAATTCTTTGTATCTTAATTCAAATATTTAGTATTTTATTTTAATTTAATTTATGTGTTGTTGCATTTTTGCACAATTATTTAATCGTTTTTGTCATTTAATGGTACATATTTTTATGTTGCTTTAATTATTAATTTTTCCATCTTACTACTTATTTTAACATAGAATTATTCATTAATACACCCATTACTTTATTGTAATTCAATATTCTATTTATTAGTTAATTTCATTTATTTATTATTTAACTAATTGCTATCATTTAAGATAGTAATTTGGTTTAATTATTAAACATTAATTTTCATCCAATACTTTCTATCCAATACTTTCTAATATGTTTTTTCTCTGTATAATTTCAGTTTGGCTTCTTTCCTTTTTAATATTGTATTTTATTTTTTATTTTATCACACGTTTGCTTCATTGTTTATGAGATGTAGTCCCAAAATCATATTCTTTAGCAATGTATGGCTAATATGATGATGAAACATCTCATTTCATTTTATTTGTGGTATTTAGGCATTTGGGACTTGATAATTTTGTCTAAATTCCACAAATTTTATTTCATTTCATTCATTTAATTCCATTTATTCAATTTTTAATTTAATTTCTTATTCTTTTAATATGTTTTTTTTCCATATTCAGTGTGCTGGGGAATCTTTCATTGTCATCTAATTATTACATACTTAATTATTATTTCATTGTATCAGTTGGTGTTATGATAATGTTTCATTTATGGTTTTATATATATATATATATATATATATATAATTGAGTTTAACACATACATTTTTGTGAGATCATGCCTTTATAATTTAATTAATGAATTAGAAAAAATATCACTTTAATTATATTAATATTCTTTATAATAAAGATAATAGACAAATTCCAAACACATAATTTTAAAAAAAAAACCTTCAAATTTACCAAACCTTTGTTATTTACAATGTTAATAAATTATTTCAAATGGGTATTCAACATATTAAATTCAAAATAACACCTTAACAGTTTTTTTTTAAATAATTCTAGATTTAAAAAAAAAAAACAAGAACGAAAAATCATGCGTCAAGCATAGATTATGTAACACTTTCCAACGCTTCCAAAATAATTTTACAAATCATACCGTTTAATAAGCTAAAAGATAACATCTAAGTAAACAATTTGGAAAACGTATAACATATTTAAAAACATAATTTCAGGAATTTCCAACATATACAATATTCGGAAAAATATCCGAATACTTTTATTCAGCCCTGTATAGGATCTATAGATTTGTATATATACTACATAGAATGCTAAATTTTAGTTCAGTTAGGAAACGCGTAGCACAGTTTAAAATTCTCCGGCTGGAGTTTCTGTCAATAAACAGAAATGTGTTTGCGAACTTTTGTACTTCCCTGTATAGGATCTACAGAATTTATACACACCACGTAATAGATAAAAAGAGAGTTAAAATTAAAATCACGTTCAGTAACTTAAAACGCACTTCCAGGAATTATTGTTAACAGACAGTAGAAAATTTTTTTGTGTGTCCCTGTAAATGAACGATGACTGCTATACACACACTATTCTGTAGTAAGCCTCTTGTAATGCACCTTAGTGATATATATAAATTTCAATGCGTTTAAAATAGTGAAACATTATTCAATTAAACCGCAGACTATTTTTCTCCATAGACGTAATGTAACGGAATTCTTTTGACTGTCCCTGTAAAGTAACTATAAGTGCTATGCATACCCTATTCCATAATAAGCTTCTTCTAATGCACCTTAGTGATGTATATAAATTTCAATGCGTTTAAAATAGTGAAACATTATTTAAATAAACCGCAAATGATTTTTCCCCATAGACCGCAATGTAATGGAGTTCTTTTGAGTGTCCCTGTAAAAAAACTATAAGTGTTACACACTTCTGTTGAAATAGGGAACATCCTATTGATAACAACAATAACATATAAAAATTGCAGAGTAATCTGATCATATTTACGGGAGTCAGAGCACGGCTAGACGGCAGACGGCCAGACAAACCGAAGCCATAAACACTTTTCAACTAGGTTGGAAAGTGTTAAAAAGAAAGAAAAGAAACAACAGATTTAGTACATATCTTGTTTTTTGTTTTTTAAATAAGAACTTAACTGCCTTTTGTAATATAATAAATTATAACACCTTGTAATAGTATATTACTTTTAAATGCTAAAGGTGTAAAATTAACAACTATAATATAAATTAAAATAACTTTTATTAGCTGTTTTACATGTTTCGACTCTTTCAGAGTCATTTTCAAAAACAAAATGAGAATATTCTCATTTTGTTTTTGAAAATGACTCTGAAAGAGTCGAAACATGTAAAACAACTAATAAAAGTTATTTTAATTTATATTATAGTTGTTAATTTTACACCTTTAGCATTTAAAAGTAATATGCCTTTCTAATTGTACAAGAAAAAAGGATTTTTTTTAAACCCATGTGATGTCAGTCCACAATGATAAAAAATATATATAAACATACCACTCAGCCGACAAAGATAAGCATTTTGGCAGAAACCAACTTCCTGGAAGATTATCCTAAGACACACACATTGGGCTGCATCGACCCTTAAATTCTAAGGTACCATGAATAAGTGGGTATTTTGTGTAATTTTTTTTTGTATTTCTATCCGGGACATGCGGATGGCAGTTTAAAATTGCAGAAAAAAATAGAAAACATGAAAACGAATATGAAATCAACAAAAACATGGAAACAACCTTAAAAAATTATATATTTTAAATAGTAAATATTAATATTTTTTAAAACAAAGATATCGTTACAACTGGAAATGTACCCTAAAAAAGTGTTTTTTTTTTTTTTTTTTTTTTTTTTTTAATTTCCATCCAGAAAACAGGGATGTCAGTTTCAAAATGCAGAAAAAATGGGAAAACATGAAAATTAACATGAAATCAGCTTCCAGAAAATATATATTTTTTGAAATAGTAAATATTATTAATTATTTAAACAAAATATACCGTTACAATCAGAAAGGCACCCTGAATAAGTAGGTGTTTTTTAAATTTTATCCAGGAAACAGGGATGTCAGTTTCAAATGCAAAAAAAAAACTTATTATTTTTCCCTTCATCTGCTTGAAAAATCAAGAATTCCATGGAAGCTATCTTAACGCCGGTGAACTGCCAAAAATTAAAGCTTGTTTATTAGGGTTTTTATCTCGACTAATCATAAAAAAATTAAAAATCTGTATTTCAGGTGCATTTGGACTTGACTTCGTCTATCCTTATCCAAATTTACAGACCTCTACATGCAATATATTTCCCTAGACATCACAGACAGACACACAGACAAGCATCTTTCTTTTATTAATACAGATATATATATAAATACTTGAGTAAGATGATATAAATTAGGTGTATACTCACAGCTACAACTGATTTCACAAAATTTATACCATCGTGACTTCTTTTAGAAGAAGCAAAACAAGCACCAATATAATTCCAATATGATTTCTTGGGCCCAAGCAAGCCAGGTTTTTCTGAAACAAATATAATTTACATGTTACACAAATATAAATAGCAATTATTCTACAATCAAGAAGTGGAATGAAATTTGCATATTTGTATATTCTATAACACACACAACTAAAAATTATTTGTGATTTTTTAATAGAAAAAAGCCATTAGTGAGCATGTATATGAATTTAAACACAAATTTTAAATTCATATTCTTTTGAATCAAGAAAATGAAACCTCTAAAAATCAAGTTTTCATTTTTAAAAATATTCTCCAGTCTTTTCACAAAATTTGAAATGTGGATAATTTTTAGTTTCAGTTAAAATTCATTTCCATTAAAAAAAAAATATATATATACAAATAGAATATACTTATAAACATGCTTTGATCCATAATTAAAAGGGAAGAAAATGTTGAAATCTACAACTCCTATAATTTTGTATCATCCAGTCACAAGAAATCTATGGGCTTCTTTATATTTACTAAAACCAAATTAAGTAAAAAAAATAAAAATAAATAAAGATATTTTGAAAATTTCAAAAGATTATCAAATGGGAACAAAGCCAATTAAATTTATCAAATCATGGTATAATACATTATGATTAGTATATATTGTTATTATAATACATATACTTTATAATATAAATAATTTAACACATGCATAAAATAAAATTATAATTAATATAAAGATAGAAGCTAGTTAAAAAAGATCTTTACATTTTCACAATTTTTTAAAAGTGGCTTACTAAACCAAAGGCCAGAAAAATATTACCAGATTTATTTGATTACAAGAGTCTGTGTGAATATTGTTACAAAAATGTGATATTTTTCAATGCAATTGTTTGAACTTCCATATGCATTCAATATGATATTTCTGTCTAAGCAGCACACTTCTTAGAAACAGGGCCTGATTAAGATATTTTTTTGCGTTATAATTTGATTGGTTTGAGGGAGCTGTGGTCTTTTTAACACTTTCCAACCTAGTTGAAAAGTGTTTATGACTTCTGTTGTCTGTCTGTGCTCTAATTCACATGAATATATTCAGATTGCCCTGAAATTTTTGTATGTTATTGGCGTTTACTACAGCATGTTCCCTATTGAAAATGAAGTATGTAGCAGTTATAGTTTTTTTACAGGGACAGTCAAAAGTATTCTGTTACATTACAGTCAATGGGTCGTTTCAAGAGCATTTTTATGATGCTACGCCATTTAAAACATGATGAAATTGATATATAATTATGAAGTGCATTAAAACATGTTTTTTTGTAGAATATACGGTGCAAAGCATTTATTATTCATTTACAGGGTCAAACAAAAGAATTCTGTTACCCATTGTTCTACGGGGAAAAATCATTTGCAGTGCAATTTAATGATGTTTCACTATTTCAAACATAATGAAAATTATATGCATTACTGAGGTGCACTATAAACTGCTTGCTTAAAAGTATGATGTGCATTGTGTTTATCATTCATTTACAGGGAGACAAATTACCGTCTGTGTGTGATAAGTGCGTTTTTAACTTTGGCTTGCGTTTTTAAGTTTAACTAAATTTTTTCATAGCACGTGGTGTATATAAATTCGGTTGATCATATACAGGGCTGCACAAGGGAATTCGTAAGGATTACAGACTATGGGAGCGAATTGCTTAATGGCACTTTTAATTGTGTTATGCATTTTCCTGCTGAACTAATAGAAGTTTGTGTAATATAAATAAATTCATATACAGGGTTACACAAAGAACAAGATACATTGTCGTTTACGGTATGTCTAATTGCTAGAAGTTAGTTTTAAGTTGCTTTATGTGTTTTTTACCTTTTAGCTTAATATGAGGTATATACAAAAAATACATTGTTGTTTACGGTTGGTAATTGCTACGAGTGAGTTTTAAGTTACCTTTTAGCTTAATATGTGTTGTGTACAAAAGTCTTCAGATAATATACAGGGCTGTACAAAAAATTCCGAGGGCATTTCCATTGATTGATGAAAATTTCTAAAGGTGAATATTCTAACTGAACTAAATTTTATCATGTTATGTAGTATATATCCAAATCTATAGATCATATACAGGGCTGCACAAAATAATTTGACTACTTTTTTGACAATGGAAAGTAATTTCGAAAACTGTATTTTTGAATGTGTTATATGTTTTCTAAACTGTTTACTTACATATCTTCTTTCACATTATTTAACGGTGAAGTTTCATTACAATTTTCTGGATGTGTTGGAAAGTGTTTCATAATCTATGATTGACGCATGATTTTTCATTCTTGTTTCTATATGAAATGAATTCAATTCCTACACATTCCTACCAATAGGAAGCACCAATTATGCTCAATTCATTATGCTATTTCATACAATATGTTATTTGACAGCATGAAAAATATAAAATGTTATAAGAGTATAAAGATTATTTGAATAACCCTGTGAATACTCATGTCAATTTATTATTAGAATAGATTCAATATAATTAGGGTAAAGTGCACAAATATGGTACAGTCTCCTAATATGGTATAGTCTCCCCCCCCCCCCCCACTACCTTATATCTCGTAAAGGAGAAGTTGCACTCTTGTGATCTCTTGTGAAAATCTTCAAACAATAGTTTTCCAAGTTTACATAACAGGGTGCAGTGTGTTCGCATCATTCTACTGATTATAGTATTGATCCTTCACCAGCTGTGTTTCCACATGTTGAATGTTTTTAAGGTTACATCTTCAAGAGTATCTTTTTCAAGGAAGGTAAGTGATTTTGAATTGTTGGAACATATCTGTAGTTTCAGTTTATTTATATTAATGTTTGCCAACTGTTGGTTTGGTCTGAAATTCATTTTCTTTTTGTCAGTAGCTAGTATAATCAGTCCATGTGGAGTTCCCAATATGGCACTACCAAGGATTCCCAAATATGGGTATAGTGCTATACTTGGACCTCCTCCTTTTTTTTGTGCATTACCTATTTATTTTATCTTAATCTATTTTCATCCAGATGTCAGACCAACAGCAGACAACCTTAAAAAAAAAAAAGGAAAGCTTGGGACATAATGGAAACAGTGACTGCTGTCAAAGAAGATGGGCTACTTAAAGGCATCTAAAACATATAATGTTCCAAAGAGGACACTTATAAGGTATGTCAAAGACCCTTGGTCAACAGAGGAAGTGATTGGAACAAAATTAGTGAGAAAGACTGTACTTCACCTGATCTTGAAGCTCAGCTAGCCACTTATTTCATCGAAATTGAGAAATGTTTTTATGGGTTGAGGGGCTGCAACATTAGATGCCTTTCATTCCACCTTGCAATGCGAAATGGGTTGAAGAACCCTTTTTCTGGAGAAAAGCAAGCTGTTGGTAAAAAGTGGCTTAGATTATTTATGAAGAGGCATCATGAACTGTCAATGGGGATGCCAGAAGCTTTATCAATGTCAAAGGCCAAAAGTTTTTTCCCCTGTGAAAGCGTCTCTGAATTCTTCGACATTTTCGAAAAAGAAATGGAGAAAATAAATGACCCTTAAAGGTTGTTCAATGTAGATAAGATGGGTATAATGATTGTACAAAACCACAGAAGCAAAGGTATCAGTCTGAAAGGGAAAAAAACTGTTTGTACCATAACTTCTGAAGAAAGAGGTAAGCTCATGACTGTCATTACTTGCATGAATGCTTGAAGCACCTATGGATTCAAGGAGATATTTTTGCAAAGTGGTTAAATCATTTCATTCAGTTAACAAGGCCAACTGCTTCTAATCCCGTTCTATTAGTGTTAGATGGCCACTACAGTCCCACTAGAAATGGAGATGTAATAGACATGGCACGTGAAACTCATGTGCCCATTCTATCATTGCCTCCTCGCTCAAATCACAAATGTAACCCCTCGAAATAGGGTTCATGGCTCCCGTCAAATGTTACTACGGCCAAGAGACTGAGACATGGCTGAGGAACAACTCTGGAAGGGTTGTGACAAACAATCAGGTTGGTGAATTGTTTGGGAGGGCATACATTAGAGCTGCAACAATGTTGATTTCAATCAATGCCTTTAAGAAGACTGGACAATTCCCTTATAACAGACACATTTTCAAGGATATTGACTTCATGCCAAGTAATAATACTGAGGAGTCTTTAAACATAAACGATTCTAATGATGCTTGAGATGTTGCTTTTCTTCAGGCTTTATCAATTTCTCCTGTAGTGCCTGATCAGGATCTTTCTTCCACATTCTTCGAACCTGATACCACAGTACAACATACTCAAAACTTCATGTCACTTAATGACAACTCACCTGTACATTCATGACCTGCTTCCTCTTCATCATCAAGATCAGGGAAAGCCTCAAATATTACATCATCTCCCTTAAGCCAAAAAAATATGACAAAACTGCTAAAGAGCAAAAGAAGAAAGGGAAGGCTACGAAAAAAACTGGCAATGAGTGTTCCTACCAATGAAGAAAGACCATCGACCTCTAAAACATGCATTTCAGGAAAGTCTGCAGCAAAAAATCACATTTCAAAGGCCGAGAAGAAAATGACTGGGAAGAGATGCTGAGAAGCTATTCCTATTGAATTGTCTGATGATAGTCTCGATGAGGATGACCTTCCCCTGATCCACACTGACTCTGAGATGGACCTGGAATAGTTTAGTTTGACAGAAATGGATGTTGAGTGTCCCCCTTTGTGCATCAAAATTCTCTGATGATTGCATGGGAGAAAAGAGGGCTAAATGCACCTAGAACTCCTATAATAGAGGCTGACGCATCCTCGCAGATTTGGAGCCCAGTCAAAAAACCAAGCTAATTTTCCACCATTTAAAAGCCAACCTGTTCAATTATAGGAGTCTTAGGCAACCCCAGCTCCGGCTGCAATAGTTTGATGAACTGGGTACCAATAATCCAAAACAAAATGGATATGCATCAGGTCCTATTATACAGAGGCTGTTCGCACATTTTTTAGACAAATTTGATAAATGATTTTAAAAAATGGAATTATTTTAGAGGAAAAAATTCTGGCAACAACTTATTATGTGTAATTTATATTATCGTCTGATGTTTTAAATTTATTCTTATTTCAAGATTGCAGATGCAAAAAAGCTGTGAATGGGAAGATGCGTTTTTTTTTTTTTTTTTTTTTTTTTTTTTCCCCGAACAGAAGTATGCTAATTCGACAGTCTAAAATGATTGCAAAGCGCATAATATAAAAACTTTTTAGTGCAAAATAAACATAACTATTGATTGGAAAGTGCTATCCCAAAAATCAGTACGTATACATAGTAAAAAGATATCAGATGGGGAAAAAAAAACCAGGAAAAAAAAAAAGACTACATTTCAAGGCTCAAAACGAAGTTTCAGGTAAGGATTTATGACTGTCGCAAATTTATCTTACAGTGGGAAAATAAAAATAAGAAGGCTGGACAAAAATGTTACAATCAATTCATTATATTATTAAGAGAATGTGTTACATCCGATATTTACAGAAAAAATGCTATTTTCTTCATTTCAACGACTTTTAAAGGGTGAAACTGCATCAAAGCAAAGCTACCGCTTATACTTCGAAAACTACCGCTGTATTCGTTGAAAAAAATAAAAACTGACACAAGTATTGAATTTATACTTTTCAACATATTCATAAGAAGTCACTTGAGGTTCAACTTATGGTTTATTGTGCATTTGGTCTGTTTAAAATACCTCTTTCAAAGCGAGAAACAACCACAAAGGATGGACTCTGGAAAGTTTTTAAAGAGGCATGGGAAGCAATACCCTTGTAAATTTTACAAAAAAATTTCTATCATGGAAATCATGGCTCAGAATTAGAATCCAGAAACAAGATAATCAGTTCGATCATTTAAAAAAATAACATTTACATTTTACACATTAAAAAACAACCCCGAAATCGTCTAAAATATGTGCGAAGACCCTCTGTAGGAGTCTTAGATGCACACAGTGTATTAGGTGATCTCACGAGTATTGTGGGGAGAGGAAAACTGACTTATTTTTGTGCAACCCATATTTTAAACATTCTTTTATCTTTTTTTTTTTTTTTTTTTTTTTTTCTGTTTACTTTTCTTTCTTCATAACTACTCATTTGAATAATATTTTTGGTTACGTATCTTTCGGTAGTTATCTTTAGTTAGGATCAGTAATATGGCAGTGGGTGTCATATTAGGAACACATTGTGTACCGTATTAAGAACCCTTTTACTGGAACCTGCAAATGACACTTCACAATTTTTTTCCCCAAGCTGTATTAATTTTTTAATAAACTTGACTGCAAAACCTTATAGGGTGGAAATGGATCTACAACTGGTAAATTTTTGGTCAAAAAAAGAGCATTAAATAATAATACAAAAATCACATCAACAAAAAGTGGTTCATATTTGAGCACTTTACCCTAAAGTAAATCTAATCAAGACAATTATTATTATTTCATTAAAGGAATTTCAAATTTTAATATAGGGGTAACAGAATCTTACAACATATCTCCCAAAAATTTCGCTTATATGAAAAAAAGAAAGATAACAGATTTTAACAGCAAATTAATTAATGAAAATATATATAAGTATTAATTAATTAAAAAATGTATAAAGTAATTAATTAAAATGTATCGAAAATCTTAATTCATGAAAAAATATATGTATAATCTATGTTCAACAAACCTATAAGGCCAAATAATAAAATTAGTTCCAGTGTTTCTTGCAGCCTATGAAGTGTAGGAGAATCATCATTGATAGGAACTTTTCCATCCTCAGACTGCCTCTTGAGTTCTGACACACAATCTAATTATACAAATTAAGAAATATTTTAAGATATAATGGCAAAGAAAAGTCTTAAAATTATTATTTTTAAATGATAAATAAATCATTCAAGGGAAAAAATGTTTAGCACAAGAGAGTGATAGAAAATTTAAAATAAATAATATCCTGAAATATCTGTTAAATTTTCGAAATTTTTAGCAAATTCCTGAATTACAAATTTTTTAAAAATCAAACACTGTTCTGAATTTATATGAAAAACTTATATTAGAAACAACTACTGCTTGAAATTTTTTTGGAATAAAACTCTAGATTTTAATCTCAACAATTTTCAAATTCTAATTTGAAATCTATAACTTTCTGTGATATAAATTGTTGTGTATATGTATGCATATACACTATATAGTCAAAAATCATTGGACACTTTCGATTTTAGACTTTTATCGAATATTTAGAGAAATACTTGACGAATATTTTTAGAACTTAAAGAATATAAAGAACATGTTTGACCTCATATTTTTCAACGAAGATTTGATCATGAGGGCAATTAGGAGTCCAACAATAAATTTAAGCAAAAAATAATAATATTTGAGATCACCCTGTAAAATAAAATGCACGAAATGAATTGTCGTTGTAGCACATGAATATGTGGATATTGTACAACATTTGTGTTCATTTATGTGGGAATAGCTTGCATATTCATGGATATATAACGATTTCTTCAAAATAATTCAAGAAAGTTTTGCATGTTTTTTGGAGCATACAGGGTTTTTAACCAAGTTTAACGTCAATTTCAGAAAAAATGACAAAATATAGTAGATACAACACGCTGCAATTAGAATATAAATATATTAAATAAATGAAATATGAGCAATTGTATGAAATATTTTTTAACTGCGCATGTGCGAACTATACCAAAGATTTTTTTGCATGATTTGGAAGTCAACTCTACAGAGCAACTAATATAAAAAGACCAGTCGAATATCTTGCAAATTCATTAAGATATCGGCGATATAGTGATCTGAATTTCGGTTGCCTTTGAAAAGTAGCCGGATGATAAGGAATTTTCGACAAATTGTCATTTTTTATTATAACAGACTTCCAACAAAGGTGTTAGTATTTAATGAATATCAACGAGTAGCTTTGCTTTGGAACGGATGCTTCGATTTTGGTAATTATTTGTTGTTGTTGTTGGAATGGGCTGTTTCTAGTGATTTTTCAAAATGAACTAAAGCATCAATAAAAAATCAATATTAAAAAAAAAATTAAAAATGACAATTTGTGGAAAATCCCGTATCATCCCCACCTGCTTTTAGAAAACAACTGAAATTCAGCTCACTCTATCGCCGATCTGAATTTTCACGATATTCGATTGGTCTTTTTATATGAGTTACTGCTCTATAGAGTTGACAACCAAATCATGAAAAAAATAAATAAATAAAATAAATAAATCTGTGGTATTGTTTGTGCATGCATAGTTAAAAATTATTCCATACAAATGCTCATATTGCATCAAATATTCAATATATTTTTATTCTAATTGTACTAAGTGGTTTCTACTGTCTTTTGTCAAGTTTTCAGAAAGCGGAATTAAATTTGTTTGAAAACCCTGCATGCTATAAACAAAAAACATGCGAAAATTTATTGACATTTTTAAAGAAACCTTTATATCTCCATGAGTATACGTGCTATTCCTACACAAATGTTGTACAATATCCACATAGTCATGTACTGCAACTACAGATCATTTCGAGCATTTTATTTTATAGAATGATCCCAAATATTATTTTTTCTTCAATTTGTTTTTGGTCCCCTAATTGCCCTCGTGATCACACTTCGCTGAAAAATATGAAGTCAAATATTTTTTTATAATATCTAAGTTCCAGAAGAATTTGACAAGTATTTCTCTAAATATTTGACAAAACATGTAAAATCGAAAGTGTCCGATGATTTTTGGCTATATAGTGTATATATAGACACAATTATTTATTAATTTAATATAATGGTGAAGAAATAAGACTTAGATATGAGATCTCAAAGTAATCCACTGGAAAAATTTTAATTTACTTTTTATATTACATTTTTAAAGGAAATATCAAAGTATTTTAATGCATAAAATATTTTTATAACTTTAATCTGACTCGTGAATAAAGAATGCTGTTGTATGCCAATATGGGTTGTAATATTGTCAGTAACAATTTAATTAAATATTTGTAAAATGTCAGCTGTCATAAATCAGCGCCAAGGTGAGGGGAAAGGAATGTCTTGTGTCCAGCACTAGAAGATGAAGCTTAAAATCCTAAATAAATATAAATTTTATTAATGCAGTTGCATTTATCTATGTTTTTATCTATATGGTAGAGTTTTTATCTATGGCACTGGGTCGGGTAGCTCGATTTTACCCGAACCCGACAGCGGTTCGGTTTAGGTGGGGTTGACTTCAATTGTTTCGGGTTGGGATTTGGCACTTGCGGGACGAGTTTGGGTAGATTCGATTTTTTTTAAAAAGTCTAGAATATTTTTTCTGATAAATTTTTTTTATGTTCGAATATTAATGAATATATATATGTTCATTTTACAAAGTAGAAGATACAATTGATATTAGAGATATAATTGCAGATCATTTTTCCATAATTGAATGGATTCATTTTCTTCCATTTCGGGGTAGGGTCGGATTTTGGGTTGACAAAATTTTTTGCTCGGGTTCTAGTCGGGTTATACCGAACCCGCGCAGGATTCCAACTGTGGCTTCATAATCTTAAGGATTTGGTCTTGAACTACTAGTTGGAAAGCAATAGCATTATGTCATAGAATCATACATGTTCTTTATCAGTCTTTTTTAATTTGCTTTTTATTATTATTATTATTATTATAACAGTTCATTAATTTCGATGCCTTTTTTTTTGCCTTGTTATTCTTATGTAACATTTCACTTCAATAAATAAAATAAGATAAAGAACAATAAAAAAATTAGTGATCATATCAGTTTTTTTAATTTATAAAGTCCAATATTTGCCTTTTGCTTGAATCATCACTGGATGAATCAACTACTATCTGTAGCACACACGGGCATTGACACAACCAAAGGGAACCACAACAGATAAGAATGGATGTGCTAATATGTAGAGATCGACTGAAACCGAAACAGAATTTCGGTGACCTTCCCACTTTCGGCCAAAACCGAAACCGAAAGTGTAAAAAAATATTAAAAACGGATTAATACATACATAACTGCATATAATTATTAATTAATTAATAATTAATAATAACTTAATAATAACTAATTACGTTACTGATTAATTTATTAATTATACGTATATTGAACCACATTTCTAACAAACAAACGTACATATATGTGTGTGTATAAGTTTCAAACAAAAATGAAATATAAATAATACAACTTTTATATTTTATTATTTCATAACAACCAATAATTATTGACATTTATCAATAATTAATAAACAATTTAGTTAAATAATGTAAAACAAATTCAATAATGAATATTTAATTTTTAAATATATTCATTATTTTAAGCCTAGAAATTATTAATTATAAACTTTATTTTCCATTTCAGTATTCTCAAAGTGAGACATGTTTAACATTATTTTGTACTTTAGCTAATTTTAAATATATATATATAAGGATAGAACAGTTGTCAGTTTTCTTTTAGGGTGTGCACAATAAGATCAAAATAAATCTTTGCTCACTCACCGCCTCCCCCCCCCACCCCCCACCCCCCCCCCAAAAAAAAGACACAGCTCTGCCACTCCGTGCCTCCCTAAGAAAGTATTGAAATGCCACCCCTGTTTGAAAATTTTATCTCCGGTGGCAAGTTGACTATCTGTGCCTCTATCCAAAACTATTTATTTTCATATAAAATAAAATGTAATTAATTTATCAATAAGACAGAAATAGTTTCCAATTATACGAATTTCATCTAATAAAAAAATATTTTAAGTATACATACCTCGATATATCTTTTGTAATAAATTTCGTAGATCTTCATATGTTTTAACAACACCTTTCTCATAAAGCATTCGAAACAATCTGGAGTTTCAAAGTAAACATTTTCTATTACTGTTAAGTTTGCAACTTTTAAATTGAGCCAATACAACTCATATCAATGATTAAAGTTGAAAATTTCCGAAAAAAGGATCGAGATTTTGAAATACAGATAGTTAGGCCGAAATTTTACAGCAGTTTCGCCGAAAACAAGTGTTCGGCGAAACTTCAATTTTGTGCCGAAAACGAAACCGAAATTTCTTTCGATCTCTACTAATATGTGTCTTTTTAGGTAGATTTCGTAAGAAATATTACCTATTACATTCTCCCCTATGTTGGACTTTCTGAAAAATTTTTGCAGATCTACACCGATTATGACTCCTAGAACCCAAAACCACCCCCAGTTCAAAGCTTTATCTATCTATATATCTATTACTTTTATGGACAAGATAACGTACATAATTCTGCACAAATCTCTTCCAAACTGATGCATAAAATCAAGGGGCATAAAATCTCGGTCAAGTTCGTTAATGGGCAAAATCGGACAAAGGGGGTGGAAATGAGGAGGTTTTTGTGAAAACAGAAAACCTCCATAACGTCTTAATTATGATACATATCGAATCCGTTTAAAATTATTATTACTTCTAGGAGAAGGGCCAAAAATGTATGTATGACAGATTTCTGATATCATTAAAAATGGCCTCAAGGGGGGGGGAGATAGGGATTCAAGAAGAAAAAAATTCACAACTTCGTCAATTCACAAGATATCAAATCCGCTTAAATTTATTATAAATCGTCTTAATATTATCTACAACTTTTATATTTGTTTTTTATAAGACCAATTCTTACAGCAAAATAAATAAATAAATAAATAAAAAATAAAATAAAATAAAATAAAATAAAATAAAATAAAATAAAATAAAATAAACAAATAAAAGGACCTGCCGGCTCTGGCTACAGGCACAGGTAGATTTCGAAGTGCCAACTGCCGCGTCATGTCAAAAAGGTCCTTCTTCTTCAATTCCCAATAAACAGGCGCGCACGGTCTGCGTCTTCGAAATCTATCTGTGCCTGTGGGCCGAGCCATCAGGGATTTTTTTTTTTTTACATTTAGCAGTGATGTATTGTTGAATACAGGTGTGTAAGGACGCATAATGTTTAGAAAAAAAATAGAATAAGCATACTATTAATAATGTTTCACAGTTAAAAAAGAAAGTATAAAAACATACTCCAAAGCATTGAGCACCTTCTTTTAAAATGAATAATAAAATCGAACAATTCGCATAAAAAGTAGAAATATAAAGTGGATTTTAGCACAGTAAAAAAAAATTGTCTTTCGCAGAATGGAAAGCTATAAATTAGATTTCGCAATTAACTGAAAATTGGCACAAGATAAAGATTTTTCCCTACCCTCTTATCATGAGAAACGGTAGTTTCTCGAGGGACGCAGCAAAGCCCTTTACCCCAAAACCGACACTCTATAGTCTATAGATAAGGCTAGCTTGAGATCAAAGGAAACACAAAAATTAATATTTCAACAAATATGGGGCATATCGTTCTGATTTTTTTACAGCAGTCTCAAATCTTCTGTCGAAGTCTATCCTGAAATTTGTGTATTTCTACATGCAGTATAATTTGAGTTCTCGAATTCCATCGAATTCCAGAAAAAAGACGTGTCATAAGGTTTAAAAAAAAAAAATCGGTAAACGCTTGGATGTTTTTATTTTTTTAATTATTATATGATATTAATCGGTTTTCATTGAAGTGAATAACATTTTCGGGTTAACATAGGAAAAATCATATTTAAAAATGGGACTATTTTTCTACACTTATTAGTATCTTAAGTGGAATCATTTTAGGCATTTCTGAGTAAAAAGGCATGCGCTGATTCAGGGTTAATATTCTTTTCTCGGTTCACAGTTAAATCTGCATGTAGCCGATAAATTATTTAGATAGAGATACGAACCTAGGATTGGATATCTTTGTGTTAGCCCTCTTTTATTTATTTTTTCCCTGTGTGAATCGTTCTTATTTTAAATATTTTCCTTCTTGGCATTCATTTTTGCCCCCTCCTCCCCCCTCCTCGGAGACTTGGCTCCTTCCGGCAAGGGACGTCGGCTCTATTTATTTATCAAATCCTCCCCCCCCTTCCCTTATATATACTTTTATAACTAAAACTTCAATGCACCCGTTTTGTAGGGTAGCTTAATATAGGGCCATTAGGTCGTCGTCCTTAAATCTACGTTTAGTTTTTCGCTAGGGGCCACTGTTTCCGAGATTGAGGTATTTTGCCCCAATTGTCATTCCTCCCTCCCTTAATTTTTATCTCACGTCCATGATTTTTCATTTCAAGCGCCTTGGACCTCATCTTCCCCCCCCCCCCCAACCCCCTCTAATTTTTTGTGTAATTTGACAGTAAATTCTAGCTAAAATACATAATCCTCTCTTTTTTATGCCCTTGATTGAGACGAGCGAGAGGAATGCCGAGAGAGAGGAAATCTGTGCTCGACAATTCTGATGCTCAATATTTCTGAAGCTTGATAAAATTCTGATGCAGTGATTTACTCTTGATTGAGGTTTGAGAGAGACAGAGAAAGGCAAGAATGGATCCCGGGGAAATTAATTTCAAAATATGAAAGATTCGCCTCAAAACTCAAGCGCTAATAGAGAGAGTGAAGAGCGGGGGGTAAAGAGAGAGGGACTAACTCGCTAACTGTATTTTAACTAGAATGTACTGTCCGAATTAAACAAAAATTTAGAAAGAGGAAGGCTGAGGCCCAAAGTGCTTAAGATGAAAAATCATGAGAGTGAGATAAAAATTAAGGGGGTAGGGGGGGGGGACGAAAAGAAGCAGAAAAATAATCAGTTTGAAAATAAAGAAAATTCTTTCTATTAGATGCATTTTTATTAAAAAAATAAACTAAAAAGTTTATTATTTTTATTAAATTGAATTTTTATTAAAAAAATAATTTCATACAATCGCTCTGAAATTTTAATATAGTATACTAACATTTTAGCTAATAATCAAGTATAAATCTGGTTAAGAAATTATGAGATTTAAGGGGAAAATAATCAGTTTGAAAAAAAAAATACGTAGGGTTAACATGGTGCATACAAGGAAAAAAAAAGATTTTTCCAAGCGTTTTACTTCTAGCTGAAAAGATTTTTATTTAAAAATATAAAATCATACAAATCCGAGTGTGTACTCTACCGAAGGCAGTGGGACCACCATCATTAGATTGTTTGGAAATATTTTCGAGTAAAAATACAAAATCATTCACCCCTGATTTTAGGTATAGTTTAAGGTTATTATTACGGGCCTGAGCGATCGTCGGGTCAGCTAGTAAGAAATAAAGGATTACCTTTTCAAAGATTATATCCCTAAATATAATCGCAGAAAAAAAAATCCTTCTGATGGTTTTTGTAAATATAAGTTTTCATGCAAATACTCTTTAAAACTACTAACGTGTTGATCGAATGCAATCATGCACTTTAATGGTTTTTCTGGACTTTTTTCTGTTACTTTTCATAGAAAATTTGAGTTTTTTAATGACAAAATGACACATTTTTAAATATCTTTTATTACTCTATCACAATAGTGGGCTTGGATTGTCTTACACGATTTATAAGACTTCTTCAATGATTTTTTAGTTATGAGACAAAGTCACCGCAAGCCAATGTGACTTTATCCCACTTTAAAAAAATAATAAAAAAAAAAAACTAGTCTTTAAAAATCCTTCATCTGAATTTTAAAATTTACAATTAATATCTTAGAAGTAGAAAAAAAGAATTAGAAATTGTTTAAAAGAATTTCAATAAGTTTTGGATTTTTAAAGACAACAAGAGACAAAAAATGAGACAATGTCACCCCAGGTGACGGTACACCAAATTAAAGACTGTACTTTGTTCTTTCGAACGCCGCCTTTGATTACAAAATAATATTAACCCTTTGAAAAAAAATCCGTACGCCGCACAGTGGGGCGTTTTGAGGATCTAGGTGGACAAAATTATTGCGTTGAAGTTTAATTATAGGTGTTGCTGGGTTTTCGAATGTATCAGTAATAAAATAACCAAACAGTGATAAATATTTGACTTATTTAATTATTTATATTATTATTATTATGTTATTACTTATATTATTGTTATTTTTTAAATGATAATATTGTATTGTCATTGAAACTATACATGTATTCAAAGTTTCAGCTCAATCGGATAATTAAAAGTGGTGAAAATTGACTTGCAAGATTTGAATTAAACACTCAGACGCACACTTCAAGTTAATATAACTTAATGATTCGCAAACTTTCGCAGGAGCTGTCTTAAGTTTTCAATACTTTAGGAATGGCACTTTGATTTAAAAAATGCTTACTGCTTAATAATGCTTAATACTGTATTAAAAGTCAAGATGAAGTTTTTAAAACAAGATGGCGCTTATTTTCAAACAACGATAGGTTAAATCGTGTGACAAACATGTGACATATGTCCAGTAAACTCCTGCTTTCAAATAAAACAGAAAAGTCACGACTTGCTTTCGAACTTACAGAAAAATAATGCAACTGTTGAAAGTCTCTCAAATCAACTGCCTTCTTTACGGTCGTAGTTAATCGACACATCGGGTTTTTTCGACGAAACTCGTACGGATCTCGACAAAAGAGACATTCAGCTATCAGTATACACGGTCTTGTTAAATTCCGAGATAATCGGAAAAATGAATTTTGTCCACCTAGATCATCAAAACGCCCCACTGTGCGCCGTTTCGAGATTTTGCAATTTCCGCAATATTTAAAAATCTATATCTGCGCTTCCAATCAAGATACGAAAAAAATAAAAATATCAGTCCATATTTACGTCCATTCCCATTTTGAAATCTGCAATTCGTTTAAAAAAATATGAATACTAAGCCTTTGAATAAAATTCATTTGCAAAACTCAGTTTTGCGATTTCTTCTTTACTGCGATGTTTAAAATTGTGCATCGGCTCCGTAAAGAAAAGTACAAACAATCCAAAGACACTTAACCACATCTACGTTAATCTTCGTTACGTAGAAGTTTTGTGTTTGAAAAAATATTAACCCTTTCAAAACGTTAGTTTCCGTAAGTCATTTTCACTCTTTTTGCGATTTAAAAACCTGAATCTGCGTTTCTGACCAAGATACGAAATAAATAAATAAATAAAATAAAAATACCAGACCACATCTAATTTCATTTTATTTCTACATACACGATCCGTTTTGAAAAATATGAATATTAATCCTTTGAAAAAATTCGTTTCCGAAAGTCACTCACGCGAATTTCGGTTTTTCTGTGCCATGTTTAAAAATCGGCATCGGCTTCGGATATCAAAATACGAACAAACCAAAGACACCAGACCATATCTACATTTATTTTCTTTAAACGCAGCCTTTCGTTTTAAAAAATATCATAATTAACACTTTGAAAAACGTTGCTTTCTGTAAGTCACTTTTGCGGATTCCGTTTTTTTACGATGTTTCTTTTCTGCCTCTTGATTTTTTAATGAAAATACGAAAAATAAATCACACACACGCTTAACGATCATACATTCGGCTTTGAAAATTCGGTTTTTGTGTACAAAAATACGAATATTAACACTTTGAAAAAATTTCATTTCCGAAAGTCACTTTTGCCGAATTTTATTGTTTTCGCACATTTGCCCATGTAATTTATAGTACGCACATTTTGTTTAAAAAAATACAATTAATTTTATACAATCGCTCTGAAATTTTAATATGATGTACTAAGCTTTTAGATAATGATCCAGTATAAATTTGGTTCAGAAATTTTGAGATTTAGGGATAAAATAATCTGTTTGAAAATATATATAAAAAAAAAATTCCCCATGGGGTTAACATTGCGTATGCTTATTATATTTATATGCTTATTATATTTATAACGTAAACTTAGTTTTTCGCTATTTCTCTAAAATTTTCATATCCTAAACTAATCTTTTAGCTGTTGTTCCAGTAAAATTTTGGTTTAGATATAATAACATTTAGGAATAAAATAATCAGATTGAAAAAAGATCCCATAGGATTTCCATGCGTGGGAAAAAAAAAATGGAATCAACTAAATAATATCAATATTTTAGCACAAAAATTTTAAAGCATTTTGAAAATAAGAACTATTTCTTTAAAAAAATATCAAATGGCTCAATGTGGAAAAAAAAGTGAGAAAAAAATTGTTTTTCAGGAATTCATTCAACATTGATTTTAGGTACATTTAAGGCCCGGGCTGCTAATATCCGAACCTTATAGCTTACAGCCACATTGGCGAGCGCCAAATGATTTGGCGAGAACAGCGCTATTTCGCGCATGCGCATAAAGCTAGCGAAGCAGTTCAGTGCTTACGCCGCTACTTATGCAAAGCAATGGCCGGCCGACGGTGCAGTGTTTGTCCGCATGGTTTTGCTACGAGAAATTAGAGATAAAAATAAATAAGAAAATAAACACCTAGCCCACTACCACAAATCAAGGAACACGGTGAAAATACAGGTATGTGAAATAATTTCAGTGTTCTGTATATTAACGTAGTATCCTTTAAATATTGACAAATTTTCAAGATAAGACAGACATGAGGCAACTCATTAGAATATCGATGTTGATAGTTGAGACTTTTTTAATCTTGTGAAAATTAGATTAATGTCGCACCAATTAACACTATCTGTAAGATGCAGTTACTTTTATTTTTGGTTGCGAAAGCGTCTTTGAAGACGCCGATTTGGATATAATATATATTTTTAGTTTTTGTGATGAAAGGCAAAAAACAAACAAAAATCTTCATAATTTCTGCATTCCCCCAAAATATCACTTTTATTATTTATTTTATTTTATTTTATATTTGAAACTACGTCATATGATCTCACAAACACAACGATAACAGTAACAAGCTTTTTGAAGATATCAATCTAGTGTTAAATAACTTTGCCTTTTATCAAATTATGATGCATTTGCGAGATTTCCTTACTAATCGCCCAATAATAGTTTAGTGATGCTACACATTAAGAATTATTAACACGACATTTTGACATTAATAAATGTGTCTTATCTTGAAAAAAAAAAAGTTTATAGAGATACCAATAATAATACAACACTGAAATTATTTCACATTGTGGTTAAATGAGAGTTTGAATGCAAGAATATATGAGTATTGAGTGAATGAATAACCATTAACATAGAAAAGTTAGGTAAACATAAACTATTGGTAAATAGTAACATGAATAAAGAGTAACCTAATGTTTCAATGCAATTAATTTCTGTAACTGTAATATGAATAAATGTATCATTATGCATAAACATGTATAACAGTCTTAACAGCATAATCACATTTTTCCCCCCTATCTTGAAAAAATAAATACAGTAAAGTTTAACCACTGTTTATATATATATATATATATATATATATATATATATATATATATATATATATATATAAGTAACATCCTCCCCCTCTTTATTTTTAAGTGGGAGTTAACACTTTTATTTTTGGTTGCGAAAGCGTCTTTGAAGACGCCGATTTGGATATATATATATATTTAGTTTTTGTGATGAAAGGCAAAAAACAAAAATATCGCTTTTTTTTAATAGAGTTTTCCTTACTAATCCCCCAATAATAGTTTAGTGATGCTACATATTAAGAATTATTAACACGACATTTTGACATTAATAAATGTGTCTTATCTTGAAAAAATAAATGAATTAGTGACAAATTTTCAAGATAAGACAGACATGAGGGTTGTGGTTAAATGAGAGTTTGTATGCATGAATGTATGAGTATTGAGTGAATGAACAACCATTAACACAGAAAAGTTAGGTAAACATAAACTATTGGTAAATAGTAACATGAATAAAGAGTAACCTAATGTTTCAATGCAATTAATTTCTGTAACTGTAAATATAAATAAATGTATCATTATGCATAAACATGTACAACAGTCTTAACAGCATAATCACATTTTCCCCCCTATCTTGAAAAAATAAATACAGTAAAATTTAACCACTGTTTATATTATATTTATTTATTTATATTATTAACATCCTCCACCCCCCCCCCCTCTTTATTTTTAAGTGGGAGTCAAACCATTTAGAATATAAATTTAGGCTTAACAATTCTATCATAAATTGCAATGAGGGTTTTATTGAAAGTTGAATATTCATTTAATGTTTTCGACTTGTCAGTTCATATTAGTATGGAGACTTTTAAAGTGTATTTCTGGAAATGTGGAGTTTGATTTGAATTTGGAGACTTTTTAAATGAAAGAATTGCATTTTACCACATAATAGAAAGTTGTGACCATAACATTTTCTCATATTGCTGCTTTTGTTGATAGTGGCATGGTTTAGCCAAAATTGTTTTAAATATATTTATAAAAATAATATGAATTATTTAGTAATAAGACCTTTTGGTACTTTTGTCTTATGGCGTCCCTCAAAGATAAATCACCAAGCGACCAAGATTTATCGCCAAATTATAAAGCATGTGTGACATAATAATATATGATCAATATAACATTTTGTGACATATATGGCCAAGTTATAGTCATGTGATGTGTATAATAAGATGTATATAATATGTATAATGTTCGTAAATAATGTAAATAAACGTATCATTATACATAAACATGTATAACATGTCTTATCAACAGCATAATCTCTTTTTTCCCCTAATCCTGAAAAAATAAGTAAAGTTTAACCACTGTTTTTGTATATATTTTTTTATAGTAATGTTGCTTCCTCCCTTTTTATTTTTAATTGGAAGTCAAATCATTTAAAATATAAATTTAGGTTTAGAAATTCACCATTAGCTTTAACAAGCACCTACTAATACAATGCAACACTACTACTTACTGCAGTATATATATATATAATAATTTCATTGCATTTGGTCAGTTATTTCTGTTTCAATGGTTAATTTTTGCAATAAGTTTTTATATATATATATATATATATATATATGTGTGTGTGTGTGTGTGTGTGTGTGTGTATAAGATTATATATGTCATATAAGATGTAAATAATGATGTATATGGCACATGTATGAGTGTTTGGAGTATATATATGCATATATAAGGTTTGCGATGATCTTGGCGAAATCATAACTGCAACCTTGGCATAATCGTAATTCTAGTGGCTGCTATAACATAAAAGTACTGACTTTTTACCTATATAACAGGACACAGGACTAAAAGAAGGGCAAAAGGAGATAATGTTATAAAAAGAGAAAATTCCAATGATATTTTTTAATGGTATATATTATTTAAAAACAAATTTAATAGCGCCATTACCAAGTTATCTTTCATAATTTTTTTTATGTCCTTGAATTTATCTCATTCAGACTATTGTATTTTAAGTTTAAATGATTCTTGATTGTCATTTAATGAAAGTTCAAGAAGCTCAGATAATTTTATTTTAAAAGTTTCAAGCAGCAATATGTACTTTCTAACAATAATACATCAAAAACAGTATCATAGTACTTTATTATATTTTTTGTTTGCGTGTATTGGGTTTTAAGGAAGTTTTCGGTGGATCTATTGTAGTTTTTCTCATTGAATGCCTCATGTGTTTTGGTTAGTGAGGTAATATCACAAAAGATCAATTAACCACATACTAATCCAGGGAAACCTTTACTACTCAGCCCATGTCTTAAATTTTTAGTGTAGATAGTCTAAAATCTGAAAGTATTGAAGTAGTTTGTAATTGATACTTTTAAAACATGTAAGTTAGTTGTAGTTAACTATTCTTTTTAATAAACTAGTTGTAGTTCGCTACACACACAAAATTTCTTTTCTCTAACCACTGATAGTTTTACGATAGAAAATGGGGCAATGGGAAAACATGTTGTTGAAGCATTTTAAAAAACAATATTTTTAGCTTTTAAGTCATTCTGCAGAATTTTAGGGTGGTTCTGAAATGACCTGCTCGACAATGCGAAACTTTCTGACACATTTTTAAATGCAAAGGCATAAAATTAGCAAGCCTGACTATTGAAGCGATTTAGAATTGTAATGAGCTTTCCATTCTTTGCTAAATAGATTACTTATTGAGTTATAAGCAATTTGTGTCACGAGACATGTTTTTCTCCTTTCTTGTGCTGCGTTGTTGAAATTTCGATGCAAAATGCCAACTTTGGCAGTGTTTTCTGAAAGATCTTTTGCCTTTACTAAAAAAGGGAAAACATAATTCGATTACATAGTTTCTTGAATAAGCACACCTGCCAATTTCATGTGTTTGCGAAATAAATTGAATTAAAAAATGTGTCAGAAAGTAAGCAGTTTGGATATCAAAACAGCTTTAACAAATAGTCGGTTCGTTTTAACTAGTGCTCCCTATTAAATGTTTATATGTATAATACGTATTATACGGGGTGCAGATTTTGGATACGTATGATACGACCACAGCAGTTACACATATTATATGAAACAGCATATACGGTACATCATTAAAAATATGTATACTCTTTAATAATTTAGTTTATTAAATTATGATCTTAAAAAAGAAATAGATCAAAAATTAAATATTTTAAAATAAATTCACTGTCCCGCACTTAAAAAAAAGTCAATTTTCCATAACTGAATTCGGTGGCCATGCCAAATAGTGTATTATAATGGAAACGTTTGAAAAAAAAATAATAACGTGAATTGCAGTTATGAAATTAGACATGCTTTTTTCAAGATAAACATTGCATACGTAAAAAAGAGTTTTTTATTTTTCTAAACTATTTTTACTTAAAATACAATTTAAACTTTTTATAAAAAATCATGTATTTTTCAAGTATCTTATTTCGATACGAAAGAAACGGGGAAAAAAAAGAAAGAAAAAGATTACTGAGTAAATATATAGTTATTTAATATAAAATTGTGCTGACATAATGAAAAAAAAGTATCCCGTGTAAATAATAAAAAAAAAATATATATATATATAGGTTGGATTATCAGAATATTCTATTTGAAGTCAATCGAAACGCACAAAAAATTTCATTGACCCAACCCAAAATCCAAATTAAAAGAAAATTATTCCCTTTTTCTAACCTAACTATAGAATAATAGTCAACAATTATATTCCCAATATCAGTTTTATCATTTATTTTAAAAAATTAACAAATAAATACTCATTTATATTAAATACTATATAGTTTTGAATTTGAAAAAAAATATATTCAGATTTTTCTTTTTTAAATGTCGGGTTAACCCGAAGCAAATATATATTCAACCCAATCCTGTATGAAAAAAATTACTCCAACCCATAGAAACTTAATGAATCTCATAATTTAAAAATATGAAGCTAAATAATACTTCATATTTCTCTTACAATGTATGTCATAAATTGCTTACATTGTTATTCTTTTGAAAAAAATAATAATAATCTTGATATCCCAAATCTTTTATATATTTTCCCCACTCTTACATTGAAATTCGAGATATAAAAATTTATAATACTACAGGGTCTGTTAGGCAAAGAAGGTGCATACTTTTATCATTGATATTGTGAAGCTTTTTTTATTATTTATTTTAACTGTGAAGTTAATTTACAAAAAAATTTTATTTCAACAAAACTGAAGTAAACAAACTAAATCTGAGAAACTAAAGAATTCATAAAGATTAGAACAACATAATAATTAGAAAAAAACGCTGCACTACCAAAGAAAAAAAAAGCGACAGAGCTTTAAATATGGAAAACTACAATTTACCGCGATAACAGTTTGACCGTTCGAGAGCTAATGGACTCGTCCACTACTACGTCATGAATAATTGACAGACAATCATTATACATATTGTACATCTTATGTCACTTATACACATGTCACATAATATATAGTATATATATAGGGGAGACCGGTACACAGTGGACCACTTTTTCAGTTAACATTTTTTTTCTCTTTAACAGACTGACCGATCTGTATGAAAATATTTTTGAATATTCCTTAAACCTTCTTACATCCATCACAATTTTCTCACAACATAGTTTTCAATACATTTTTCAAAAAAAAAAAAATTATATGCACTTGTAAAGTGGACCAGTATACCCCAGAAGCGGGGTACACTGGTCCACTATTAGCTATTATCTAAAATACAATATAAATCTATTTTTCATTAATCTAATTCTTTTTTGTTGCCCCTTCACCCGCAAAATAACACAGTAATATAAATTTTGAAACAAAAACAAAAAATTAATTGTATTTTGAAAATAATAACAGATTAATACAGGAACAATTGCAATTTAGTTGAAGTTATTACTTAAGTACAAAAAAATTAGTGCACATTAAAATTTGCAAATGAAATTCCAAAGTACTTATGAGTAAGATTGAGCCTGGAATTTTCAAGAAATAATTTTGAGTCTGAGAGCAACATTATGAAATCATTGACATCAACAGCAGATTCATCTACAGTTTCGGGAGAAATAAACTGATTTCCATTCAATTTGCGTCTCATGAATCTTACTTGAATTAATCATCAACAATTAGACTACAGTTATATTAATCAAAAACTGTAAATACAAAACAAAATATTTCTTACTATGTTAAATAAAGGGTTATTTTTGTTTACTTTATTTTACAGTTAAATCTACTTTAAAACAATCTTTCTTTACAGAAAATAAGCAATTATTAAATATTTTGAACAATCTACATTACAGGAGCAGAGTGGATTGTGGACCACTGTGCACCAGGAGTGGGTGGTCCACTGTACCCCATATTAATATTGTTTATAGCTTTCTTTTAAACATATTAACTTTATAGTAAAATAAAAACAAGTATCTTACCTTCGCAAAAAAGTTGTTTTATTTTATTTATCTACAACCTTTAATTACTAAAAAAATAAAAATATGATGATGAAAAATTTTACTTTTAGAAGCTCAAAACAACCAATCCGTATAAAATAGTTCAATCTGAGCTAAACATATTTTCTGAAGGCTATAAATAATCATTGCAGTGCTGTTGTCTATTAGGATAGAAGAGAAGCTTAAAAAAATTTAAATAAATAAAATATTAGGAGGTGGTCCACTGTGCCCATAGGTCCACTGTGTACCGGTCTCCCCTATATACAACCTAAATTTATATTTTAAATGATTTGACTTCCAATTAAAAATAAAAAGGGGGGAAGCAACATTACTATAAAAAAAATATACAAAAACAGTGGTTAAACTTTACTTATTTTTTCAGGATTAGGGGAAAAAAGCGATTATGCTGTTGATAAGACATGTTGTACATGTTTATGTATAATGATACATTTATTTACATTATTTATGAACATTATACATATTTATTATATACATCTTATTATACACATGTCACATAATATAATACGAGCAGGGAAGAAAGAGCTACGCTCAGTCAAAATTAAATTTGAGTTCAAATATCATGACCCATGACCAAAATGACCCACTAATTGAATTTTCTCGAACATGTGACTTAGCCCAACAGTCTTCTCGCGCCCGAAAACCATTGGATGCAGAATTTGTTGTAAATTGAGCCGCTTTTTAGATCTTGACCCACAATGACCCAGAAATGACCCACTAATCGAATTTTCTCGAACATGTGACCTAGCCCAATAGTCTTCTCGTGGCCGAAAATAGTCGGATACAAAATTTCGTCAAAATCATTTGAACCGTTTTTTAGATACAATTAGCTTGACCATGACCCACTAATCGAATTTTCTCGAACATGTGACCTAGCCCAATAGTCTTCTCGTGCCCGAAAATAGTCGGATACAAAATTTCGTCAAAATCATTTGAACCGTTTTTTAGATACAATTAGCTTGACCATGACCCACTAATTGAATTTTCTCGAACATGTGACCTAGCCCAACAGTCTTCTCGTGCCCGAAAACCATTGGATGCAAAATTTAGTGTAAATTGAGCCGCTTTTTAGATCTTGACCCACAATGACCCAGAAATGACCCACTAATCGAATTTTCTCGAACTTGTGACCTAGCCCAATGATTTTATCGTGCTCGAAACTCGTAGGACACAAAATTTAATCAAAATCGTTACAGCCGTTTTTTAGATAAAATTAATTTGACCCGCATTGACCCAAAAATGACCCACTAATCGAAAGTTCTCGAACATGTGACCCAGCCCAATAGTCTTCTCGTGCCCGAAAATGGTCGGATACAAAATTTCGTCAAAATCGTTTGAACCGTTTTTTAGATACAATTAGCTAGACCATGACCCAAAATGACCCACTAATCGAATTTTCTCGAACATGTGACCTAGCCCAATGGTTTTCTGGTGCCCCGAAACGATAGGATACGAAATTTCATCAAAATCGTTAGAGCCGTTTTTAAGATAAAATTTGCATATATATATATATATCAGAGTTTCCCCCATACAGTTTTAGAAGGGTGCTGCACCCTGCCTGCCCTTTGGTTTACAAAATAGCACCCTTCTTGCCCCTCATAAAAATAATTAGCACCCTTCTTGCCCCCTCCAGTAAAATAATTAGCACCCTTCTTGCAACACAGTAAAAAAAAGTGTTATTTCTTCTTTTTGTATTAAAAAATTTGCTTTCATAGTAAAAACTGACTCAATGTTGTCTTAAAAAGAGTGCCCTGATTAAAAGTGGCTTTAAACACCAAAATAATACCTTTAATAATTAAAAAATGTAGCAATAAGAATCTGAAAAGTGCCCTCAAGAATCCAAAAAGTGCCCTTAAGAATAAAAAAAGTGCCCTTTTCTCACCAGCAGCACTCCGCCCTTTTTTAAACCGGGGGGAAACACTGATATATATATATATATAACCACACACAAGATTTGCTCGTATTAGAATATATGATATATACAACATATACACATCACATGACTATAACTTGGCCGTATATATGTCACAAAATGCTATATTGATCATATATTATTATGTCACACATGCTTTTATAATTTGGCGATAAATCTTGGTCGTTTGGTGATTTATCTTTGAAAGACACCATAAGACGAAAGAACCAAAAAGTCTTATTACTAAATAATTGATATTATTTTTATACATAAATATATCATTTAAAAAAAATTTGGCTAAACCATGCCACTATCAACAAAAGCAGCAATATGAGAAAACATTATGGTCACAACTTTCTATTATGTAGGTAAAGTGCAATTCTTCCATTTAAAAAAAGTCTTCAAATTCAGATCAAACTCCACATTTCCAGAAATACACTTTAAAAGTCTCCATACTAATATAAACTGACAAGTTGAAAACATTAAATGAATATTCAACTTTCAATAAAACCTCCACTGCAATTTATCATAGAATTTTTAAGCCTAAACTTATATTCTAAATGTTTTGACTCCCACTTAAAAATAAAGAGGGGGAGGATGTTACTAATATATATATATATATATATATATACAGGGTTCATACAGACTCCTTAGACTACTTAGAAACTCCTTAGAAATGAAAAAGTTTCTAAGCAGTGCTTAGAACTCCTTAGATATACAAAATACTCCTTATAAACTCCTTAGAATTATCGCAAAGAAAAATTAAGTGACTTCATGCTCTTAATTGAGGTATACAAGATTAGAAAATAGAGACATGAGGATTAATATTGTCTATATATAATGATCTTTCTTAGGTAGGGCATGAAGTAAAATAAAATAAAAATAAAATCTTATGTTTACAAAAGAAAAATTAAAGTGATTACAGGTGATTTTCTTACCATTCTAAAAAGAAAGCAATACATTGTGAATACTGTGCAGTTGTAACACTGACCCATTAGATTTTAAAAGTATAAGATCTGTTTGAAAGTCTTTTCTGTTAATTTTCTTAATTAAAAATTGTGCATGTTACAGTGCAAGGTAGAGTAATACTAAATATATATATATATATATATGGTAAGTTCTTTAAAATTTTTGAACTCCTTAGATACTCCTTGGATTTTTTCTTCTGAATTCTGTACGAACCCTGTATATATATATATATATATATATATATATATAAACAGTGGTTAAACTTTACTGTATTTATTTTTTCAAGATAGGGGGGGAAAATGTGATTATGCTGTTAAGACTGTTATACATGTTTATGCATAATGATACATTTATTCATATTACAGTTACAGAAATTAATTGCATTGAAACATTAGGTTACTCTTTATTCATGTTACTATTTACCAACAGTTTATGTTTACCTAACTTTTCTATGCTAATGGTTATTCATTCACTCAATACTCATATATTCTTGCATTCAAACTCTCATTTAACCACAATGTGAAATAATTTCAGTGTTGTATTATTATTGGTATCTCTATAAACTTTTTTTTTTCAAGATAAGACACATTTATTAATGTCAAAATGTCGTGTTAATAATTCTTAATGTGTAGCATCACTAAACTATTATTGGGCGATTAGTAAGGAAATCTCGCAAATGCATCATAATTTGATAAAAGGCAAAGTTATTTAACACTAGATTGCTATCTTCAAAAAGCTTGTTACTGTTATCGTTGTGTTTGTGAGATCATATGACGTAGTTTCAAATATAAAATAAAATAAAAAAAATAATAAAAGTGATATTTTGGGGGAATGCAGAAATTATGAAGATTTTTGTTTGTTTTTTGCCTTTCATCACAAAAACTAAAAATATATATTATATCCAAATCGGCGTCTTCAAAGACGCTTTCGCAACCAAAAATAAAAGTAACTGCATCTTACAGATAGTGTTAATTGGTGCGACATTAATCTAATTTTCACAAGATTAAAGTCTCAACTATCAACATCGATATTCTAATGAGTTGCCTCATGTCTGTCTTATCTTGAAAATTTGTCAATATTTAAAGGATACTACGTTAATATACAGAACACTGAAATTATTTCACATACCTGTATTTTCACCGTGTTCCTTGATTTGTGGTAGTGGGCTAGGTGTTTATTTTCTTATTTATTTTTATCTCTAATTTCTCGTAGCAAAACCATGCGGACAAAACACTGCACCGTTGGCCATTGCTTTGCATAAATGTAGCGGCGTAAGCACTGAACTGCTTCGCTAGGTTATGGGCATGCGCGAAATAGCGCTGTTCTCGCCAAATCATTTGGCGCTCGCCAATGTGGCTGTAAGCTATAGGGTTCGGATATTAGCGCCCGGGCTATACGGGTTTTTCGTTAAATGTAAAAAATCAAATCAGACCAGAGCGTGCGTAGCACGCTCGGTGTACGATGCCAAAGGCAGTGGGGCCCCCACTCTTTGTTGGGCTAGATTTTCTTTTGTTAAAAAAAAAAAAAAAAATCATACAAAATCCAGGGTGTACGCTACTGAAAGCAGTGGTGTCCCCAGCATTAAGATTGTTCAGAAAGACTTTCGTTTAAATATATAAAATCACTCAACATTGATTTTAGGTATATTTAAGGTTATTATCACGGATCCGGACAAATGTCGGGCGGGTCAGCTAGTACAATAAATATCATATATTCAACTTTGTGGCGAGCTTAGCCCGCTGGGATGTTTAAGAAACTAATGACGCTGTCATAACTCCTGTGTTCCGAGCGGGATCTCTCTATTTCGGTAGCGTAGAAACACGGGAGACAGATTTCTTATTTAAAACCAGAAGAAATTTATTCACTAGAAAATTACAATAGTGATGAATCAATGGATATTCTTTTACCCTCAAAGTTCATGGGTTGAGTTTTCATCAGAGTCTTTAGACGGTCTAGAGTTTGTGTAAAACAGTCTCTATTCATTTACATCATGTTAATACTAAAGGTACCCTTCACTTTCACTTCGCAGCGCTGAGTCGCTGTTCACCTTCTCACGCGACAACCGAAGTCGTCTTCCTTCAGAGGCAGGGAGTAAAAACCCTTTTCTCCACACAGAATTCTCACTTCTTCCCAGCAGAGAGGAAACTCTCCTCTCTCTTCGGATCTCTAGCCCCAATCCTCTCCGGCCAATTTCTCCAAATTCCTCACTGTCGGGGGGGGGGGGGGGGGCATGGGCGGTAACCTCCGTCATTTAGCCCTATCATAGGCGACTTACACCTCTATTGGGTCACGGCGGTTTCATCATCTCGATTGCTCTGGGAAGCAAGGTTGAAACCGTGACGATCTGGGGGGTCTGGGTCATCCATTTAAGTGTCATGCCATGTCGCCTATGAGTCTGGCCTTTTCAACTTAGCAGTCTCACTTGTCACCAGGAAAAGATCGAACAGTGCTTTGATGTTCCGAACCTGCGTCTGTGGTCTAACTCAAGGCGTGGGAACTGTTTTTGGGCGAGAGCCTATATTTACTAGCTGGGAAAGCTTCAAGATCTCACAACGCGAAAAGAAATATGTCTTACATGTAATATTACCAAAATTTGGGAGGAAGATACCTTTACGTAATATAGTTATGCGCCTCGAAGCCCGATATTGCATTTTTTTTAAATATATTTTTAATTTGATTTTTATACGATTTTTACGTTTCGAGGCGATTTCTCAACATTAATAAGAAGAATCCGGTTTCATTCTTTTAGTCCAATGTAGTAAATTTTGTCCTATTTTCAATAAAGTTTATTCGGAATTCGTGCAGCGAATTTTGAAGTTTTCGCGATCTATTTAATGCGATTTTTAGTGTTTTTTCACATTTTGCGGCGATGTTTACATTGGTAAAAGGAATTTGGTTTCAAACTACTTTTAGGCTAATGTAGTAAATTTTGATTTGTACGATTTTTAAATTTTAGAAATTTAATGTGATATTTAATACGATTTTTAAAGATATTTTCCGTTCCGCGTCGATTTTTTTTATTCGTGAAAGAATTACAAATTCCGATTACAATGCTTTACCCCATTATAGTATTTTTTTTTTTAATATTTAGCGAACTGTAATGCGATTTTTAGCGTTTTTTCAAGTCCTGCGGCAATTTTTTAACATTCGGAAAAAGAATTTGATTTCAAACTTTTATCCTAATATAGTAAATTTAGTTCTCCGCAATTTTTAAATTTTAGCGATTTTTAATAAAATTTTTTTTTACATTCGGAAAAGGAATTCGGTTAAAAACTTTTAGCTTAGTATAGTAAATTTTCTCCTGTGTGATGTTTGATTATTTTAGCTATTTTTATCGCGATTTTTTTACGTTTTTCGCGTTCAAAGGTGACTTTTTTTTTTACATTCGTAAAAGGAATTCGATTCAAACTTTTATCATAATAAATTTTGTCCTTCGTCAGTTTTGTAGTTTTTGCGATTTTTATCGTTTTTTCGTGATTCGTTCTTTTCAATAGCGTTTTTTCGGATTTCGTACAGCAATTTTCGAATTTTTCGCGAATTTTTTTATGTGATTTTTAGAGTTTTTTAGATTTTTCGACATTCGTAAAAGAAATCCAGTTTCTTAATATTTTAGCCTAATATAGCAATTTTTGTCCTCTGCTATTTTTGATATTTTAGTGTTTTTTCACGACTCGCAGCGATTTTTCCACATTATTAAAAGGAATCCGGTTTCAATCTTCTGGCCCAATATAGTAAATTATTTTCCCTTTTCAGTCATTGAAGTTGTTTCGGAATTTGTGCAGAAATTTTTAAATTTTCTGCGAGTTTTTATTGTGATTTTTAGAATTTTTTTTGTGTTTTGTGTTATTTTTTTGACGGGCCCGGGCAACGCCGGGTGGATTAACTAGTTAAAAATAATAGAAACAATAACAACAAATTAAATATCTCCAGCAATTAAATATATAAATTAAAACACATATCTATAATTTTAAATTGCTACTGACATAATAATAATTTAAATTGAAAATAACTATCCCCACACCCATCTTTCTAAGACTAGATGTACATTTCTCCTCTATGGATGTACTACTATTACACTCTTAAATATTTCTTTTAGACCAAAGGAAAATCTAAATATACACTATATTAAATTTACACTATATATTTTTACATTAAAAATTTTTTTTAAAAATTTTTGCATTGACCAAAATCTGTCATATTAAAGAAAATCTTCGGATTTTTTTAATCTTTAGAACTTGGAAATTCTGCATTGTTATATTATTACGTTTCATATACTATATAGCTAAGATGGATTATATTGATTTTGCTATATTGCTTTGTTATACTACATTTGTTAAATTCCTATTTTATTTATTTATTTATTATTATTATTATTTCTTTTTTACATTATCAGGGCTTTGCGAATTCTATAAAATCTGCCAGCAAAAAATTCTAGTCGTCAGTAAGAAATATTTATGCCCCTCTCCCCTCCCTCGTCATTGATATTCAAAAAGCACAAAAGTTTTTTTTATGAATTAATTCAGAAAAAATAATAACAAGTATAGTTTAGAATTATAAATTATTAGTTACATATGACATGTAATCTTCCCAAATGAGCGAAAAAGTCCGGGCCAGGATTTGAACCCGAGATCCCTTGGCTGAAGTGCCAATGCTCTACCAACTGAGCAATCCCGGGCGAATTTGGCTGAACTAATATGCACAGTTAACCTTAATGATATCATAGCATCTGGTCTGATATCTGTATCATCACAACAGAATAAATCACAGGTAATGGGACCTCCAGTGTAATCACGTTTCAGAGCAGATGCTATGATCATTAAGGTTAACTGGGTGAATTAGTTCAGCCATATTCGTCCGGGATTGCTCAATTGGTAGAGCATTGTCAGCTTAGCCAAGGAATCCCGGGTTCGAATCCTGGCTCGGACTTTTTCGCTCAGTTTGGAAGATTACATCTCATATGATTGCTTTACGAATTTGAATAATTGTGTCAAAATTATAGTGTAATCACGTTTCCAGCGTTTACTGAAGGTCCCATTACCTGTGATTTATTCTGTTGTGCTGATTCAGATATCAGACTAGATGCTATGACCATTAAGGTTAACTGGGTGAATTAGTTCAGTCTTATTCGTCCGGGATGCTTTTTCGGAAAGATTCACGTTTTCAACTACGGTTGGCGTGGTGCCGAATTCAACGCTACGTACAGAATATACACCCAATCTTGTTTTGACGTCAAACATATAGAAAACAGCAATCCCATTCCTTTGCTGCAGTGAAGAGAGTGTTTATGTTTTTTTTTTTCCCCCACAGAAATGTTATTAAGTGGAGAAGATAGTATAAGGAAATGTTATTTTACCGTGGTTTACATTTAATACATTGCTTTAAAACAAAGAGCTTTTTGATATTTAAATGCTTTTAATTTCAGAATACATATAATTCAAACTTAAATAAGTTTTTTTTTCCCTTCAGTTTCTCCTCTTCACCAGCCTACAAAATTTAAACATTGCTCAAGCTATTTTTTACTTTCAAGTGACAATAGATAACCATTCTAAATTTCTCCTCCCCCCCCCCCCCCCCACCACACCACACACACAGAGAGAGTGAGAGAGAGAGAGAGGCTATTTGGTCCACCGCAATTTCCCATTCAAGTACAGATCAAAACAAAAATCATGGACGACGATTGGCAATACAACTTCTCTTCCGCCATAAGCTGGTGCTGAAAACGTGAGGCTTTCTGATAAAGCGTCTGGGATTGCTCAATTGATAGAGCATTTCCAGCTTCAGTCAAGGGATACCGGGTTCAAATCATGGCCCGGACTTTTTCGCTTAGTTGGGAAGATTACATCTCATATGATTTCTTTACCAATTAGAATAATTATGTCAAAATTAATCTAGTGTAATCACGTTTCCAGCGTTTACTGGAGGTCCCATTACCTGTGATTCATTCTGTTGTGCTGATTCAGATATCAGACCAGATGCTATGATCATTAAGGTTAACTGGGTGAATTTGTTCAGCCATATTCTTCCGGGATTGCTCATAGTTGGTAGAGCATTCGCAGCTTCAGCCAGGGGATCCCGGGTTTGAATCCTGGCCCGAACTTTTTCGCTCAGTAGGAAAGATTATATCTCATATGATTTCTTTACTAGTTTGAATAATTGTATCACAATGAATCTAGTATTAGTTACATAGTTTAGAATAGTACATAATTTCGAAGCATAATATAAACTAAGTTTTCTAATTAAACTTATCAAAATTATATATCTCTGAAAAAAGAAAAGTACTGTAAAGGCTGAATTAACCGGCATGTTCGGGAAATGCTGATTGCCGAATACTACAAATGTCCGGATAGTTGAATCGTTGAATGCTACAAAATCTATGTGATGAGGTGGGCATCAATGACATAGTGAAGCAGGCAAACAATTTTTTGCCTATTTTCTTGTCAAAGTCAGTCAAATAATTCTGATTTTATTATAATTTTTATTTGATGAACTTATTTTTGCCAAATTAAAAATAAAAGTAAAAAATAGTTATTGCTTGAATATAATTTCTAAGTTTATTTCTTAATAGTTTGTAACTTTGCAACATCTATAATGAGACATCTTATGAGAATTTTAATTTAACATTGTGTTTAACGGATGCTGCTCTTGATAGAAATTGTAGGGAAGTAACATATTGATTGTAATTTTTTTATTTATATCCATAAGCCGGCGCAAATAACAAAAACATTTACATGCTTATAAAATAAACCACAATATGAGAAATATCACAGCTAATTGTGTTTGCAAAATAACTCAAGAGTTATTATGTAATAATAGTAATATGCATTACTAAAATAAACCATTCTCCCGCGCTCATATTACGTAATCGGAATCAGCAGCAGGAGGCCCCTCCCACCAAAATTTTCTGAAAAACTGTAAACCAAACCCTCTTTCGAAAAACACTGATAAACAACAAAGTACCAGACACTTGTCTCCAAACCAAGGTGGCGCCGGTCTATTGTGAAATGTGTGCGGTGCACTTAGGCGCCAAGCATTTATGCGAGAAACAAATAATTAAAAAATACATATTATTCTTTAATTTTATTAAAATTAATTATTCTTGCAATTTTACTAAAGTTTTATAGATTTACCTCAAATTATAATTACGTTTAACCACTTATATTTATTTATTCTTTAAAATGAATGTGATAGATTAATCTGTTTTAATTCTGAACACAAAAATGCTATTTGAAACTTAAAAACGTATGCATTTTTTAACATTGTATACAATTTTAGAGGCCACAGACCTCCCCCCTCATTCTAATCGCGTGACATACTAGCTGGCTAGAGCGGAAAATAATGACATTTCCTGTGCATGAGATGGAAAATGCCTTTTAAACTTGGTTCTTCAATTAAAAGTATGAGAGAGGGCTTAGATCACTGCTTGTGACTCATGCGTAGGGGTGGGGTAGAGAAAACATGCCATTTGTGCTCATTTCTTAGGTCAAATTTTGTACAAAAAAAAAAGAACAGGCAGATTAAATAACTTTGTCGCCAGATAATAAAATTTGGTCTCCAGTGGCGACCGCATTTATCAAGTCCTGCACTTCACATTATTACATAAGTATAGTGTATTGCGGCCCATCTAACGTAGCAAACGTATGTTTGCGGGCCGCGAAGGAAAAAAAGTGAATATGGCTGTGTTAGGCGAATGGCTCCGTGCGCTACGGCTTAAGTAAAATGCTTCAAATTAATGTATGAAAATGCACGTTCTCTTTTGAAAATGATGTTTTCAATGACGGATTTTCGCTATTTAGACCCTTTAATATAGTTTCACTGCTTGGTTTATTCGTGAAAAAAAACCTTTGTGATGTGAGTTTAATCTTAATCTAGGCTGAAAATATAAGTGAAAAGTATATCAAATTTATACAATCGATGTAATGTGTTTCATTTTTATGGATGGAATTGCCGATATACTTTTACATATATCATGTTTATCGATGGAAGCGTTGCGTCTTTCTATGTTTAGAATCGATGAGTATTTTTTATTTCAATATCTGCGTGCGAAGAACGGGTTTTACGGCTAGTATTAACATAAAATGAAAATTTTCATAAAATAATGTCATTGAAAGTACAAGAGCTTTTTAATTCAGACTTAGTTAATAATAAATTAACCCAACCGGTTAATTATAACTACCATACTAATATACACATATAACAGAGTGTTTTTTTTAAACTCTACCTCCGTATAAAAACTTGGAGGGGATATCCCTCCCTATAGTACATGGGTAAGAAACATATTCGCAGAGGAACGCAACCCCGAAAATGTCACCAAGATACAAAGTCAGAGCAGGAACAAAAGAAAAACAAGAACGAAAAATCATGCGTCAAGCATAGATTATGAAACACTTTCCAACACAGCCATAAAACTGTAACGAAACTTCACCGTTAAATAAGGTGAAAGAAGATATGTAAGTAAACAGTTTAGAAAACACATAACACATTGAAATATACAGTTTTCGAAATTACCTTCCAGTGTCAAAAAAGTAGTCGAATTATTTTGTGGATATATAGTATGATAAAATTTAATTCAGTTAGAATATTCATATTTAGCAATTTTCGCCAATCGATGGAAATGCACTCGAAATCTTTTGTTCAGCACTGTATATTATATGAAGATTTTTGTACACACGACATATTAAGCCAAAAGGCAACTTAAAACTAACTCGCAGTAATTACCAACCGTAAACGACATTGCGTCTTTTTTTTGCGTAGCCCTGTATATGAATTTATTTATATTCCACAAATTTCTATTAGTCTACTAAATATACTTCAGCAGGAAAATGCGTAAACACAATTAAATCTACCCTTAAGCAATTCACTACCATAGTCTGTAGTACTTACGAATTTCCTTGTATTGTCCTGTATATGGTCAACCGAGTTTATAAACACACACGTACTATGAAAAAAAAAGTTAAAAATGCAAACCAAAGTTGAAAACACACTTATCACACATAGACTGTAAATATCGCACATGTACTGTAACCAATATATTTTGTGTGCCCCTGTATATAAACGCAATGCACACAAGAGAGCAATTTATAGTGCACCTCAGTAATGCATATAATTGCAGAACCAATTTTCATTATGTTTGAAATAGTGAAATATCACTAAATTACACTGAAGACGATTTTTCCCCATATAACGATGTGTAAAAGAATTCTTTTGTTTGACCCTGTAAATTAATAATAAATGCTTTGCACCCCATATTCTACAAAAAGTATGTTTTAATGCGCTTCATAATTATATATCAATTTGATTATGTTTTAAATGACGTAGCGTCATCAAAATACGCTTGAACCGATTATTCCCCATTGACTGTAATGTAACGGAATACTTTTGACTGTCCCTGTAAAAAAAACTATAAGTGCTACACACTTCTGTTGAAATAGGGAACATGCTATATTAAGCGACAATAACATAAAAAAGTTTCAGGACAATCGAAGCATATTTACGGGAGTTAGAGCACGGACAGACAGCAGATGGCAGACAAACCGAAGTCATAAACACTTTTCAACTAGGTTGGAAAGTGTTAAAAAGGTGTGTAAAGCTCTTTAAAAGGGAAAATGAACAAGTGGTAGACAAAGAACATACTGTTTCGTACATATTGATCTTGAGGATTCCCCAGAGAAAAAAAATCGATGCATGTTAAATCAGGTTCGAGAAATCTACTATATCTCACTCAAAACCCCTACTGCTCAGAAAACTAGCATAGGGAAAGCAATGTAAAAGCGACTCTGCTCTGATTTGCTGTTAAGTCCAGAAATTCGCCGCTCAACATCAAAAGATTCGATCAGTCATCATCCCGATTGACGTTACAGCGACAACTACTTCTATAGGAAGGGCGGAGAAACCTCTCTAGCAACTTACCAAGACCACCCAATGTGACCTATTAAGCCAAAGCGAAACTTTTCAACTGTGAGATGATGAAATATTCTTTCATCCTATGAAAACGAACTTTGTTCGTGATATCATGCATAAGCGCTCTGAATGGCTAGGAAAACAACCTTTGTTCTCTGCGACAGATACAGAGGTGATATAAGCGATTGCAGAGATATTCTAAGAAGCTTCTGAATGGAATTGTAAATCCATTTTATTTCAGACTCAGACTCATAGCTTTGAGATGAAGAGTTTTTTCTCCGGGCAATCATAAAGGATTCCCTTTGGTTTAATAGAGAAAAGCCGGCGAGGTTCCTTACATTTCCAGGTTGGAGTTATCAACCGGTACGGAAGAGCGAGACGTCTCGCCCGGACTCTTAGAAAGGAAAATGAATTGACTCCTTGTCAACTTCGAAAGCGCTTTCGCCACGAGCAGTATGAAGAAGTCTGCCACGAAAGCAGCGGAAGGAGAGCAATTTCTCTTACACGATAAAAGTTCGTCGAGAGTTTATTAACTTTGATGTGCCCTAATTTCAGTGTTCTAATTGTTGGACTCTTTACTTAATTGACTTTGAGTATAAGCTAAACCGAACTCAATACAAATCGTCGTGATTCTCATTTAATCAAGAATTTGTATTGTGTGAATATTTTTTCGAATACAATAAATATTTCTTTGTTTTAATGAGAGCGGATCCATGAAGTCACACGCTACCACTTCAAACACAACATAGGCCCCCGTCCCACAGGGAACCATGGACGTCATTCGACTGGTCCACCACGTCCAATTCGTCGATTCTGAAAGGTACGGTCCAAATATGCACGTACCTGCGTGGTGTTATAGCACGGCTTACTATAGTTGTATTATAGTTTCCGTGGTTATGGCTGGAGCGCCGTCGTGTTGGAACCACAACCTGCGATACACAATCAGGGGCACATCAAGCTATAGCTATCTAAATGCTTTACACAGATTTTTGTCTCGTGTTTTTGCTAGGTCTTTGTCTTTTATCTCCTCCTAGTTACATTTCCGGTTGATTGATTTTGTGGCGGCCGATTATCCACACGAGGGATATAGGCCCTAGAGGAGAGCGCCCTCCGTGGGGGTCTTTCTAAGGAATCCTAACCCGTATTTACGGCAAGGTTAGAAGAAAACTACGGAAAACTCCAAACGGTTAGGTCGACGAGCGCGACAGGGGTATAAACCCAGCACCTCCCGTCTACCAGCTTTGAGAGCAGAACTTCTCAGCCACTGGAGGGGCGGTTACATTTCCGGAGATGCGTTCTTATGTGAATATGGTTCCTATCGCTGTACTCTATCTCCCCTCCACGTTTTTATAGGGAATTTTGATGTTTTGAAACATTCCTGCAGAAGAATAAATATCTTCATTTTATTACAGCCATTTATGTAATATTTAAAAACTTGCTTTTAAATCACAGTTATCTTTAATTGACCAGCAATATTTGTTTCACAAAAATAACTTAAAACTTACCTTCTATATCTAGAAGAAGTTTATTTGGCTGTGTTCTTGAGCCCATCGTATTAGTTTATTTGCCTAAAAAACATAAAATTTTGAAATTAGTGAATTCATAATGTAAGCTAATGCATGCAAGAAGAAATATTTCTTGTTAATGTTTTTTAATGACACAGTTAAAGATTACCTTAGTTTATGATATTTAGCAACTAATAACTATAAGATGTATCTTTATAAAAAAGGCATGCAATCAGAGATATAAAAAAAACAATTCCAGGCATTTATTTTATTTTATTACAAAACAGACAAAATTTAAATGCCTTCTCACAATTCTTAAATAACTAAAAAAATATTTATACATTCCGACTGTTAGACAACAAATTTACTATATAAGCAGTATACACTGCGGCCAAAATATTATGATCACTCCTCAGAGAAACTTCGACATTACGTCCGTGCAGAATGCGCGCTGATCCAATAAACTGGATTTTATGAGAAAAAGTTTGATTTTGGTCAGAAGTACCAGTGAACTTTACATTTTGCCTATGCAAGGGGAAAAAAGAGATTTTGAGACATGATTGTGCTGCCAGAAGAGCCGATTCCATAGTATATCAGAAATCGCTAAGTTTCTTGGCTTTTCTCATAGAAGAATGCATCGTGTCTTCAAAGAATTCCATTTGAGCCAAAAAAAATTCTAGAGAAAAGTGGAATTGCAGGCAGAAATTGCTTGCGAACAATAGAGGATGCAGGTGACTGACACACATTATTTGTAGCAACAGAAGAGCTACAACAAATTGTAGCGCAGTACAACTCAGAATCATCGCAAAGCATATCAGTATACTTTACTAGATGGATCTTAAAAGCGATCTTAAGAAAATAATTTTCAGTGAGGAGTGGTCATAATATTTTGGCCACATAGTGTATGTACTTTTATTAAAACTCATCAATATATACTATAATTTAACCCTTTGCACTCGAGAGGTGACTCTCACTCACCACTAGTGTTGCCAGGTGTCCCTCGTAAGTTGGGGCTCCAAATGCTCTGGACACCACTAATCAGTTACAGTTTATTACGCCATTATTAATCCTAGATAATTCTTCCATTAAATAAGGTGAAGAAAATCAATATAAAATACTGGTGTCCAGAGCATTTGGAGCCTCGGTTTACGCAACACACCGTGGTGAGTAAGATTTACTTCTCGAGTGTAAAGGGTTAATAAGCTGATGAAACAACGTCAATCGTTGAAACAATAAATATTTAAATAGTATAAGTGCTTAGAACGTGATTAATTTCGAGAGTAAAAATTTATAGTTCTCTTCGTGAAACAAAGTAATGCATATGATCGATACAAATGAAACAAAGGAAAATAATGCAACAAGCATTGATTATGAAACACTTTCCAACACTTCCAGAATACTCTAACAGAACTTCAACGTTTAAAAAGGTAAATGACGATATGCAAGTAACTCATTTAGAAAACGCATAACACATTTGAAAACCAGATTTCGGCGATTACCGTCCAGAGCCGGAAGGTACTTGAACTGAAAATTTGGATGAATATAGTCTAAGGCAGGTTCCGATGCACTTGAGGCTAAGATTTTTCATTTTTTGATAACTAATCGAGATGTTAATTAAAAAACAAAATGGCAGTTTATCAAAAAAGTATTCTTTTTCGAGCGTTCGCGCGCGCCTACGCAGTTGATGATTCGGCAAATCTCCCAATAGAGAAGAAAGGAAGGCAGAGCGGATTTTTTTCCGGCCCGTCTTATAATGAAAGCCAGGGATGAAAGTGCACTACAGTTATTTTGGAGACAAATTCGGAGCAGCAAAAATCTAATTTTGGAACAGTAAAAACAATTTTTTAAGCAGTAAAAAGTTTGCTTCATGGTATTTTCTCGCGACTGATTGACGAATTTCGCGATACTTCCCAGAATTGATTGACAAAATTTGCACTGTTTTTTCAACGACCGATTGGCGAAATTCACGATTTTCTGAAACGAGTTATTGACGAAATTTGGAATTCTTATCAACGACCGATAGACGACTTTTGCGATATTTTTCCGCGACTGATTGACGAATTTCACGATGTTTTTCCGAGACTGACGGACAAAATTTGAAATTTTTTTCAATGGCTGATAAATGAAATCCCATATTTTTTGTTGCGAGTGACTGACAAAAACTGTGATTTTTACCAAGGACCAATTGACGAATTTCGCGATATTTTTCCACGACTGATTGACGAATTTCCCGATATTTTTCTGCGACTGAGTGACAAAAAGTGCCATTTTTTCAACAGTCGATTGGCGAAATGCATGATTTTTAAAGCGCCCGATAGACGAAATTCGCGATTTTTATCAACGACCGATTGAAAAATTTCTCTATACTTTTCCTCGACTGATTGGCTAATTTCGAGATATTTTTCCGAGACTTATTAACGAATTTCGTGATATTTTTCCGCGTCTAACTGACAAAATGTATATATTTTTTAATTACTGATTGGCGAAATACACGTTTTGACACGCCTAATTGACATAATTCGCAATTTTTTTGCTGCGAGTGATTGATGAATTTCGCGATTTTTATCAACGACCGGTTGACGAATTTCGCGATAATTTTTCGAGACTGATTGACAAAATTTTAAGTTTTTTCAACGACCTATTGGTGAAATACGTGATTTTATGAAGCGAGTGACTGACAAAATTCGCGATTTTTTTCAACAACCGATTGACGAAAATTGCGATATTTTTCCGCGACCGATTGAACAAATTCGCGATTTTTGGCCGCGAGTGATTGGCGAATTTCGTGATTTTTAACAAAGACCGATTGACAAAATTAGCAATTCTTTTAAACTACCGATTGACGAAATCCGCGATTTTTTGACAAGACTGCATGAAGTAATTGGCGATTTTTTACCGCGAATAATTAACAACATTTGCTATTTTTATCAACGACAGATTGATAAATTCACAATTTTTTCCTAAGATACAGTGACGAAATTTGGAATTTTTTTTCTGAGGCCGATTGACAAAATTCGTGATTCTTTTTCGCAACCGATTGACGAAGTTTCTATGTCGATTCCATCCGGAGAAATTGGCGAAATTCGCGATTTTATCACGTAAGCGATTGACGAAATTCGTGATTTTTTTCGCATCCGGTTGATAAAATCGCAAATACTTTCCACAAATAATTGTCAAAAATCGCGATTTTTCCCGCGACCAAATTGTGAAACTTGCGATTTTTTTCGCGATCGACTGACAAAATTTGCAAGTTTGATTTATGTTTTCATAAATGTAACATTTGTTTATAGATTTTTTTTCACCTATTAATTCCAAAATACTGACTTTTTGGAATCTGTGAAAAATAAAGGATTCCGGGAATTTGGCGCAATAAAAATATATCTGCGGAATTCCACTAATTCGTCTAAATAACACGTCGCGGATTAAGGAAGCGCGTGAGGAAACCGCGCACTGGTCAGGAAACTGAAATCGAGATTCGATAGGGAATTTCTTTCCATTCTTTTTTTTTTTTTTGGTAGGTTATAGATTTCCGTATTTTCTACTTTATTGCCGTAGTACCGTATTTTATCCTAAATTTCCGGAGAAACTCCGGAATTTCTGGAAATGATGGAATTATGTACATAGCAGTGACTTCAAAAGAAATTCCAAGAAATGGCGATTTGGCGCATGGTTTGGCTCAGGTCTTTCCTCCCTGGTAAATGCGCATCGGCCGAACCGTTGAAAATACGGGCAAACTACAAAATATATTTTTTAATTTCTTTTACTTTTTACAAACAATTTCTTTTACTTGAATATGACATGTTTTTTATTCAAAATGGGATGTGTAGCATGTATAGTTCATTTGCAGGGACATTAAAAAAAATCTGTTCCATTATGGTGTATGGGGAAAAAATCGTTTGCAGCGTATTTTAATGATGTTACATTATTTCAAACATAATAAAATTAATATTAATTTCTAAGGTGCACTAAAACATACTTTCTGTAGACTATAGAGTGCAAAGCATTTATCATTCATTTACTGGGTCACATACAAGAATTCGGTTGGGGGACTTTCAAACTTTCAAACACCGAACTTACAAACGCCGCAAACCGCATAAAAAATACGAATATTAACTCTTTCCAAAAAACTGTTGTAAAAAGTTCGATTTCGCGCCTCCTCCCCCCCCTCTTTTATTTTTTGAAGATTGCAAATTTAAAGGTACGGAAAAACGAAAATTACCCACTTAATCCGGACACTTTCTTCTCTACGATGGTGCAATTCGTTTTCAAAAATACAAATATTTACCCATTCAAAAAACTCGTGACTGGAAGCCATTTTGCGTCTTTCGGGGGCACTTTTTTTTCTACGCTAAAAGTAACTAAATGTTGGTATTTTCACACAATTTTTCCACAAGTTCTTCGTACACTTGATTTATATCACGTATAAAATCTCGAAACATTCGGACGATTAGAATTATTTACAAAAAAAAAAAAAAAAAAAAAAAATCTGCAAAATTTTCGCTGAGAACCTGTATGAGCAGGTGACTGTAGCTCATGTTTTTACAACTAAATATCCAAATTTTTGCATGAAAATTATACGCAGGTTTCCGAAACATTATATTTATAACTCATAAAAATTTCAAAGATTTTGGACTATAATAACTATTTTGTTTTTAATAAAACGCATACAACAGCTGAAAACGCAATTCCAGCAATTATCGCTCAAAGACAGTACTGTAACTAAAATCGTTCATGTCCCTGTAAATGAACGATAAGTGTTATGCACATCATATTCTACGGTAAGAATCTTGTAGCGCACCGCAATAATGTATGTGACTTTTATTATGTTTTAAATAATGTAGTATCATTAAAATACACTGGAAACCATTTCCCCTCTGTAAACCATTATGTAACCGAATTCCTGTATGTGACCCTGTAAATGAATGATAAATGCTTTGCACTCTATAGTCTACAGAAAGTATGTTTTAGTGCACCTTAGAAATTAATATTAATTTTATTATGTTTGAAATAATGTAACATCATTAAAATACGCCGCAAACGATTTTTTTCCCCATACACCATAATGGAACGGATTTTTCTGAGTGTCCCTGTAAATGAACTATACATGCTAAACATCCCATTTTGAATAAAAAACATGCCATATGCCTCAATGGCATATATGAATTGATGGCAATCTGAGTATATTTACAAGAATTAGAGGACGGACAGGCAGCAGGCGGGTAAACCAATGTCAAAACACTTTGCAAGTATGTTGGAAACTGTTAAAATATAAATAAATAAAAACAAGAAAGAAAATTCATGCGTCAAGCATAGATTATGAAACACTTTTCAATACATGCCGAATACTGGAACAAAACGTGGCCGTTTAATAAGCTGAAAGATGATGTCTAAATAAAAAAAAATGGAAAACGTTTTTATAAACGTTTTATAAACGTCACAAAATATTTCATCTTAAATTGGGACCGTTCACAAAATATTTCATACACATTTGAAAATCCTATTTCCGCAATTACACTTTACACTATATAAAACTTTAACCCCTTGGGTACGAGCGACACGTATACGTAACGCATAAGATGCTCACAATCCTCGATTATTCCCACCAGTTATTTTTAGTGTAAGCTTTGACTTATTTAATCTTAGCATTTCTGAGATTCAATTAGGTGAAAATTTCCGTTTTGAAAAACCGGTGGTAAAAGGTTAAAAATTTTGTAAAGGACGCTCGTCGCGAAGGGGTTAAAAACTCAATTTAGAAATGACATGCCTGGAGAAGATTGATATCTGCCATTTATGGAAAGACATCCCCGTTTGTCTTGCAAAGTAGTCGGATGTGCCGCTCCCAAAACAATGATCTGTTTAGGAAAAAATTGGATCCTTTAAATATCCCTTCACAAAATATTTCCTCTTAAATCAGGACCCTTCACAAAATATTTCATCGTTAAACAGGACCCTTCACAAAATATTTCATTCTAAAACAGAAACCTTCACAAAATACTTTGTCTTAAAAATAAACCTTTCACAATAAATACTCTTCCATCTCCAATTTGAAGCTTTCACAAATGTAATCATTTTAATGTAAAATCTGAACTGTCTCAAAACAGCTGAAGACGCCAAAGAACCTATTATTTACCTTTTAGATATATCAAGGATCTTGTTAAAAATAGATAAACAAGATCCTGAATATAACGATAATTTCAAATTCACAAAATTATGACTCACAAATATAAAAAGCTTTTCAAAATTTTACAAAAATAGGAGCTTATGAGAAAAGTCTGAACAGAACCCTGCAAAACTTTCTTTTATTTCAACTTCAAAAAGGATATTTTTTTAATTTATGCATTTTTGAAACAAAAAATAAGAAGCTGGATAAAAAAAGGTCCTTCCGGACTCTACCGGGAGCAAAACGTAGTTTTCATAGTCCATGTTTTTAAAAATTCAACTCATTTTTCTCAAACACCCGAAGCTAAAATGCTTGGAACCCGATTATAAAACATTCAATCCTCGTTTTCGCTAGTACCGAATTTGAATGCGAATTTCAGCATGAGAGTAAAAAAGTCAGAGAGTAAAAAAGTAAAAAAGCTCGTCGCGAAGGGGTTAAAAACTCAATTTAGAAATGACATGCCTGGAGAAGATTGCTATCTGCCATTTATGGAAAGACATCCCCATTTGTCTTGCAAGAGTAGTCGGATGTGCCACTCTCAAAACAATGATCTGTTTAGGAAAAAAATGGATCGTTTAAATATCCCTTCACAAAATATTTCCTCTTAAATCAGGACCCTTCATAAAAAAAAAAAAAAAAAAAAAAAAAGAAAAATCAGATTGTTTCAAAATGTCAGCCACTCTAGAATTTCAAACTGCCATATCTCAGCCATTTTTGAAGATAAAGCCAAAACAAAAAATGTTCCGGAATCCTTGTATCACAATCTAACACTTAACGGAAACAACTTTTTCAATTTATAATTTTTTATACATCTTTTTGAAAGTTTAAAAAAATAATAAAAATAATAATAACTGGCCGCCATTTTGAAACAAGATGGCGCATAAAGCTGGTTCACAAACTCGGTCGAGAGCTTGGTATGCTCTGTACACATGATCAATCACATTCACATCAGTTCCTAAACACGAGAGTTACAAAATAAGAAATATCAGATTGTTTCAAAATCTCAGCCACCCTAGAATTTCAAACTGCCATATCTCAGCTATTTTTTAAGATATAGTCAAAACAAAAAAAATTATAGAATCCTTGTATCACTTTCTAACACTTAACGGAAACAATGTTTTAAATTTATAATTTTTTGTGCATCTTTTTGAATTTTTAAAAATTAAAAAATGTTTAACTGGCCGCCATCTTGAAACAAGATGGCGGATGAAGATGGCCAACGAACTAAGTCGAGATCTTGGTATATCCTATACACATACTCAGTCACATCTAAATCGGTTCATAAATAAGAGAGTTACAGCATGACAAAAGTCAGATATACATATGGATATATATATATATATATATATATATATATATATATATATATATTAAAAAAAAGTAACTTGCAAAGCAAATTAAAAAAATAATTTATTTCCATATTGTTAAGCCCGAGAATGGACAGATATTAAAATTATTTTATTTAGTCAATGCTACAATAATGTTGCATTTTTATATTAAATCTTGTTCAATTTAATTTAACCTTAAAATATTAAATTTAAATTTGAAATGAAATCTAAATAAATCTTCAACTTTTTAAATTATTTGAAATTCTCATGTTACTTGTCTGTTAGAATTTGCTACAATACAAATTTTGTATAATGCATGTAAAACTGAAAAAAAATTTGAAGATTTATTTAGATTTCATTTCAACTAAATGAAATGTTTTAAAGTTGCTTTAATATCATGTTTCAAATTTAAATTTAATTTTTTAAGATTAAATAGACTGAACAAGATTTAATATAAAAATTCAACATTATTGTAGCATTAACTACCCCACCCCCTTCCAACATAATTTTTGACGCGGCCAAATTCTTAAAATCATATCTCCCCCACACTGTAATAGAAAGCATTAATTTATTTACCTATAATGCAGTTTAAATATCTTACCACAGATTCTTCGGTTTTAATCTGGGTATAGGTGAAATATTAATAATTATATTTGATAAAGACTAAAGGCAGTAACAACATCAGAAATAAAAAGCAATGATTGGATGAATAGTCGAAGTCTGACAGGTCTCTAAAAAAAGTAACACCACCAGAATTTAGAGTTTTTTGATTGGAGGATTTATTTTTTTACAGAATTAGTTGTTTTAAAGAAAATTTTTGGAAGCGCGTACAAAAAGTGGGAAAAACTCTAGTATATTAACTCGTTCAACGGGATTTGCTGTGTTAAAATAGCATGGGGAAGTCGCGCTGCCGCGCAAGGCTTAATATGTATATATAGATATATATATAAATAAACATTTGAACGGAGGGTGGTTTTGGGGTCTGGGGGTCATGATCGGTGAAAATATACCAAAAGTTTTTGGAATTGCTTTCCTCCGAACAGCTGCAATAGGTAGCTTTTTGTAATGAAAGCTATTTAATAAGTAGATAACATATTTTTTTTTTTTTTTTTTTTTTTTTTTTTATTACACTTCAACTTTTTTGTCAATATTTTTTTCAAACTGTGGGGGAAGGGGGGAACAAAATAAAATAATCAACGGATAACATATCAAAAAACGTAAAAAAATAGCTTATTACAAATACGCGAATTAAACCTAGATTGGACAAATATCTGATTAAATATTAATTTTTCAGAAACTTTAACCACGGACAACGGCGAGGGGGACGGGGGTGCACCGAGAAGTTGTTAAATTGTTACAAAATGTACCTGAAAAAACGCAGAAAAATGAGTAGATAATATATCTGTTGTTTTTATTTCTTTTTATTACACTTCAATTTTTTTGTGAATATTTTTTTTTTAAACGAGACGAAAAAGGGGGGAGGGGGAAATGAAGTCTAATCAACGGGTAATATAATCAAAAAAGTCAATATTTTTGCGTATACAAATATGTAAATTAAACCTAGATTGGACAATTAGGTGATATTTAATACGATTTTGTTTCAACAGCAACCGCGCCAATCCCGAAAATCGAACAAAATTTGCTATCACAGCGCCACCTTCAGGCCGAATTTCTCCAAAATTTGATCCAAACCTCGGCCTATGATATTACATTTAAATATAAATTTTCGTCGAAAATATTACTTGTTCACTTAAACTGCCAAAAGTTGCAAAAATCGCTACCATAGCGGTCCCTTCCGGGAGAATATCCACATTTTCAACTGGGACCTGACGTCCTAGTCAAAAACATATATATGAAGTTTGGGTTCAGTTATTTCCACAACTTCATACACTTTCCGATGATACAAAAGAAAAATTGCATAAAAATCAGTATCACAGCGCCCCCTTCCGGGGGGATATCCCCAATTTCAACTGGGATCTGTTGGCCATAGGCAAAATCATGTATGAAGTTTGGTTCAATTCCATGCATATCTTCTACACTTTTCAATGATACAAAGAGGACATACGGGCAGACAGGCATTTTGTAAATAGGGATGCAACGGATATCCGAAAAAGAACCGATATTCGGCGTATCCGGCTGATTTTTCAATATCCGAAATACCATCGGATATCGGAATCACAATAACCGGATATCCGACTTCTCTGCCGGATATACGGCTCTCTACTACATAAGTTCTAAGCAAGTTCCCTATCCATGAGTAAAAGTTAACTCTCAAAAGTTGAACGAATTGTCAGCTTTCCTAATATAGATATTTGAACTCTTTATAATAAATTTAAGAATTTACGTTTACATCTTTTAGAAAATTGTACCTTTACTTTCAGATTGTAAAATGAAATTTGAAGTTGTTTATTAAAATATGACTTTATTAATTTTCTTTCTTTCTTTTAAGTTAAACAATTAAACAATTTTATTAATATGAATAAATTAATTTTTGTTTTTTAACTTGTATGTTAAAAAAACTAAGTTTAGCTCTAAGTGTGTGCGATGGCTAAAGAAATCTACCGCACGTAGGACTAGCAGCACAACTGTTTTAATATCTTATGCATACCTGTGTTTCGCCGGAGTACATGACGTTATGGTATTCAGAGCGTGTTTGTGTGTGTGTGCGTGTGGGGGGAGGGGGGTATTTGCACTTTCAGGGCATTAATTAACCGAAAATATGGAAATTCTAGGGGATCAGTGTCACCCCTGAATTCATCACTGATTGTAATGCTAAAGTAAAACAAATTCTGTTTAAATATTTTACATGATAGATAATGTTTCTCTGAAGTGTTTATTTCAGTTATCTGGAATTTTGAATATATAAGTACAGGAAATTGCTGATTGTTTTAATGTAATATATGCTGTTAAATTTATTATATTATAAATTGAGCGGAGCAGGGTATGAAGCGAACCAATAATTACAACGAGCAAACCGAAAATATTTGTTTGAATTGTTGTAATAATCAGTCTCATTACTTTGTTAGAGATTTCACAAAAAGCTAAAGTTTCATAAAACGCAAATTGGCAAATAATTTAGTAAAACTTATTTTATATTATTTATAGAATTTTTTTCTGCAAGTAAAGCTCTCTAAATGATGTTATATATAGTAATTGTTTTAATAATGGAATATGGTGGTATTTCCATTTTTGGTGTCAGATGCGGTTTTACTAGCCCTGGTTTCTTGTAGGTGAAATTTTTATTCATTGCTACGAATGATATCTTTTAAACTAGCTGTTTAACCCGTTCTACGCATGGGAGTTCATGAATTTGATTCTAAAAAGTGAATAAAATGAATTTAATTTCCCTGTTAAAGTGTTGAATTGTTCAATAACTATACGATTTAGAAAAAAAAAAATTACTACTGTGCATTTTTTTAATGAAACTTAATTTATGTTGCTATGGCAGCAGACGATAAAACGATATATTTGGAATAAGGGAATAAATAGAATAAAAATTTTGTTGATGTTTGTAATAAAATGTTTTTCTTTATTTAAAAAAAAATGAAATAATGAAGCGCAATTAAATAATCTCTAATTATTTGCATGCGAGGTAAAAGAATTATCGTAATACCCGCTACAGCTTCTTACTATTGCAGCGTGGCGTCCGTAATATGTATATCTCACATTGCAGTAAACATTTAGAACTGTTTAGAACTCACACGATTACGGGTTGACATAAAAAAGGCAAAACTTCGTCAAAAACATTAAAAACTATTTAAAATTATCGATTTTTTTTGCTCCAATCGTTCATGGGCCCCCTACCAGCAACGCGTTTGCCAAATTTCGTAGCCCCGCGCCCTGCGGTTTCCGAGTTTTTGAGGTTACATAGATAGATACGCGCACGAATTTTAATAGGGTATATCATTCTAGCTGACCCGCCCGGCGTTGCCCGGACCCGTGTAATAAACTTATATCTCTTAAAAAACGAAACTCTGTTCCGGATCTCCGATGGCTTTGGCACCGTGTACCGGGCATGCTCGTACGCTCCGGAAAATCTTTTATTTCCACCTTCCACCACCAGGGGAGCATTCTGTTCTAAACAAACCTCTTTACGAACGAATATCTGATACAGGTTCCCGTTGCTTAAGGCATCGTAATAGTAGACGGGCTACAAAAGCGGTTTGGAGAAGATGGGAACATTATTAACTGAGTTATTGAAATAAATCACAGTTAGAGAAAATAACCTTGAGGGGGTGCCGGGAGGAGGGGATGTTCAAGTGTCTTTCAGAAAATGACTAATTAGGAGGACTACTATGCATCTTTAAAAATTTGTTCGTTTGGTTAAGCTATGAACTTAATTGCAAATTTGGCTTAAACTATTATTCGGAAATAGTGGTAACTACTACTCATAAATTTACTTTAATGTTATAGAGGGTGACTATTAAGTTAATTATAATGTTTGTAATCAGTTGCGTTGAAATCGAAAAAATAGTTGCTGAGTTATGGAAACGGGGCATAGTTAGAGAAAAAACCTTGAAGGAGATGCCGGGGAGGAGCGGATGTTCAAGTTCATTTCAGTAAATTACTAATTAGGAGGACCAGTATGCATCTTTAAAAATTGGTTCGCTTGGTTAAGCTAGGAACTTAATTAGAAATTTGTCTTAGACTGTTATTCGGAAATAGTGGTACCCGCTACTCACAAATTTATTTTAATTATATAGACGTTGATTATTAAGTTAAATATGATGTTTGGAATCAGTTGCGCTGAAATCGGAAAATTTGTTGCTGAGATATGGAAACAGGGTACAATTAGACAAAAAGCCTTGAGGGAGGAGCTGGGGGGGGGAGCGGATGTTCAAGTGCCTTTCAGCAAATGATAAATTAAAAGAGCCACTGTATGCATCTTTAAAGATTGATTGATTTGGTTAAGCTAGGAACTTAATTTGATATTTGGCTTAGACCATTATTCGGAAATACTGGTAACTGTTTTCTAGAAGTGCACCCTGAAGCTATGAATGCTGATTTTTATGATAATTTAGCAAAATGGAACTGATTTGGAGAAGTTCGGAACATAATCCTCTGAGTTTTGGAAATAAAGCACAGTTAGAGAAAAAAAAAAACCTTGAGGGAGGGGCCGCGAGGAGGCACGCGGTCAAGTGCTCAACAACAAATCACTAACTTTGACTGTTGGTATGCATCAACTGAATACGGGCTCTGTACTTTTATTAGGAACATAAATTTAATTTTTACGAAAACTGTTATTCTAAAATAGCGGTATCATCTATATAAAACAGCGTTTAAACGTTAAGGGTGAAGCAAAAAATGTTAAATTTCTTAAATGTAATTAGTTCTGTTGAAATCAGAGCAGTAGATTTGGATTTATTAATACGGAGGGTCAATTAATAAAAAAAACACCGCCACGTGGCGCGCGGTCAAGTAAAATATATGTGATATTTAATAAAAAGTCGTTTATCCCCACCCCTCCCCATCCCCGTAAATTTAACAAATAATCTGTTAAATAAAGTTTTCTGTATTAATAATCTCTATCATACTAATATATGCCATGCAAAAATAACCTTAAACCCAGCTAATTATCATTCATTAAGTCGATAAAATCTTTTAAAATTAATTTTTTAGTATTTGGCAACGGTCAATAATTAAGTTGATTGTCTACATCTCATATAATCTCTGATCCATCTATTTTAAACACTCGACTGGGAATTGCAATCATCCCTACCTTGATTTATTTAATGATTTCTGCGGAGATTTTATACAACCAACCAACCGAAGATTACTCTGTGAAAAAGCGTATTTTTGATGAGATCTCTTTGTGGATAGATTTTAATTAATATTTAAGCTATCAAAAATCTATTTAAAATTTTCGAATTTTTTGCCCCGATCGTTCATGGGCCCCCTACCAGCTACCCGTGTGCAAAATTTCCTAGCCCTGCGGGTTTCGAGTTTTTGAGGTTACATAGATACGCGAACGGTTTTTAATAGTATAGATATATCTAAGTTTTAACCAAATATTTTGTCGATTTCAAGCCAGTTTGATTTTAGCGTCTCAAGCGGTCGCCCTAATTCGCTTTCGTCTAAAGTGAATTTGTTGTGGAAATACGAGTAATAATGAAATAATGATTTTTTTTTTTTTTTTTTTTTTTAAAGGAAAGTTGTACTACAGTGTGCTCAAGATAAAGAGGTAGTAAATGTAAATAAAAATGCTGCCAATTTCAATTTATACCAAGTAGTTCTAGTTTTCTGCTTTCCTTTATTCACTAATGATGACTTTACAAAAATAAATACTGTCGAACTCGTTTAATACGAGCACAGCTAAAACGAAAACACTGTTAAAACAGAGCAATTTGCACATCAAGAGTGGTTCATCATTCTATATTAAGATTTTCACACTTTTTACGAGCTACAAGAGCAGGATCGCAGCTAATAATGCTCAAAACATATGTTCATTTCAAAGTGATTTTCGGCGAAAAGTAGGGTAGAATTAGGAAAGAAATCTCTTTCTTGTCGATAACTGGTCTATCTTAGTGATAATATACATTACAACTATGATCTACCAAAATGTAGGAATTATCAGTTTTACCAGATAGAATTTCAAACATCAAGGAGACCACACACCCAAAAAATGCAAAGGAATATCCCGAAGTCTTGGAAGAATGAATGGCGGGATAAGGCCGTTTCAAATACAGCCCCTTTGCAAGACTTACAACTGAACCGTAGAAAAGAAGGAGCATAAAAGAATTTTTTTAATCCAGACTATGGACCATATTAACCAGCCTTTCCATGTTTTTTATTGCACTGTTAAAGTGAAAAGGATATGTGACATCAATAACTTGAAAATTGTGGTGGCTATTGCAATGTTAGCAGAGCTTTTCGGCAAAAAAGGAAGTGACCAGTTGGGAAGTACGTCATTTATGTCCTTTGTAATTACTAATTCTTTAAAGCCTTTGACTTCAGTACTGTGATTTTGTCTAAAGAAAAGACCTATCTAAAGAAAATGACACCCACAAAGGTAAGACTGAATATTTTATGTTAACTTTAGAATATTAAGATAATTTTAGCATTGAGATAATTCGAGTAATTAATAGTAGTAATTAGTTTAATTATGTGTGTGTTTTTAAGATTTTTATTATCTTCACGGGTATTACGAGTAGCGGTTAATACGAGGACTTTTACTTCCCTTCCTTAATGTATCAACTGAGTTTGACTGTATATTTTTGTTTTCCTACGATATTCTATTTAGAAAAAGAAAGAATATTTGCATTGTAAAAAATGTATATTATAACAAATATTTGTTAAAATGATTATTTTCTATAAGCAAATTCTTTGAGATTTCCAATGTAGTGTAAATAAAACTCTTATCTCAATAGATGGTCTTGTGGCAGCTTGTGGTTGGAAAAGTAGATGAAGAGCAATAAATCAGTATGAAAAGGTTTTAAGAATTAAAACGTGTTTCCACTTAATAGCCTAGTTTTCCCGTGTAAAGCAATGTTAAACACTCATTCTTACACTAACGTTTCAGAAATTCCATTAAAAATTAAACAAATAATAAATAAATGTTTACACATGTGTAAGTTGTAAATATATAATAAGTTAACATAAAGTCTTCAGTTTTATAAATAGTACTTTTAGTACCTTTTAGTTATATATTATATATAATCAATTCTTCTTCTTTTTAAGTATGCATAAATGTCAATTATGTCTTCATATATAATAATCTCTATGATATAATTTCAAATTATCGAGTAATATAATATATTTTAATTTATTAAATTAAAATTAAAGTAAATTAATTAATAGTTTTTATTTATATATATTATTATTTATTTTTTTCTCCATTTTTAAAATGTTGTAATCTATGTAGTTAAATAAAAATAATTGCAACTGTTGGTTACAATTTATGATCTGAAGGATTTTCTATTTAACTGTGAAATTAACCTCTTCTGTTGGATATACTTTTGTACATGTGCTAAAATTATACTAATGAATTTAGGTATATAATTAATGTAAGTATTATATGACTTTTTTTTCTTCCTTTTTTCCACTCTTATTCAAATTGTATGTATGATTTTATAATATTCCATTTTAAAAGGTCTTGTTATATATATTGTTTCAACGATTGTTCGGGCAAGATATGACATGATGTTTGGCAAAAGCTGGTGTCATATACAGAAAACAATCGTTCTTTGCTTATAAATGTGATTTCCTTGCCCTTGAAAAAGTGAATTACATTATAAGCTTTCATTTGTGTTTATACTCGTGTGGTTTTTATTTCATTCCTTTTTTTTTTTCCTTCTTCATTTGAATTAATAATGTTACATTTATTAGGACTACATTTTTAATTTGTAATTTGACACGGCTCTTTGGTATCGTGATTTCAATGTATATGGTCAGTTTCTTATGTTTCAATGGTTACATTTTACTTAAAGTTATATATATATATTAATATGTGTTAATAAAACACCTTTCTTGACGAAAAACATTTGTCAAAAAAAGTCTTTCCTGAAATATTGTATTTCTTCAAAATGTTTTTCAAAATGTTTTTCCTTTGTATATCTTTGGGTAAGCACGGGTTTCCCGGTCCTATTCGGTAAACAGGCCCTGCAAACATGGCCGTCATGCACAAACAAAAAATAATAAAATTAAAATAATAGTCATTTTGAACTGCCATCCTGTGAGGGTTGTTGTACAAAAAAATTCAAAAGATGTTTAAATGGTCAAGCAACCAATAAAATATTTTTTGGACCACTTGAAATAGGTTGACCCATCTGATTGGAAATACTCTGTACTTGTCTTCCAAGAGCCAAGAGCTATTAGAAAACCTGCCTGCTGATGTCATGATTGCCATGACAATTATATAAACAGGTGCTGTTTCTTAGGCACCCTTGCTTGACTCTTCTCACAGATCAGTTCGGAAGAAAATGTTTGTTTTTAAGTGAGGATTCACTCATTCTTATTTAATAAAAATTTTAGAAATGAATTAAATAAATGAAAAAAAACATGAAATTAAAAACAGAAGATAAATATTTAAGCAAAATATTTTCAGTAAAATATTAGGTGAAGAGCCACTTCATCTACTACACCTGATGAGCTAACATTAATTTGATGAAAAATAAAATTTGAATTTATGTGTAGTCCAGTATATACACTTTTAATAAAACAAAAAAAAAAGTTTAAATTTTGCATACATGCCACATATGGATGTTTTCATTTTTAAATTAAGGAGACTTCTCCTTCTCATGCATATATGTATTTTTTGCCAAAAAGTAGCCACAAGTTTCTCTCTCTCCTCTCTCACATACATATATATAATAACTCTCTCTCTCTCTCTCTCTCTCTATATATATATATATATATATATACATATATGTATATATATAATAAAAATGAAATGACATGTGCAAAAATCAAAGAAAAAGACAATACAAAAATAAAACACAGTAAATTGAATATGCAAATATGAGAAACTATGAATATCTTATAATAATTCATAATAAAGATATGTTATTTCATCGAATATTGTCAGCAGTAAGCCTAAAAATGACAATATTAACCTCCTTATAACATATTGAAAAATCAATGAATGGAAGAAATTAAGATATATATATATAATTGTAGTACCTTTGAATTTCAAAATACATTAAACAAGTTCTTCATCAAATCTAACCAAATCTCCCATTTAAAGATAGGTAATTATAAAGTGTATACAGAATACAATTAAGTTAATACATAATTAACAAATTCAAACATCAAATTACCGATGCGCCATTTCAGTGACGGCACGCAGCCAAACATACTTAAAAGTTTTCAAGAAAATTTAGAAAATAAATATATATAATGATATAAGATGCCATATAATGTAAGAAAAAAAAATGGAATTTAGATATCAAATGAAATTAAAAATGGAATTCGAAATGAATAAAAACATGTGCTATATTTAATCATCAGTCTAGCATCTAGCAGGCACAATTCAAATCCAGCATACTGACTGACATCATTTTAATTCACATCATTTGAATTGAGCACTATATATATTTCTAAATATCTATTCAATTTTAGAAAAATTTTACGATGGAATATACAGTAAACAATCTTGAGTCAATTCATATTTTAATATTAATAAATTTAAATTATTATACTTTTTTTTGTCTTTTTCACAAGACAATAGTAAGAAATTACTATTTGCATTAAAATTTAATTCAGAAAATTAATTATTAAATGTAATTAGCGAACAATAATTTTTAAAATTTCTGATGATAATATTTTAAATCATAATTTTAAAACATTACTTATTTCTTTTTCTAAATGAAAGTAACAGTAAACAAGCTAGTGAAATTAATAAAGCAATACAAGTGTGGCTTGGCCACACATTATATGTTTTTAATTACTCATTTTATCTATACTATTTTATTATTACGACTAAAAAATATACGTAATTAATGCATGTATTAGCCTATTAACTATATATTACAATTTTGAATAGGGAATTTAGAGTGCATGGCTATGCATTTTTCAATGCCAAGAAATGACAATTGGTAACTATCTGTGCATGGCTTAAATAGAACAAAATTAGACCTAAAACAAACAAATCGGTCAAGTGCGAGTATAACTCGCGCTCAAAGGGTTCCGTATATTGAATTTATTTATTACTATTTATTAATCAAGAAACTCCTATTACCAATAATTTTTTTCATAGCTTAGTTTCAGTATATTCGGAAATATGACGTGGAGGGGGGGAGGGGATATTTTCCCAGTACTTTCGACAATGTCTCTGAAAATATAATACTTAAAATTAAAGCAAACATATTTTTGAGTTCGATGTTACAAGATCTTTTGAACGATACCTTACACGATATATAAAAAGAAAAATTATTTTTCAAGTAAATTAATATCTCGGCTAATTAACGACAATTTTTTTCAAAAATCATTATCAAATATCCTTGGATGATTCTGCGTCGACAGATACCTCGAGCGGCTGTCAACTCCCCCGTTGACTGCCCGTCTGTTTGTGTGTAACGGAAAATGCGTTTTTCTCAAAAACTATAAACTTAGGAAAATCTCTATAGTTTCCCTGCAAAGTTTAAATAAACTCTTACTACCCCTATTTTTTTTCATATTTTTAGTTTCAGTAGAATCGGAAATAGAGGGGGGAGGGACATATTTTTGCAGTGCCTTTTCGACGATATCTCTGAAAATATAACACCTAAAATTAAAACAAATATATTTTTGAGTTCTGTATTACGAGATCTTTCACACGATAGACAAAATGAAAACTTTTTTTTTTCAAGTAACCTAATTAGCCCCCTAAATTTTTCTTAAACGTATTTGTGAATGGGTAATAATCTGAAAATATGTGGGTTAAAAGGCTTTATAACTTCCCCAAGTTTGAATTTTCCACGTCCCATAGTTTGCAAGAAAAAGGGCTCTGACAGACACAGGAGTGATCTTATAATGGTTCCGTTTTAACTTTTTAAGTACGGAACCCTAAAAATGGCCCTACGGGGCTATAGTTATGGACACAACATGGCGGGGTTACTGTGGACAGTCTACATTAACCCTATTTAGCGTTTAAGGTTGTAAATTCCCATTTTAGACTATTTAGTTACAAAATATTGCTTAAATAATAGGGAAGTATAGATTAATTTACTTTTTAGTTTTAATTAAAGTTGAATTAGACTTTGTAAAATGAATTTCTTTAATGCAATTTTATTCATCATAAATTTTGTAAATTGATTTACTTAAAATGCTTAAGTTATTTTATTTAAGTTTCAGTTCAGGCCATATATATATATAAAAGTGTCAGATGCTCGCCCTTAAAGCAAAATTTGTTTGTTGATACTTCTGATTCAGAAAGTGAAAACGACAAAATAAAAAGTTCTAATTCACGCTGATTTAATAGGTGTAAAATGATTTTGTACTGGTTAGATTTCTTAAGAAGTATCTAGCATAATGTTGGTGTAGTAGAAGTAACGTATGGAACAACAGATTTTGCTGTCCAGTTTTTACAGAAAAAAAAAAAAAATCTTTGTCGGCTCGGCCTAGAGGCACAGGTAGATTTCAAAGACGCAGACCGTGAGGCGCCTATTTATTGGGAATTGAAGAAGAAATGACCTTTTTGCCATGATGCGCCAGTTGGGACCACCCACTTCGAAATCTAAATGTGTCTGTAGCCGGAGCCGGTAGGGATTTTTTTTTGTTTTTAATTTTTAATTCTTTTTTTCTGTAAGGGTTGGTTCTATAAAAAACTTGCCAATATAAAAGTTGTAGATAATATTCAGAAGATTTATAATAAATTTAAACGGATTTGATATCTTGTGAATTGACGAAGTTATGAATTTTTTTTTCTTCTGAAACCCCTATCCCCCCCCCCTTGGGGGCATTTTTAATGAAATCAAAAATCTGCCATACATAAAATTGTGGCGCTTTTCCTAGAAGTAATAATAACTTTAAACGGATTCGATATGTATCAAAATGAAGAAGTTATGGGTTTTTTTCTGTTTTCACAAAAAGCCCCCCCCCCATTTCCCCCCTTGGTTCGATTTTGCCCATTAACGAACTTGACCGTGATTTTATGTATCAGTTTGGAGGAGATTTATGCAGAATTATTAAAGTTATTGTGTCCATAAAAAAGTGATAATATATATATATATATAAGTAATATATACATTTTCTTTATCTTCCTTTTTATTTCTTTATTTTTTTTTCTCCCCTCTTATTCAAATTGTTAGTATGATTTATAATATTCCATTTTCAAAGGTATCCTTGTTTTTTCAATCTTGTTTCAATGATTGTTCGGGCAGAGATTTGGCACAATTTTTAACATTAAGCTGGTGTCATTTACAGAAAACAATCATTCTTTGCTTATAATGTAGTTTCTCTGCCCTTGAAAAAGTGAATTACATTATAAGCTTCCATATGTGTTTATACTCTTGTTTCCTTTTTTTTTTTTTTTGCATATATATATATTTTTTTACATTTGAATTAATAATACTTCATTTATTAGGACTATATATTATATTTTGTAATTTGACACTGCTATATGGTATAGTGATTTCATTGTGTATAGTCAGTTTCTTATATTTCAATGGTTAATTTTTACAATGAGTTTATATATATATATATATATATATATATATATATATATATATATATATATATATATATATATATATATAAAGTTTTGAACTGGGGGTGGTTTTGGGCAGTGCCTGATTTACGGCAGGGCATTCGGGGCATGGGCCCAGGGCCCCCGATTTTCAGGGGCCCCCAAATGCTACTGAAGATTTTTCAATTATTGGCCAAAACAGTTTTAACTGTCAAAAAAACAAAATTAAAATGGAAAAATCTGTTTGTCAAAGATTGTCTATGATTTGTCAAAGTAACTTAATTTTTTCCTGATTGTCTTTTAACAATTTAATTGCAGGAATGTACAGAACTCTATTTTAGAGATCGCCATATTATTTCATTTTTATTTTTTTACCTGTAATGCCGTCATGGTTAACATGGACAAAGCCATGTGGTTCTGCTAGTTACTTGAATATATATTTTTTTTCCAGTGAAAGTTTGTATTTGAAAGGAAAAGTTATTTGATTAATAGGATATGCTATGCTAATATTTTAAAAAATTATAGCTTTTACTGCGGTAAATTCATTATTAGTTGTTGCATACTTTATCATTCCAGATATATAGACTTGCATAGAGAAAGGTAATCAGCACCACACAATTTATTATAAAATTCAATTAAATAAAAAATCATAATTATCAAATAATTATTTAAAAGTAAATTAATGATTATCAAATTTATTTTTAGGTAGATTTCGTAAGAAATACTACCTATTACATTCTCACCTAAGTTGCAAATTTTGAAAAATTTTTGCAGATCTACGCCGATCATGACTCCCAGAACCCAAAAACACCCCCAGTTCAAAAGTTTATCCATCTATCTATTTATCTATCTATCTATCTATGTCACTTTTTTCTGACCACGATAACTGGAAAAATTCTGCATAAATCTCTTCCAAACTGATACATAAAATCAAGGGTCATAAAATCTCGGTCAAGTTCGTTAATGGGCAAAATCGAACCAAGGGGGGGAAAATGGGGGGTGGGCTTTTTGTGAAAACAGAAAAATCCTCATATTTTTTTTATTATTATACGTATCGAATCCGTTTAAAGTTATTATTACTTCTAGGAAAAGGGCCGAAAATTTATGTAGGACAGATTTGTGATATAATTAAAAATGGCCCCAAGGGGGGGGGGGGGGGAAGGGGGGTTTTAGAAGAAAAAAAACATATCTTCGTCAATTCACAAGATATCAAATCCGCGTAAACTTATTATTAATCCTCTTAGTATTATCTAAAACTTTTATATTGACAAGTTTTTTATAGGACCAACCGTTATAGCAAAAAAAAATTAAAAACAAAAAAAAAATCCCTGCCGGCTCCGCCTGCAAACAAGTTATTTTTCGAAGTAGGCGGTTCCAACTCCCGCATCTTTTCGAAACTGATACATAAAATCAAGGGGCATAAAATCTCGGTCAAGTTCGTTAATGGGCAAAATCGAACAAAGGGGGGGGGGGCGGGGGCTTTTTGTGAAAACAGAAAAAAAACATAATTTCTTAATTATGATACGTATCGAATCCGTTTAAAGTTGTTATTACTTCTAGGAACAGCTCCAAAAACTTATGTATGAGATTTTTGATATAATTAAAAATTGCCTTAGGGGGGAGTGGGAAGGGGGGTTTTAGAAGAAAAAAATTCATGAGTTCGTCAATTCCCAAGATTTCAAATCCGCTTAAATTTGTTATAAATCTTCTTAATATTATCTAAAACTTTTAGATTGACAAGTTTTTTATAGGACTAACCGTTATAGCAAAAAAAAAATAAATAAATAAAAAAAAAAAAAAAAAAAAAAAATCCCTGCCGGCTCCGCCTGCAAACAAGTTATTTTTCGAAGTACGCGGTTCCAACTCCCGCATCTTTTCGAAACTGATACATAAAATCAAGGGGGCATAAAATCTCGGTCAAGTTCGTTAATGGGCAAAATCGAACCAAGGGGGGGGGGGGCTTTTTGTGAAAACAGAAAAAAACCCATAATTTCTTAATTATGATACGTATTGAAAAGGGCCGAAAATTTATGTATGACAGATTTTTGATATCATTAAAAATGGCCCCAAGGGGAGGGGAAGGGAGTTTTTAGAAGAAAAATAATTCATAACTTCGTCAATTTAAAAGATATCAAATCCGCTTGAATTTATTATAAATCCTCTTAATATTATCTAAAACTTTTATATTGACAAGTTTTTTATAGAACCAACCCTTACAGAAAAAAAGAATTAAAAATTAAAAACAAAAAAAAAATCCCTAAAATGAGAAACAAAACAAATATGTTTTGATTTATTGCCCGTTGTCAGCCATCTTTTTTTTTTTTTTTTTAATCAAAACATTTTAACTTGTATTACTAAATATGAATAAATTAGTCAATAAAATTAAATAACGTGTTTATAATAAGTAAATATGGATGAAAATTATTTTGGAAATGAGAAACAAAACAACTATGTTTTGATTTAAAAAACAAGACTAGCTGACCCCTGCTCGGCGTTGCCCGGGCCCGTAATAATACATTTAAGGGAAAAAAATCAAGTTTTTATTCTTTTATATCTTTAACAAGATTTTGTATGAAATTATATTTTAAAATGAAAAATTTTGAAAAAATATTGATATTTAGTGATAAAAGTGCTCATTTTCTTGTTATTTTACCTAGGGTCGTTTCATAGTTTTAAAATAAAAAGTTATTTGTCCGAACTGTTTGAATCTTTATTGGTGATAAATAAAACGATTTTACAGCCCGTGTAAAAATTCGTGAAAAAATATTGTTATCTAGTTGTAAAAGAAATGTTTTCTTCTCGTTTTTAGGTAGATTTCGTAAGAAATACTACCTATTACATTCTCCCATAAGTTGGAATTTTTGAAAAAATTTTTACAGATCTGCGCCGATCATGACTCCTAGAACCCAAAACCACCCCCAGTTCAAAACCTTATCTATCTATCTATCTATGTCATTTTTTTATGGACACGATAACTGCAATAATTCTGCACAAATCTCTTCCAAACTGATACATAAAATCAAGAGGCATAAAATCTCGGTCAAGTTCGTTAATGGGCAAAAGCGAACCAGGGGGGGGGGGGGGCTTTTTGTGAAAACAGAAAAAAAACCCATAATTTCTTAATTATGATACGTATCGAATACGTTTAAACTTATTGTTACTTCTAGGAAAAGGGCCGAAAATTTATGTATGACAGATTTTTGATATCATTAAAAATGGCCCCAAGGGGAGGGGAAGGGAGTTTTTAGAAGAAAAATAATTCATAACTTCGTCAATTTAAAAGATATCAAATCCGCTTGAATTTATTATAAATCCTCTTAATATTATCTAAAACTTTTATATTGACAAGTTTTTTATAGGACCAACCCTTATAGCAAAAAATAAAAATAAAATCCCTGCCGGCACCGCCTACAAACAAGTTAGGTTTCGAAGTAGGCGGTTCCAACTGCAGCATCATCGCAAAAAGGTCATTTCTTCCGCAATTCCCGACAAACAGGCGCCCCACGTTCTGCGTCTTCGAAATCTACCTGTGCCTGTAGGCCGAGCCGTCAGGGATTTTTTTTAATTGATATTTTACAGAAATTATTAAAGTCAATAGTGGATATCTTAATAAGTACTCCCTTCGATATTATATATTTTTTTAATTCAAGGCCTCTGTAAGCATCGGTGCAAGGGGGCCCCCCCATAAGCATCTGTGCCCAGGGCCCCCAAATTTGTAAATCGGTCCCTGGTTTTGGGTTCTGGGAGTCATAATCGGCGTAGATCTGCAAAAATTTTCCAGAAATTCTAACTTAAAGGAGAATGTAATAGGTAGTATTTCTTACGAAATCTACCTAAAAAAGAGGAGAGAACAGCAGCTTATAAATAATCATGTATCTTTTTTCTGATGTAAAGGACATATCACAAATTTCAAGTGACATTATATCAAAACTACCACCTCTTATTACTGCTGGTAGCACTGCTCGTGGCTTATGCTGCATCACACTTAATATTTAATCTTGATATGTCAAAATACATTGTAAAGAAAAATTGTATTTCTCCATTAAAATCATTATTTTGGTCTTTGATTAAAATTCTTTAATTATTAAGGTAGAGCTTGATTATAAATACATTATTAAGGCTATCATATAACTATAACACTAAATAATAATTTGTTAATTATATTATTTGAATCTGAATCATTTTTTAAAGTTTTATTATCTTGTCCACACTCACCCCCTCCCATGAGCCTAATGTGAACAAAAACAGCTTTTTAAAAAAATAAGATTCCCTTAAATTTATATATAGCCAATCATCCTGGTAACATAAACAAAATAAAGTTAACATTCCAATTTGTTTTAAAATTCATTTGATGTGTTTTAACTGCCATTAAAGGTTTTTTTTTTTTTTTCAGATATTTAAAAATTGTCCACACTAGCCCCCTTCTGCCCTAGTGCCTAAAATCTTTTGATTAAATTGTAAAGCTAAGTAATCAAATTTAATTTTTAAACTGCACTTACCAAAACACAATATTTTTTGTATACCGTAAAATCCCGATTGTAAGCCCCCCCTTTTTCAAAACCAAAAAGGGTTGAATGTGGGAGGGGGCTTATAATCGGGATTTTTTTTAATCATTTAAAAACCCGTTTTATCATTAATTTAGAAGTAAATGAGGCGAGAATCTTCTGTATTTCAGCAGATTTTCACTCAAAAATAAATAAATATATAAAATCTAAATCACCCCTCCCCACAAAAAAATGAAAATCTTAAAAAAAAATTGATAATATTTTTTCTTTATTTGTTATTTTATTGTAACAATAAATAATCAATCATCTAAATCCCCCTCAAAATTACTGCTTCTCCCTTTGCCCCTCACCCCCCCCCCCCCCCCTCTAATACCAAAACCCCGTAGTTTAACCTTTATAACTCTTTAAATTAAAAAAAAATTCAGACTTATTTAATACACTATATTAACAATAAATAAACTTAATCTACCATCTAAATCAACCCCTCCTCCTAAAATCTCTGCTTTTCTGACCCTGCACCCCCCCCCCCTCCCAGCGTCATCTCATGAATATTCTCCCTCTGCAAATGCATCTCATTAAATTTTAAAATTCTTACTTTTTTTCTGCTCTATTTGTTATTTTTTGTAATAATATTTAAATAACAATCTAAATTATTCCCCTCCTCTCCCCCCAAAAGTCCTCTTTATTTTTTTTGCCCCCCCCCCCTCACAGTACAGGGGTCGATGCAGGTTTTTTTTTCTTGGGGCCCATTTTGTGAAAAGTAAAGATTATTTTTGTGAAATTTATTATATTTTTGTGAAAAATAACATTTTCTAACGAAATTTGAAATCCTGTTAATTAAATTCGAACCAAACATTTATAAACCAAAACTTTTTTAAATTATTTTGCTGAAGTTTTTCTATCTGGTGAACTTGTTTGTTTACAAATTACACATTTTAAAACATCACAAAATAATAAATAGTAAGTGTTTATGGAATAGAATTTTGTGAAAGGGTCCATTTTATCAATGATTTTTGTGAAGGGAACCCTTTTTATCAAATTGATTTTTGTGAAGGGACCCATTTTATTAAATTGATTTTTGTGAAGGGGCCCTAAACAGGCCCCAAATTTTGCCTGGATCGACCCCTGCAGTACATACTGTAAAATCTTTATTTTTTTTTTCCTACAATAATTAAATAATAATTTTCAACAATACTTAAATAATTATCTAATTTGCTCCCCCCAAAAAAATTCTGCTTCTCCTCCCCCCCCACCCCCACCCCACCCCAGGCGCACAAACTTTAAAATCTTTAAAATTATTTTTTTAAAGATTTTTATGCTTTATTGTTACTTTGTAGAAATAAATAAATGATCATGTAACTCTCCCCTTAAATTTCCATTCCCCATCCCCAGAAAATGGGGTGAATTTCTAGACATGGAGGGGGGGGGGGGAGGCAGAGAGAAAATTTTAGTCTTTTTTGTAGTTTGTCTGTTTTCACAGCTGATATTTTGTTAAAGGGAAGAAGTTATGTCAGAGAACATGTTTATTTCAAAACATAAAATATACACATGATTCAGGGAGGAAAGAACACCTAAATTGCCAAAAAGATGAAACTTTTTGCTTTCCTCTCACATATTTAGAAATCCAACCCAGTGTTGAATTCATACTCTTTTCTCCGGGAGGGATTTCTGTGGCTCCGGGGGACATTACAGTGTTCCTGGGGGAAAAATTGCACTTTTTAACCATTAAAAGCGTAAAATCTCAAATCTTCCGGGGGGGGGGGGCGGCATTTCAGTGATCCATTCAGTGAATGTCCCCCCAGGGCCACCCCCTGAATTCAATACTGATCCAACCCCCTCCCTTGGGAAGAAAGGACAGAGCAAAAATTTCAGAGGATGATTATTTTAGATGAGTGATACTTATGTGAGATGATGTAGATGAGTTGAGTTACCTTACTATTAAATAAGAAATAGAACAGTGAATAAACAAATATATATTAAAGATTTTAAAGTATTTGCTGAACGGGGGGACAGTGGGGGAAGTATAACTTTTGGGAGAAAGAAGGGTATTTTAGATGATTGATTATTCATTAATTGTTACTAAAGATAAACAAATAAATACAGCAGATTAAAAAAAAAATAGTTTTAAAGATTTTAAATATTGTATGTGTGGGGGGGGGGAGGGGGGGATTTTTGGAGTATAGAGATAACTTAGGTGACAACTTATCTATTTATTGTTACTTGAGAGCGACAAATAGGACAAAAGATTTCTTCAAATAAAAGTTTTACAAATTTTAAACTTTATAATTTCAGAGATGAGGGGGTAATTTGAATTTCAAAAGAAGGGGGTTTGTATTTTAGATGATTTGTTATTTATTTATTATTAATAGAGAACAACAAATAGGACAAGATTTTTTTTAATAAATAGTTAAAAAAAATTATAGGGTTGACAAAGAGGGGGGAAGCAGAAATTTTGGGGGTAGAGAGGTAATTATATTGGTTGATTATTTATTTATTGTCACTAGACAGCAACAAATAGAGCATATATTTTTAATAAAGAGTTTTAAAGATTTTAAACTTTGTATGCTGAGGGGGGAGGGGGAAACATAAATTTTGGATGTAGTTTGGAGGACTGATTTTTTACTTATTGTTGTTATATTACTAACGAGCAGTAAGAAGGCCAGAAGAATTTAAGATTCTCAAGATTTTGAACTTTTTGTGTTGGGAAGGGCAGAGAAGGTAATCAGACATTTCATAGGGGGAGGGGGGAGGGTATTTAATTAACAAAATATAAAAGCAAAAGTGGAAATCTGCCAAAATTTTCAAAAGATTGAAAATTCTCTTCCTTGGATTTTTAAAATCAATTTTATATGCAATTTTTTTTTGTGAGGGAGGGGGGGGGGGCTTATATTTGGGAATGGAAAAGAAAATCAAAATTGCTTAAAAGTGGGAGGGGGCTTACTTTCGGGATTTTACGGTATATAAATAGCTGCTTTTATTAATTTTACGTAATTAATAAAATTTTTAATATTGTAATTTTTTTTAAGTACCTTACATATTTTATAATCGGGCAATCAACAAAACCAATCAGGAAGCAGAGAATAATGTTTAAGGGCATAGCGATAGCAGGAGCTGATGGGGCTCAAGTACCCCCCCCCCCCCTTTAAATAAAGATAATTTTTTAAGACACACAAGTTGTTAAGAATCTATTATTTTTTGTCTTAAATGTTTGATTATTCATCTCTGACAAAACAACTCTGTACTACAAAATATATATATATATATAATATTAATTAAATTTATAGTAGCAGTGAAACTAATAAATTTGCAGATAAGAGGGCTCAAATGTCAGTTCTGCAGTTTTATTTTGAAATAATTTTATTTAGTATTTAAAACATTCAAACCACGTTTTATTTCTTTCATATTTAAAAACCAATTACTAAAAGTAATATATCAAGTAGTTTCAGGAAATGAAGAATAATGGGAAATACGATTCCATGCATTAGTACTCTAAGACTTTTTTTCCCTAACTTTTCTACCCCTTCTTCCCCCAATGTCCCAATAATCCGACAAATGTAATTCTTTGGAATTTAGTATTTTAAATGTTCTATCTAAAATAATTAAGATATTGATTTTGTGATAATGAAAATTTTACTTTAAACAATGAATTATTCTCCTAAATATCTTATTAATTATTGATATCCTAATTGTTAAATTTATTTGAGAATGACTATTTTGTTTCATTAGTATGCTTTCATTAAAATCATAAAAACAATTAGCTATACAATTTTTTGTTGCGTGTCCATTACTGGAATTTTGAGTATTTGATATATTTCTGTTGTTTAAAATTAAATTTTGATTCACATTTGGGAAATGTGACTGTGAGAATGATTTAATAATGTAGATAGATTAATATTAAAAAAGCTGGAATATAATAATTATAACTATTAATTTAAAAATATTTTTTAAGACATTCCTTAAGGGTGTCTGTTATTGGCACATCTATCCTAGATAAGTTCTTTTACTTTTACTGGAACATTTATTATGGAACAGCTTTGGCATTAGCCCGCGGTCTGTCATCTATATATTTAAAACGAAAAGTGCATTTTGTCAAATCTGCATGAAAATAGTCTCTTTGCGCATAAGTCAACTTTTTTTTTAAGTCTTCTGCCCTCAGAAACGGGAAACCTGATTGATTAACCCAACCCTTACCTGTTTAGCCTAGAGAGATTGGAAACAGGTGAAAACATAGACCTTCTAATATGTTTTTGCTCTGAGGTTGAAAGCTAAAGCTTTTTTTTTTTATATGTACAGAACACGTTTTCACTACTAAATATGCATATTTTTTTGCAAAATTTTAAAGACACCTTGGATGCAGTTATATTTATAACCGATTGAAATGTCAGAGTTCGGAAGATGAAAACTATTTTTTTATTGCTATGTCAAAAGAGCCGACGCGAAAACAAAAAAATCCCTGACGGCTCAGCCTACAGGCACAGGTAGATTTCGAAGACGCAGACCGTGGGGCGCCTGTTTGTTGGGAATTGAGGAAGAAATGACCTTTTTGCCATGATGCGGCAGTTGGAACCGCCCACTTCGAAACCTAACTTGTTTGTAGGCGGTGCCGGCAGGGATTTTATTTTTATTTTTTGCTATAAGGGTTGGTCCTATAAAAAACTTGTCAATATAAAAGTTTTAGATAATATTAAGAGGATTTATAATAAATTCAAGCGGATTTGATATCTTTTAAATTGACGAAGTTATGAATTATTTTTCTTCTAAAAACTCCCTTCCCCTCCCCTTGGGGCCATTTTTAATGATATCAAAAATCTGTCATACATAAATTTTCGGCCCTTTTCCTAGAAGTAACAATAAGTTTAAACGTATTCGATACGTATCATAATTAAGAAATTATGGGTTTTTTTTCTGTTTTCACAAAAAGCCCCCCCCCCCCCCTGGTTCGCTTTTGCCCATTAACGAACTTGACCGAGATTTTATGCCTCTTGATTTTATGTATCAGTTTGGAAGAGATTTGTGCAGAATTATTGCAGTTATCGTGTCCATAAAAAAATGACATAGATAGATAGATAGATAAGGTTTTGAACTGGGGGTGGTTTTGGGTTCTAGGAGTCATGATCGGCGCAGATCTGTAAAAATTTTTTCAAAAATTCCAACTTATGGGAGAATGTAATAGGTAGTATTTCTTACGAAATCTACCTAAAAACGAGAAGAAAACATTTCTTTTACAACTAGATAACAATATTTTTTCACGAATTTTTACACGGGCTGTAAAATCGTTTTATTTATCACCAATAAAGATTCAAACAGTTCGGACAAATAACTTTTTATTTTAAAACTATGAAAGCGACCCTAGGTAAAATAACAAGAAAATGAGCACTTTTATCACTAAATATCAATATTTTTTCAAAATTTTTCATTTTAAAATATAATTTCATACAAAATCTTGTTAAAGATATAAAAGAATAAAAACTTGATTTTTTTTCTTTAAATGTATTATTACGGGCCCGGGCAACGCCGAGCAGGGGTCAGCTAGTCTTGTTTTTTAAATCAAAACATAGTTGTTTTGTTTCTCATTTCCAAAATAATTTTCATCCATATTTACTTATTATAAACACGTTATTTAATTTTATTGACTAATTTATTCATATTTAGTAATACAAGTTAAAATGTTTTGATTAAAAAAAAAAAAAAAAAAGATGGCTGACAACGGGCAATAAATCAAAACATATTTGTTTTGTTTCTCATTTCCAAAATAATTTTCATCCATATTTGTTTATTATAAACACGTTATTTAATTTTATTGACTAATTTACTTATATTTAATAATAAAATTTAAAATGTTTTGATTTAAAAAACAAGATGGCTGACCACGGGTGAATGCCAAAGCTTATCCGAAGTGGAAATAACACACCACACACCAACTTCAATAAATAAATTGATTGATGCTAATGATTATCCTCTAAATATTCAGGCATATGTACAACAATTTTATTCAATTCAAGTCAGGGTTGGCTTTTTGCCGGCAAAAACGCATTTTTGCCAGGACAGTGGAAAAAAGTGGAAAAAAACAGACAAAAATTGGCAAAAACCCGGAAAAAGGTGGCAAAAATGGAAAAATTAGGAAGAGTGGAAAATAAAAGTAGAATGGCACTAAATATTTCAATTTTCACCTTTTACATCTTAATAAAAAATTTTTACATATAGATTTTTTAACTTAAAAAGTATTTATTATTAATCAATTAATAATAAATGACAAAACCATAAAAATAAAACTACAAATTTACATTTTTATTTTATCAGAATAAAACATATTTCAAATTCAAACAGAACACAAAATTACTGCATTAGTCATTTTTAACATTGTATAGCAAAGTAAACAAACGTTTTGTGGAAGTTTCCAGAGAAAGTTTGTTTCTGATTGTAATATACAACTGTATATATTGTATTTATAATATAACCGTAACTGTGTAATATATAACTGTATATATTGAATTTATAATATAACCGTAACTGTATATGTTTTGTACTACTAATCTAACTTAACCATAACCGGGTAACTGTTGATATCCTAAGATGATGTAGCGTGAGCGTGTGTGTGGTAGCATGACTACCTCTTGAATAAAGCTTGATGTTGAAGTTACTATGTCTCATTAACTGAGTTTAATATTATTTAATAATGATGCTATTTAATATAATAAATAGAGAACTTAAGATCTACTAAATAATGATCTTTTATACTGATATCAGAATGAATTTTTTTAAAAAAATTAAATGTTCTTTCAACAGCAGCAGAACAAATTTGCTAAGGCTACAAATTTGGAAATTAGTATTGTACTGTCCTTTAAAAAAACCAGAGTGAAATGTTTCCTAACTAAAACCCACTCTATAGTACTTTATCAGATATTTCACTAAAGTCAATTTTGTTTTGTTTTGTCCTGTTTTTCTGCACCATTTAGAATAATTATAAATATTTAAAAATACCCAAGGAGTGCTTATTTAGTTTTAAAATAACTGAAAATGACCATTGCAAAATTCTAGAAAAACATGACCTTCATTTTTAAATATTTTCTTTTTATTATAGAATTTTAGAATGATCTACATATATATATTTTTTATGTTAAACCATTAATATGTAATAAAAGGCTTCGTTTTCAGCTGATTATGTCAGGTGTGGATTTTTTACAGGTAACACGGATTACTTTTTGGAAAAGTTTTTTTTTTTTTTTTTTTTTTTTTTTCAAATTCTTACTTAATTTGTTGCCACTCTTTAATTAAGTGATAAAATAAAAAATGTCCAACATTAAAATCTTAGTCAGAATAAGCTGTAAAAATTTAGCCATGTTTAATTTTCTTGCATTCTTTATTAGACTTTATATCCTTAAAACCCTGTTTTAAAATATTAGTATTTTTTGCCAGTGGCAAAAATTGTGGCAAAAAGTATTTTTGCCGGGACAGTTTTTTGTTTTTTCCATGTTTTTTTTCCCACTTAGGCAAAAATTGGCCAACCAAGTAAAACTATTTAATAATGAAGAAAATTTTCAAAGTAGTGCAGAAATAAAATTTAATATTATTTTAAAATTCCATAATGCAAAAACGATGTAATTTAATGCATCAAGCAAGAGATAGAAAATTTTGTATAAATTGAACAAACATTCAAATAAATTAAAAAAAGAAATGAAGTAAGTCACAATTAACATTTTAAGAACTCATATATTCTTTATGTATTCACTAGATGCACGAAAAATTTAACAATATTTCTATTAAATTTTTGGAAGCAAAATTCCTCCCCCCCCCCCCCTTCTTTATTTATTTTGTCATTGATGTAAACCAAATACACTTATTATTTGTCATTTGAATGAGAAAACTTTTCCTGTCACTAGATGGCACCTGCATGCAGAGCAGCATAGCATGCATTAGATACTGCAAAGTAAAATTTTGGATTTCCTTATATGTATTTTTTTCTTTTGTAGGCTAATTTTTTTGCTGTGTATTGAATGAATAGTACAATACAAAATAATAATACTTTGATTTTTTTGTATAAATGAAAAGAGTTTTTATGACAGTCATCAAAATTTAAAAAATATGACAGGATCTTTCATATATTTTTATTTTGTAGTTTATTAAATTGCATACTAATCCGTATTTAACAATGATAGCATTCTTACTGTATGAGAATCTTCACAGCTGAATAATAATAATAATAATAAAAAACCTCTCATGATTTAAATCCTAATCTTGACTCTATTCAACAGCACTATCTAAACTACTGAATAAAATTCTAATTTTTAAAATAATAATAATAAATGCAATACAGAAAATTTTTACATTTTATGTTTTTGATTAGACATACGGTTTTAAAAGTTAATCACATGAATTAAGGTTTAAAAAAAATCCAAATCCAAATCTGAGAAATACAGAGCAAGACCCCACTTTATCATGAAATAAAATCACTCATTTACCGGAATTAAAACATCAAATGTCATACTTTAAATGTCAAAATTATAAGGACATTTATTACAATTGAAACAAAATATAATAATGAAATGAAAAATAAATGAATAAGCAATCTTTTTTTAACAACAAAAAAATCCTTTAAAAGATTATTTTCAAAAAAATTATTTTAATAAGAGCATTTTGAATTCACAGGATAAATGATAAATAAATAAATAAAAAGTTGTTTTGAGGTATGAAAAAGCAGAAATTAAAAATTTTCTTCACTGATTCAGATGAATTCCCCCCCCCCCCCCCCAAGCCCCTATGTTTCTTTAAAACTGTATGCAAGGTTTATAAGAATTGTTCAATTTTGTTTTGCTACATTATATGTTGTCACAAGATACAGAAAACAGGAACAAAAATATTTAAGAATAAATTTTAGACAAAATAAAGTAATAAAATATTACGAAACTGAAAGTGGAATTGTGATTTTACAGTTAAAGTGATATTGACTTGAAAATGTATTTATAATACAGAAAAATTTATGTATAACCATAGTGGGCTATAATTCACAAGAATTAGTAAGGCAAATAAAATAATTAACTTAGAAATAATGACACACTAAAAACTTTTGAATCTAACAACAACCTATAATGATTATTTCACTTATGTAATACATATTATCAATTTATAATGATTACTTAATTGAATTTTAAAAATTTTTGCACATTGCTCAAAAGTAATTTCTGCATATTAAATGCTAATATTTATGGAAAAATAATATAATAACGAATAATAATTAAGAAATATATGCATAATAAATAATCCAGGACATGTGAGTATGAAAATTAATAGCTTAAATAATTTAATACCAATTTATTATATATAGATCTAAATCTAAACATGATGACTATATTTTACTTTACAATATTTAATGCACTTAGTGCAGTTTTTTTTAGGTGGTCATACTAAAAACCTTTGGGCTAAACATTTTAAGAATTGGAGACCTAATTATGTGCTTTAAATGTATAGGAGAAAAAATAATAAGTTAGAAAATATTAAGCATTAACTAAAGCAGTTTTTAAAAAGAATGGAATTATTTAAAAACCTATTTCATAAAACTTTCATATTGAACTAAATCCTTTTGAAACAATGTAATAATAGTAAGCTATTATAAACTCTGACAATTTCAGTTTATTTGAACATGATCAATTCATGCCTATAGTGAAGTTCCAACTCCTTAAAACTACATCCCAAGTATACATGCACATTTCATAATAGCAGTGGCTCATTTAAAATATGTTTAAACTACAGCCATTTTCAAGCAATGCATTGTGAAATCTAAACAGAAACATTTGGCTATGAAAGAGAACATTTCGGATTTCGAGTTAAAAAAGAATATAGCAACAAAAAGCTTGATATAGATACTTACGTAATATTATTCCATTTTTTTACCATTAACAAGGAGAAAAATGAGCTTGAAATAATGAAATCCACCAGTGTATTAAATCAATCTTTAAAAATCAGGCTGTTGAAAAAAATATCCGTATTTGAAAAATATAGTAAATATACACATCCTTGAGTAAAACATAATCGAGACCAGATATGTCCAAATACAGTTTCTTTGCGCAGGTAACCAATATTGAAACAAGCAGAGATGTTCTAAAATTAATTGTAATTCGATATCACAAAAGGCAAACTTTTAAATATGAGAAAAAAAAATTAACAATTCATTCGGCGGACAATTTTTATTTTGAGAAGCAACAGCGACCCGTAGTAACATCCACCACCAACCTCGGTTACGCATCTACTGCTAGCGCTGGGATTTGAGCAAAAAGCGAAAGCACAACAAATGCGATAATGGTGGTTGCAGTTAACTGTTTTGACTGAACGACTCATCCTCTTCAAAGGGATTCTACAGAAGGTTCGCAATTTCAAAAGACTTTTAGCAAGAAGACTCACTCCAGATAAAAAACAAAATAGAAAGAATTGCTGCATGTTCAAAATCAATTATAGTCATAAACAAAATGAAATTAAAAACAGATAAATAAATAAACAGATAAATGAATAATAATAAAAAATAAATAAAAACAGGAAAAGAGATTTGTGTTTAATTTGTGTTTCAGAACAATTACAAATAATTAATGAGTCATCATGAGGAATGAATGCTGTGTCGATTTATTTTATTGCGAAGTATTTTAATAAGAGTTGCTATATTGTAAAAAAAAAAAAAAAAAAAAAAAAAAAAACGGAAACGTTATTCTAAAAAATGGGGGCAGCAATGTGGCTGGAATGGCCAGTTATGTTTCTGTTTATTTTGGAAAAGTATTTGGAAACGATTCTGTATATTTCAGAAATATTTATGTATATATCGGAAAAGCTTACGTATATTTTGGAAATGTTTCTGCGTATGTCGGAAATCTTCCCGAATATGTTACGTAGGTTTCTGAATTGATGTGTAACGTTTCGAAATGTGATAGTATGATTTCTAAATATAAGTGTGACCTTTCCTAGAATGTTACTAAGGTTTTGCATTAATCTGCAACATTTTCAGATAAGTATTTTAATGGCAGTAAGTATTTCTGTAGCATATATATATATATATATATATATATATATATATTATTTAAGAAAGTAATACACATTTTTAATAGAATTAATATTACCCGCTTGAATTTTATTGCATAATAATATTAGAGTAGCTGTTAATTGTTTGTTGCACATACATAGTTAAATAACTAGTTCGATAGTTTCTTTTCTTCTTCCATGAATCTATGATATATATTAGATATTTGTTTAATGAATAATATCTAGTATTCGTATTAATGAAATATAGATATCACCGTTTATACGTTTTTATCATCTTGTCGTTTTAAGCTTAGATCCCGATTCATAACTTTTGTAATGATGAAATGCATTGTTCATATGACAGAAAAAATCATAATTTCACTTATACTATATGTTATTTCCTCGTTTTTATCAACCACATATTTTTAAATAAATATTATTGAAAATTTGATTAAAGATCTGTAAATAATTTTTTAAATGCGGCCTCGTGAGTTCCATTCTGTAAATAGATACATTATGAAAAAAATTAATTTCCCTACTTATAAATAGATTGATTTTTTTAATACCTTTAAATTATTATTATTTTTTTTATCTTGTAAGTAGATTATACTATTTCCAAATATTTCATATCTGTGAATAATTATTTTATTTTCATTAATTGTATACTTATAAACAGATATATTTTCCCAGGTTGTCTCGGCACTTATGCAAATAAAATAAATACTTTTAAAGGAATATATTTAGAAGCATGAAAATTGCAAAACGCTAAGTTAAAAAATATTTACAAATAGACAAAACATTTTCAAAATATATCTATTTATAAGTATACAATTCATGAAAATAAAATAATTATCACAGATATGAAATATTTTGAAATAGTATATCTACTTACAAGATTACAAAAAATAATAATTATTTAAAAAGTATAAAAAAAATTCCATCTATTTATAAGAAGGGAAATTAAACATTTTCATAATGTATCTATTTACAAAATGGAACTCACGAGACCGCATTTAAAAAAATAATTATTTGTAGATCAATATAAATTTTCAATGATATCTATTTACAAATATGTGATTCATAAACAACGAGGAAAAAACTTATAGTATGAGATTTTTCTGTCGTATAAACAAAACATTTCAACGTTACAAAAGTTATGAATCGGAACCTATGCTCAAAATGAAACGATAATAAACACGTATAAACGGTGCTATCTGAATTTCACTAATACTAGCACTACATTATTATTCATTAATTAAATATCTAATATCTATCATACATTCGTGGAACAAGAATATAAAGTAGCTATCGAACAAATTATTTAACTTTGTATGTGCAACAAAAGATTAACAGCAACTCTAATATTATTATGCAAAAAAATTCAATCGGATAATATTAATTCTCTTAGAAAGTATATCGTTTTCTTAAATAAAGAAATTATAAATACTTACTCCCATCAAAATACGTTACACCTGTTCGCTCTTCCCTCCACAGAACAATAAAAATCAAGTGATGATGGCGTTTGTAGAACGTATTGGCCATTTTCAGAAGGTCCGAGACGATGAGCATGCGCAAATCGTACTTCATTTCGTATTCCATTCTCCGATTTAAATACATTACATGGAAATGAGTGTTCCATTTTCGAAATAACAAGAAAGTGTGAAAGACACAAAGTTTACACTAAATTTTCGGAAACTTTCTGCATGGAATGGAATATTTCTGATTTTTTTACAGTGTATATTTGGCGTAAGTTATGTTACCAAGCGCAATGAGGACATTTTATATATACACTTCCCGAAAGTATAATAAAGAAAATGTAATATATATCGAACAAGAAAGAAAAATTATGCTTCAAACATAGATTTTTAAACACTTTCCAACACATTCAGAGTACTTTAATGAAACTGTTTAATAAGGTGAAAGAAGATATCTTAGTAAAAAAGGTCAAAGTCAAACCGGGTGGGGTGGCCTGACTTTCGGCTTAAGCTCAACTAGCCACGCCCAATCTTAGTAAGCCATTTAGAAAACGCATAACACATTTGAAACCCAGAATTCTCCAATTACCGCCCATACCCGGAAAGGTATTCGAATTCTTTTGTGAAGCCCTGTATATGATCTATCGATTTGTATACATTCTACATAATATACAAAAATTTAGTTTAGTTAGAAACCGTATAATGCAGCTGAAAATTCAACTTTCGCAGTTTCTGCCAATAGACGGAAATGTACTAGAATTCCTTTTTACAGTCCTGTATATTAGCTACAGATTTTTATACAAGCCATATATTAAGCTAAAATTTAATTCAAGCAAAAGAAACAAAAAGGAAGTATAACACTATTACAAACACACTTTCAGAAATTACCATCCATAGACGGCAATGTATCCAGTTCTTTGCGTATATGAATTTATTTACACCCTACAAACATCTCTTAGTATACTAAATAGGAAAATGCATAACTCAATTAAAACCCACCTTTTAAACAATTCACTCCCATGCACAGTAATGCTTATGAATTCTTTTGTTTTGCCCTGTATATGATACATAGAATTTACACATGTCGTTAGCTAATTGCGAAATCCGTCTTTTTCCAAAGAGCCTAAGCTGTTTGCAAAGAGTCGGGATAATTGGAGAATCATCTTCCTTTCTCCAATCAGTCTGATGTTTTTCAGGCTTATTGCAAAAAGCCTAGAGAGCGTTAGGCTAATTGAAAAAATGACCACTTGTTTCACAGTCAACCAATTTTTGACCAGCTGTTTGTCCAAATATCGTGTTGTACCCGACCCGAACTTGAAAATTCCTTTTGAAAGCAACCCGCAACCTGACCCGAACATGACGAACAAAGTCCATCGAACCGTGTCCCATTCCGAACAAGACAAAATAATTTCCGTCAACACGCAACCCAACCCGAACCTGAAAATTCAATTTGAAATCAATCTGAACCCCCAAAAAGTTCCATCGAACCGAAAACCGATCCAAACAGGAAATTATTTTGACCTGTTCGTATCGGTTTTCGATTCGATGGAACATTTTCTGGGTTCGGGTTGACTTCAAAAGGAAATTTCAGGTTCGAGTTCGGTGGCGTGTCGACGGAAATTATTTTGTCCTGTTCGTATCGGTTTCCGGTTCGGGTTGAATTCAAATTGAATTTTCATGTTCGGGTTGGGTTGCGTGTTGACAGAAATTATCTTGTCTGTTCGGATCGGGTTACGCTTCGATGGAGCTTCTTTGGGTACTTCCCACTTTCAACCGAAACCGACAGTGTCAAGAAAATTAAAAAACTTATTAGTACATACATAACTGCATATAATTATTAATTAATTAATTAATAACAAATAATTAAGAATTACTTAATAAAAGCTAATTACGTTACTAATTTATTTATTAATTATACGTGTATTGAACCACATTTCTAACAAACGAACGTACCTATATATGTGTGTGTATAACTTTCAAACAAAAATGAAACATAAATAATACAACTTTTATATTTTGCTATTTTATAACAACCAATAATTATAGGCATTTATCAATAATTAATTAACAATGTAGTTAAATAATGTAAAACAAATTCAATAATGAATATTTAATTTTTAAATATATTCATATTTTCAGTTTGTTAATATTTTGAATTTAAATTGATTGAAATAAAGTACTTAAAAGTTTGTTTTTTAGGAAATTAACATTGAATATGTTTTAACCATTTTATAATTATAAATATTATTAATTTAATAGACGTTTAAATATAGATATATATTTATATATGGCTGAATATTATTATTAATTATTTAAAATTTTGTACAAACATTTTTATGGTACATATGTTTAAATAACATGTTTACTTAAAAAAAACTTTACCACTCCCTGCCTCCCTAAGAAAGTATTAAAATGGCACCCGTTTGAAAATTTTATTTCCGGCGCCAAGTTGACTCTCTGTACCTCTATCAAAAACTATTTATTTTCATATAAAATAAAACGTAATTAATTTATCAATAAGACAGAAATATTTTCCAATTATACGAATTTCATGTAATAAAAAAATATTTTAAGTATACATACCTCGACATATCTTTTGTAATAAGTTTCGCAATAAGTTTCGCAATTCTTCATATGTTTTAACAACACCTTTCTCATAAAGCATTCGAAACAATCTGGAGTTTCAACGTAAAAAAAAATCTATCACTGTTAAGTTTGCAGCTTTTAAAGATCACGTGATAAGCATCTTTTAAGTTTAGTCATATATGTATTGCTTGCTTTATAATTTAAACTTGCATCATGAATCAGTCATGACAGATAATGATAAACAGTGGAGTTCACAGCAATAAACAGTGTCTCATTTGAGCCGATGCAACTCATATCAATGAGTAAAGTTGAAAATTTCCGAAAGAAGGAGCGATATTTTGAAATACAGCTACAGCTAGTTTCGGTAGAGTTTCGGTCAGGCCGAAATTTTGGCAGCAATTTCGCCGAAAACGAACATTCGGCGAAACTCTGATTTTGCACTGAAACCGAAATTTCGGTCGATCTCTATATACGACTGCTTTTCTCATTTATACGACGCTTTAAACGGTTCAGTCGATTTTGCATTTCTCATTCAAGAATTCATTTTTATAATCTTTAAAATACAAATCATTCACGTTTTCTTAGCTTTATCCTTTCACTATTGTGTTAAAGTGTTTATCAATAATGAATAACATTTCTTATCTACCTTCGTGTGTTATTAACGATGAAATCTATGGCGGGAGGGTGGTTGTATGGAATTCTCTTGTGCCTGCCATTTAACAAACGCCAAATGACCACCTGGAAAAATGTGACATCGCAGACAATTAAGAAATGTTTTAGGAAATGTTGTTTTTCACAAGACCAAACTGCTAGTTCAACGAATGAACCTGATTTTGAGAGCATATGGGAATCTTTTAATGACGAAGACTGGGATGAAATGTTACGGACGAAGGTATTAATTTCAAAGATTATGTAGAATGTGATGAAAACATTTTCTGTCAAAACTGAGAACTGCTGAAAAAATCTTTGAGGATATCAATAAGGAAGACTTGAGCGAGGAGGATGAAGAAGATGAGAGCAATGTTGTTGCTGGTGTAAATTTTTCAGAAACAAGTGCCACTTTAAATACATTAAAGAATTATGTCGATCAAAATGGTTATTCCCAAAATAGCTTAAACGCTTTATTAGACTTAAAAAATACATTTTCTCTTTTCGTCGACGACAGAGACAAACTAATATCACTTCATTTTTTGAGAAAATCTGATTTGTAAATCTTTAAAATAAACATAGTGGTAAGTGAACTATTTTGTTAACTTTTTAGAAATATATTTTACGTTTTATTTTTTAATATATTTTATAAATTTTGTTAAAATGTGTTCTTAGTACTCAAAACTTATTGTTTTTAATATAGGTAAAATAATGCATACAAAGTTTGAAACTTGTATAATAAGACGGTCTTTCACTTATACCACTGTCTCAGTTATAAAACTTTTTTTCTACGGTCCCATGAAAATCGTATAAGTGAGAGGTCACTGTATATTATATATAACTAACTATATTATATACTTTTACGGGAGCAAATTTTTTAATGTGACGAGTGTGTTTTTTCACCCTTGTATGTTTCTTGAATATTTGGTGTTATTTTGCTGAAATAGAGTTGTGAGTCATCTTCAACATTTAGTATGTTTCCGAATTTTGTGTTCAAAACAGTTTATGAGATAAAAATAATCTCTTTAATGACTCAATTAGTTGCCCCCTCGTCGTATGCTGGCTGTGAACACAGACTCGTTGTGTACCTCCTAGAACAAGAACGGTGAACCTATGGCAAGCGAAAGAATTTACTTTGCACGACACTGGCTGTGGCTCTAAATCAAGGTATAGTGAGATTACACAAAGTACACGAACATGGATGAGCTGATCTTGTCAAAATTCGATTAAAATTTAAATTGAAAAGTTTTAATGATATATATAGTGATATATATAACACAGATATCATATCTGTTAATCATTATTTTCGAAAATGAATAATATAAAAAATAAAATAGGAAGCAGTTGTCAGATAACTCCAGTTCAGTTTGCATTATACGAGCGTCACTCTGAAATTTGTGATACAGCGGCAGACGATATGCGCAAAAAAAAATATTGGTCGGATATGTAAATTTGAACAGTTTTATGTCAGCCGACAAAAGTTTGTGGCAACAATTGAAATTTAACTATCGTAGAACAAAATTAGAAAGAAGAGAAAAAGGAGTTGACGCGAGAGCATTATCGAGCTATGATTTTCTATGATTTTAAGGTGGGGCTAAATCAAGAAGAAAGTCTTTAACGTCTACAATTAGCATATGAAAATGAAGCTCCATCTCGTGCCACTGTATTCAGATCGTTTACATAATTTAGAAGAGGTCGAAATTCTCTTTTGGATGAAGAACACACAGGAAGACCATTGTCAGCTGTAGTCCCAGAAAATGTGTCGGTCGTACGAAAAATGTTAATCGATGATAATCGCTGTATGTACCAAATGATACAGAATGAACTTATCATTGGATCTGCGTCTATACATACAATTTTTCATGAAGAACTGCATATGAAAAAATTAGTTTGTCGTTGGGTCCCCTATAATTTAAAAGAACACCAAAAAGCGGAGCATGTGAGAATTAGTAAAGAAACCCTAAAATTACTTAATGATGGTGGCCACCGTATTATTTCTAAAATCATAACTGGTGATGAGACGTACATACCTTTTTTTGATATTTTTTTTATAACACGTCAACAAAGTAAAATATGGGCTATAAAAGAATATTTTACATCTTTTCTAAGAAATGGATGGCTCGAGGCATTTAATCTTTAGAAAATTCGCCTACAAAAGTGCATGGATCTTGGAGGGAACTACTTTGAATATTCCTAAGAGTTGGTAAGTTTAGCTTATACCATTTAGCCGTATTTCAAAAAATTCAGTGCGATCCTCGTATTAAAATTAACTGATATGTGAACCCGATATTAATTATTTTTCAAACAAGATGCAGAATGAGAAATCACCTTTAATCACATTAATTTTTATTTATTAATTTCAGAAATATAATTATTTGTATAATTATTACAGTGTAATACCTTATGTATATTACCCATATTTTTTAAATCTGGTTTTTAGGGTTTTGTTCATCTCACGAAACCCTATTGCTCCCGCTCCGTTGTCTGTCTGTCACAGAGCCATTCTCGAAAACTGTGTAACTTACAGAGTTGAAACTTTGTGTATAAATCAGAATATCAGCCGTGAAGAGCTGAAAATATTAAAATTTGAAAAATTCGTATTATTTTAATAAATAGAGATAAGAAAACCAAAATTCTAACAGCCTTTTCTTATTAAATTTGAACATTTTCCCTTATAGCAGATGCCAAAAATTAAAAATACATGATGAAATTCTATCTACAATAATTAATTTTCTATCAGACGATTTCCACGTGAAAAATAAAAATGAAATAAAAAGTTTCACCAATTGAAAAAAAGATTAATATGAAATAAAAATTATTGACGTCATAGTGGTAATAAAACAGAAAGATTTCTCAATAATACAAGGAGTATGAGTATGTGTGCATGTACACAAAGCAGATTAATTACACGTCATTAGAGAATTAAAAAGAAAATCTGACGTCATATCGCAAGTTTAACGGATTTTTCAAATGTTTCAGTATAATACAAAGCGAGTATGAATATGAGTAATAGAGAATAGTAAAGAGTTTGAGGAACGTATTGAATCATGATAAAAACCCGATTATGGAAATATTCGCATATTTTAACATTTTGAAGGTGTACAACATGTTTAATTTTGAAATTAATTTTTTTTTTTAAATATCGCATTTAGTCCACATGACAGATATTATTATGACAGAATATAATAGTGGGCTTCACCCCCTATCGGGCCGGTTCAGATATTCGAAAAACCGAGAAAAATAGACAGTTATTTTTTTTCAGAAAATGAAATTTATTTGGATTTTTTAAAGAAATGATAAAGTGTTTTGAAAGGAATATTAAATGAAACCCTTTGTGGGAACTTGGATCACACTTACCCACTTGTTACAATTGTCACCACTATTTTTCGAAAAATAATCTTCAACTTTCTTTATCGAGAATTTGTAACAATTTTATCCAACTAAATACAGTGACGAATATTATTTGTTTTTATTGGTGAGAAAGTAAAAAAACATTCCTACCCTGGGCATGCGCGATTTCTCCCGGTTTAATAAATAATTTTTAAGTAATTTTGATTAGTTTTCAATCCACTAAAATTGTTTTTTAGTTGCCACGTCATGGTCATGTGAAATATTTTTAGAAAAATTTTAGCACGGAGCTATAAAAAGGTTCGTCAACCCTGCTCTAGAATCTCGTCATGTACTCGTAACATGACGTAACATGACTCATTCAGTACACATACCACATTTTGGGAAACACTGCCTTAAAGGAATATCGCATTTAAATACGATTTTTATGCGATTAATGTATCTCGATTTTCCTAATAACTTTAAATGGCTTCCATTTTAATAAACTCCGGTTAATGGAATGCGTATATTTTATACAAAGGCCGCTTAACGGAATATGTATACTTTATATAAAGCGCACTTAAAGAAATATTGTTAACTTTAGTGGCAATTGTATTTGTATCTATTTCTGATAATCAATTTCAGATTTTTTTGAATGAGTGCTTTCAAAGCTATTCTGATAGGACGAGTTTATAGATATAAGTACAGTCGTAGGAAAAAAAAATTGAACACCCTCTACAAACTCTGCAACAAATTATTGTAGAAGAAAGTTACTGGTACAAAAGATTGGAAATAAAGTCTACTTTTAAATGATGTATATGAAATTTTCTTACGGGGGCATCCCCATACCAAAATAAACCCAAACTTTGTTTTTTTTTTCAAAGCAAGACCCAATTTCGACAAGATATTTCAAATCTTCAGTTCAAACTATGCCTAGATACCAAATTTCATGAAATTCCTACGATTAGTTTCAGAGAAATTAATTATTTTATAATGAGCATATTTTAAGGACTGTATCCAAATTGAAGTTCGGTTCTCGATGGTTGAAATGTTACAAAATGACTAAATCACTTCTATTAATGTATTATTTCTTGCCAATATGACCATTTTACTTACTTAATATGTTTCGGCTATTGTTATATACGGTAAAATACTTTTCAATATTCATTTTATAATGTTTACAAGAGTTGAATTATTCGATTAAAAATATATTTAAGATTATTTGTGATTAAAATAGGTTTCGAATAATATGAATGTGATTGGACTTTTATAGGTGTTTTTATAATGCTTTTTCTCAGATTTTGAATTTATTTTACTCGCTGTTTTCTAAATTTATATGTGAAGAATATCGGCCAATACAAAATTTAGAATTACAAATAGTATGAAGCGATGTAGAAAACGAGGAAACGATGTAGAAAAAACGCAGACAAATTGCACCTCAGTCTGAATATAAATCTTAATTCTATTGATAATGGCATATTTTAAAAAAAAAATTCAGCAAATACACAACACATATGCATTTATAAGAAACTTTACTTCAAACGTATATACTGCAACAAATATAAATTAGGTTTATTAGACTGGAGAAGCTAGAAATTCAATTACAAAAATAATGAGTAAGATTTTCTTTTCTAAGGTAGGACTGTTTATTTTTAAAAAATGGGCTTTGTTAATTTAAAAATGAAAGCGAAATTAATTTATATAACTGACATAAAATTATATTTCATGCAAATATGGTTTATGTAATTTTAATAAAAAAAATAAATAAAAGCAGGCATAGGAAAAGTAAAAAAAAGAAAAAAATCTTATTATAATCAACAATAAAATGAGTAAAATATTTTTTCAAATTACGCTTTTCTGCGTAACCAACATCTTGCCGTTTTTAAGCATAATTTGAAAACTACTTGGAAGGAAATTTTGAAATTTTGAATGCGCATTGCGCATAGAGCAGGACATAAGTATAAATCCATTTTAATAAATTGTAGGTTGCAATTCATAATTATTTGAATATTAATTTCATAATTCATATTATAAAATTATTAAAATTACAGATTCAACGCAGTTATGGTTGGATGTTTTAGTACTATAACCAAACAAAAAATTAGCACATTAGGATTGTAATTTCAAGAGATATTAATGAAAATATGAAAATGTAATTTAACATTAGAAACTCTAAATTTTGAATGTTTATAATTCGATAACTTATCATGCAAATGACTTGAAATTTAGTATCTAGGCATAGTTTGAACCAAAGATTTAAAATAGCGTGTCATAATTGGATGCTGCCACTGAAAAATAGAGTTTGTACTGGTTTTGATATGTAGATGGCTCTTTAATCAAATTTTATATATATAATTTAAAAATTGACTTTATTTTCAATCATTTGGTACAGGTAACTTTCTTCTATCGTTAATTTGCTGCAGAGTTAGTGGGGGGGGGGGGGGGGGCGGTCAGTTTTTTTTCACGACTGTACATAGAATTGTAACAGAAGTTTAGACAGCATAAACTACTTTATTTTTGTAAGAATACTACAAAAATAAAAATTAAATAATTCGGAAAAACTACTTTATTATTGTAGCTAACTAAACTACTTTATCGAAAATGTTTTTAACTACAAAACTTGTTTTAAAAAGTACCGACTACAAACTACTTTTCAAAAGTAGTCGCTATTTCGCTACTTTCAGATTTTTTCAAAAGATTCAATCTATATTTGGAATTTCAGAAACAGATTAAGTAGCACAATGGTCCCTCGTTACATTATATGGCGTTTGCCGGATACAATCAAATAAATGCGATAAAACCGAGGGCATTAAAAGATCAAGAAAGGTAACATACAAGAAAATGTTTTGTGTTATTTTCTAAAATAGTAGATTAAGCACTTATTACTCGTTATATTTCGACTCAGGTAATTAAATATTGATTTTCTCTATCATAATATGAAGCAAGTTGGAAATTGTACGTCGAACGTGACAAATGAGGTGCGCTCGTACTATAACTAGTTTTATAAATATTCAGCTCTTGGTGCAATAGCTGTTGCACTCTTATGCAAAAATGCCTGAATAATACAAAATTTATCTTATGTGAAGATTTTCATGTTATAGATATTAATTTTTTTTTATGAAATTAAGTTTCAATACACTTTTACAAACAATTAATTACAATTCCGTTACATTAAAATTATACCATGCGCAAATATCCAATACAAAAGAATGTAAAAAAACATCGTTATTATTTCAGTAAAATGAATTATATCGTCTGTTATTATGATATTAATAATTTCCGTAATAAAATATGTACATTTTAAGTTGGCCACATTTTATCATTTGTTGATATTTACTGATAATTCCAATGAGAAACTGAAGCCTAGTTTTGAAAATTTCAGAACTTTAAATCAATATTCGACACTTTTTCCATTAAAAATCTATTTCTCCGGAAACATCTATCCAAAAAACTGTCGGTAGATTATAGGATTGCCATAATTAAACAATTTTAGTACACAAATTCGGTTTTTAAATTGAGTAATACGGAAATAATATGACTCCATCTTAAATAGGATGTAATCACCATGGCAACCTAGAATCATTACCGATCATGTAATACCATTGAATTAATGACATATGATGGGATTTAATAGAACGAAGAAAACTTAAAACTTTTATTAATATCTTTTTAAGTTTTGATTCGATTTTCATAAAATTTGGAATGACTCGAAAAAATTCTGCAACGATTATGTATAGTAAATTTCAAACCATTCAGTTGCGTAGTTTTTGCGATATTATATGCGGGCAGACGGACGAACCGGACGACGACTATAGGTGCTACGTATTTACGAATGCACCTAAAAACAACAAATCTGTAAATAAAGCAATTTTAAAAGAAGAAATGCGGCATTAAAACAGGAAGATCTACTGAGTAAGTAGACAAGTTTTTGCAGCAAGAAAATTAATTTCTTTGATTTGGAGTTTTCCATTTGTATTTACCAGCAAGTGTCAATGGAAAAATCCATCACGTCATGCGATGCGTTGCTAAACGCTGCAGCTGGTTACTGAATTCAGAAATTGTTGCGCAGAACAGAGTTCAAAACAAATTCCAATTATGTGAATAGACAAATGGCCTCCCCCCCACTAAAGTAGCGTTAAAAATAATGTTACTGTTCGCTGCAAACAACAGATTTTTTGTATCAGGCTTACATTACATTTTTCGAAATGTAGCGCGCTACACTACAAAGTACCGGAAAAAGTAGCAACTACTGAAGTTTCGCTACTTTAGCGTGCTTCTTCCGACCACTGAGTTTAGAAATGGCGTAGTGCAAAACAGGCCCAATAGATATATTTGGAGCCCCACCCCCTCAATTATTGCTAAATAAATTCGTAGAAGGCAACTTTTTCGTAACACGATATGTGGAAAACAGTGTGTATAATGGGTCAAAAGAAAAGAATAAAACTCCTTCCGACCTGTGCCGGGAGGAAAAGGTAACTTTCATAGTCCATGTTTTTAAAAAATCAACTCATTTTACTCAAACACCCAAAGATAAAATACTTGGAAACCGATTATAGAAGATTCAATCCCGGTTTTCGCTAATACATAATTTGAATGCGAATTTCATCATAACAAAAATGAGAGCGTTTCAAAATGTCAGCTACACCAGAATTTCAAACTGCCACATCTCAGCCATTTTAGGTAGCTTTCTTTACATAAAGCTATTGCAGCCGTTCGGAGGAGAGCAATTCCAAAAAATTTTCGTATATTTTCACCGATCATGACCCCCAGACCCCCAAACCACCCTCCGTTCAAATGTTAATTTATATATATATATATATATATATATATATATATATATAGATAGATAGATAGATAGATAGATAGATATATCCATATATATATATATATATATATATCTGACATATGTCATGCTGTAATTTTCTTATTTGTGAACCGATTTGGATGTAACTGAGTATGTGTATAGGACATACCAAAGTCTCGACCTAGTTCGTTGGCCAGCTTCATACTCCATCTTGTTTCAAATTGGCGGCCAGTTAAAAAATTTTACCTTTTTAAAAATTCAAAAAGGTGTACAAAAAAATACAAATTGAAAAAATTATTTCTGTTAAGTGTTAGAACGTGATACAAGGATTCTGGAACATTTTTTGTTTTGGCTATATCTGAGATATGGCAGTTTGAAATACTATAGGGTGGCTGAGATTTTGAAACAATCTGATATTTGTCATGTCCAACATAGTTGAAACTGTTAATGAATTCAGTTTGTCTGTCCGTCTGTCTGTCTAGGCTCTTAACTCGAGTAAATACACTCGTATTGCCATGCAAATGATATACGTTATTGACGTTTACCATGGCATATTCGATATTGAAAATGAAGTGTGTAGCATTTATAGTTTGTAAATCCCCTGTAAACACAGGGGAACTCAAACAAATTCTATTATATTATGGTGTAATGGGAAAAAAATCATTTGCAGTGTATTTAAACGGTGTTGCACAATTTGAAAGAAATTGAAATACAGTGTGTTCCAAATTTACCTTTACAACTTTGACCCCCCCCCCTAAAAAAAGGCTTTGTAGGCAGCTAGTTGCTATCACTGGTAGAGAAACTTGTGTATGGTTGTAGGGTAGGTGGTACTTCCTGCAGGTCGTATGAATGTATTTCGTTGGACTGCACTAGAAACTTAGTCGAATACGTTTTATATGCTTTTGACTTTTACTTGCTGGGCCAGCTCCTTTTTTATTCAACACCCTATTAGTCTCCTTAAACTTCTTGTGCAACTCGCGTATTGAGAGTCTGGATGTTGGGAGAAGCCAGTATTTTGTTCGAAAATTACTTTGGACTTATGTATCCAACTTCGTGTCAATGAACCAGGCCACACACTGTGTTAAAAATAAATGAACAACGTAAAATAGCACAAATAAAAAAATATAAAATGGCAAACAGCTGTTTTGGAGTCCCTAAAGCTCCATCATCAGTGCCAAATTCAAAAGATTAAAACCGAATCAAATGTTTAAGCCATGTATAAATGGCTATTTTCGAGTCAAACCTTTTCAATAAGTTAAATTTTCCCTCTTACACCCGCTATGTCGACGACTGCTTCGCTTTACTAGATTCTAGTGATATAGATATCCCTCGTATTCTTTCTGTTATGAACTCTGTAGATGAAAATATACAGTTTACATCTGAATTTGAAAATAATAACCAACTACCTTTCCTTGATGTTATGGTTTACCGCGAAATTGACTCACTCCAAACCACTGTTTATCGTAAACCATTCGCAATTTCTTTACCGCCACATCGTCTTTCATCTCAACTCCCTAATCAAAAATTGGCTGCTTTTAATACCTATGTTCATCGCAACTTAAAAATTTGTTCATCTGGGAGTTTACTCAAAGCAGAGTTAAACCACATTAAATGAATAGCCATTGACCAGGGTTATCTTGTTGAAATCGTTGATTCAATTCATAATAAACTAATTAAACGTACACATTCAAACGTTAACAATGTTCGCAATGAAAATTTAATTACTATACTTTCATATTTTCCGAGAATAAGCCATCAAATTTCTAGAATTTTGAAAAGATTCGATTTTAAAGTAATTTATGCACCATTTAACAAAATCAAATTTACAGATCTCAAACATCCAATTGACAGATTTTCACACTGGGGAATTTATAAGATATCTTGTGAGTGTAATAGAATGTACATAGGTCAAACCAAACGACCCCTTAAGGTCCGCTTGGGGGAACATAAAAACTGTGTTAAAAATTGTGACATTAAACGTTCAGCGATTGCTAACCATTGTTGGTCTGACAATCACAGTTTTAATTTTTCAGAGGATTCAATAGTTCAGAAATGCTCATCTATTTACGACCTTGATTTTTGGGAAGTTTATCATATATGGAAGAATTCAGGCAACTTAGATAATGATATGTCCAGTACACCAAATTTTTAAAATGTCTGGCTACCTTTAATTTAATTTGTTCTCTTCGACCCCCCCCCCCCTTTTCTCCTCCGTACTTAATCCCGCCCGGTCTGGCCGGGCGCTCCTATTGGTTGCCTGCGTCAAATGTGTTTTCTGACTCCGCTGTTGTTTTGAATAACTCAACGCCATTCAATCTTGGGCGCGTGCAAGAGACGCAAGCATATTTACATGGCTTAAACATTTGATTCGGTTTTAATCTTTTGAATTTAGCACTGATGATGGAGCTTTAGGGGCTCCGAAACAGCTGTTTGCCATTTTATGTATTTTTATTTGTGCTATTTTACGTTGTTAATTTATTTTTAATATAACGGCACAAAGTTAAATACACCTATTTTAAACACACACTGTGTGTTTTCCTGCCTGTAACAAACAATCTGCTACTGAAAATAAAACTTCACGAGTCGCTGTTACATGCACATAAAACTGAATTTGGCTATCTTATTTCGTTTAGGTTTAATGGGGAATCAAAATTGTAAAGAAAATTTTAGGACACCCTGTACATCACTGAGGTTGAGGTGCACTACAAGATGCTTACTGTAAGCATATGGTGTGCAAAGCATTTATATGTCCTTTACAGGGACAGACAAAATAATTCGGTTTACAGTATCGGATAATTATTAATGTCCGTAGACGTCTGTGTTTCTTTCTTTCTGTCTATCTGTGCACTCCCCTCTGTACACGCAAAGGCTCCGGGACGAATCGACGCACGGACGGCGGACGCGGACCGAAAAATTCGGAAAAAAGGCGCGGTGCTCAAGTTCGGCCGGGTCGGGTGTCCGACCCGGACCCGGGGAGTTATTAATTGACAAAACTGTTTTAATTACGGACCGAAACCGAACTTGAAAAAGAATCAAAAACCACAAACTTTCGCCTCCGAAAGGGGTTGCCGGTCTCTCGGTCGGGGAGAATGCAGGGTGGCCGCGGAGCAAATTAAGCCCCAAACCGCAGTAGGGGTTTTTAAACCGGACCCGGATCTACGGAAGTCGGGGGGCCAGAAATTCGGAAATCGGACAGACAGATTCAGCAGAGCATTTGCTTTCATAAATTCGAAAAATCATTTCAGTACGACAGTTAGAACCGAAAAAATTCTTTAAAAATCGATGGATAAAAAATAATTTTTCATTTCTTTCCGTGCTGCGAATGCCAGAAGGCAGACACGTGGCCAGACGATTGTCTGGATCGATTTTCCAGAGGCGAGGAGCATTTCCTTTGACGGAGGTCACGTGATGTTCAAGTGGGTTTTTTCAGAGGGGGGCCCAATCTCAGAATCTAAGGGGCGCAGTAATTCCTAACTTTTACAGGACGACGCAAAATTGATTCTGCTTTCAGAATATCTAAAAATTATTCTCATATCTCCATTACGAGCCGATATATTATTTAATTGTATAATTAATCAACATTCGTATAATTAACGCAAAAGAAAGATTTCTATCACAGCGCCCGCTATATATTACGATTTTAAGAAGTAGGCCGCGTCCAAAAACTGCATGACGAGTATTTTACGTTTTTCTTTTAGAGTCGCAACCAGATATTTTGATAAGGAAAAGCGGGCTTCGCCCGTTATTGAATCGGGACGGTTGCTGTAATTAAGACTTATTTGTACATTTGTATTATTTTTGAGGAAACCAATTCCATTTCAACAAATTTAACATTTTTAAACGTTTGATTGTTTATATGTATAGAAAAATAACCACTATTTTCGATTAGTAAAAAGCGGGCTTCGCCCGTTATTGAATCCGAACGGTTTATGTAATTAAGACATCAGATTTTTTTTCCCGGCTGTCTAATTCAGTTGTTTAAGGAAAAGCAGTGTCCTCGCCCCCCCCCCCCCCTTCAAGTTTTTTGATCTTAACTGTGGTCCGTTTCTATAACTCAGAATCTATGTTACGAATTTCCCCCAAACTGATTCCAAACATCAGAATTAAAGTAATAAGGACCCTCTATAACATTCGTATAGAACACATTGCGCCCCCTGGTGGTGGAAGGTGTAATCAAAGGATTTTTCAGCCAACTCGGGTTCTATGGGTCACATCACGACGCGGTTTGGCTCAATCGACTCGACATCGATAGAGGATACTAGAGCTTATCGGTTTTAGTTCGTTTTTCACCACCAGGGGGCGTTTTATTATGTCTGTTTCTATGGCCCGGATTACGACGGGGTATGGCTCATTTGACTCGACATCGAAAGCCTCAACGATTTCAGTTATGATCGTATAAACAGTTTGCGCCACCTGGTGGTGGAAGGTGGAACTAACGTATACTGCAGCGAGTGCGCAGCACGAATGCTATACGGTGCCGCAGGCAGCGGGGACCCGAACCGGAGGTCCGTTCAGTTATAGGTTTATACTATTCGACTAGAGCTTATCGGTTTTAGTTCGTTTTTCACCACCAGGGGGCGTTTACTTATCTCTGTTTCTATGGCCCGGATCACGACGGGGTATGGCTCATTCGACTCAACGTCGATAGAGGATACTACAGCTTATCGATTTTTGCTCCGACTCTCACCACCAAGGGGCGCTTTCCTGTCTCTGTTTCTATGGGAAGGATCACGACGGGGTATGGCTCATTCGACTCGACATCAATAGAGCTTACCGATTTTATTTAGTTTTTTCACCACCAGGGGGCGCTTTCCTATCTTCGGTTCTACGGGCATGAAAACGACGGGGTATGGCTCATTCGACTCGACATCGAAAGTCTTAACGATTTCAGTTATGATCATATAAACGGATTGCGCCACCTGGTGGCGGAAGGTGGAACTAACGTATACTGCAGCGCGTGCGCAGCACGACTGCTATACGGTGCCGCAGGCAGCGGGAACCCGAGCCGGAGCTTCGTTCAGTTACAGGTTTATACTATTCTATGTGCAATTGAAGGGATTATCCGGTTCGTGCGTAGCACGACCGGTATACGGTGCCGAAGGCAGCGGAGACCAGGGTCATAGATTCGTTCAGTTAGAGGTTTATACTATTCGATGCGCAAATTAAGGGATTATCCGGTGCCGAAGGCAGCGGGGACCCGGGTCGGAGGTTCGTTCGGATCGAGGGGGATGCGAGCCGGAGAATACAAAAGTTTCGAGGCACCGATGTAAATTAGGGGCCCGCTGGCGGGCGAAGCCAGCTAGTCTATTAGTATTAATTGCTGAAAATGCGTCTTCAACTGTGATTTGCATTTTTAAATTTAACTAATTTTTTGCATATTACTGGATGTGTATAAATTCTATAGATAATACACAGGGCTGAATAAAAGAATTCGTGTACGTTTCCGCTTGTTGACGGAAATGACTGAAAGGGAATTTTCAACTAAGTTATGAGTTTCCTAACTGAACTAAAATTTTGCTTACTATGTAGTATAAATACCGATCTATAGATCATATACAGGGATGGGCAAAATAATTCAGATATTTTTCCAACTATAAATGGCAATTACTGAAATTGGGTTTTCGAATGTGTTATGCGTTTTCCATATTGTTTACTGAGATATGATCTTTTATCCTATTAAACGGTGAAGTTTTATTACAGTATTCTGCATATGTTGGAAAATGGAAAGTGTTTCATAACGCATTTTCTTAACGCATAATTTCTGTTTCCTGTTATTAATATTATTGAAAATGCGTCATTTGGACTCTACTTTTCTCGATGTTGGATGGTGTGTACCGTTCTGCGGTACCAGAGGTTTGTCTCTGTATGTGCGGGCGTGAATTTTCCGTAATCGAACTGAACCAACACATCCTACAAGGCCCTTCACGAAATTCCTTTTAATAAAACATGCCCTTCATAAGATGCCTCTTAATAAAATAAAACCCTTCATAAAATTCCATTCCATAAAATCACACTTCATTAATTATTTTTTATTTTGTTAAGTTTTAAAATGTGTAATTTGCATACAAAACAAGTTCAGAGAAAGGAAAACTTTTGGAATAGGTCTTAAAGAAATTATTATTAATAAATCCTTGGTTCGAATTTGAGTAACCGGTTTTGAGTAACTAAATTTATATACTTTTAAAGGAGTGTGAGAGCCCTGTAAATAATTGAGACAAAAAGTAGATTTACCTTTGAATTGTTACTTGGTTGGAAATCCTGTTTTTTTTTTTAAGTGTATCCATTTACGCTTTAGATTGTCATTCGTTGGGAATTTAATCATAGATACGGATGGACCATTCTTGTAGTTAACCTCTACAAGTGGGCACTACACATTTATCAGGCATGTTTGCCTTTATCCAGTAATATATTTTAATATATATATATATTAGTAACAAATCTATTTAAACTTAAAACTGCTAAATAAAACTAACACGTAGTAAATATCTAATCACCTACAAGACGTCCGCACTCACTCAGGAATAAAGCTGCTCTACTACACTCTAGGGTGGGCAGTTTGAAGATCCTAGTAGGACTACTGACCGTGACGTCACAATCCAGTTTCTGGGGTGTGAGCGGGCTTTCTTGTAGGATGTGTTGACTGAACACGACAGATAAAAAAAAATCATGCTTGAAAAATATTTTTTAAAACATAAAATGTCAGTAAATTGAGATACAGTTTTCAAACGAAATGCATTTAAATGAAAATTTTTTCCTTATTCGACGGTGTAAAAATTGAAATTGTGCGATGTTTAGAAGTTAAAAAAACTGCAGTAATTTATTGGTCATGTGTTGTGACCATCCATATGGCATCAGTGTTACTCACGGACATGTTTTTTGCTTTATAA